>CM061151.1:32439866-32769866 GCA_030710495.1 Labroides dimidiatus
CACCAGGAACGATAAAGTTGTGTAGACTTCACCGCTCAACACCGTCTGGAGAAAGACACATCAGGGGTTCATACAAAGTGACAAGTACTGTTAAATTAATCCAAACAGTCCTGTTCAGAGACAGAAAATAAAACAGAGTAAAAAGAGTTTAAAACAAACATTTGAGTTTGGAAGAATAACTTTGTGTTACAGTGCTGTACTTCCTGAGTGGAGTAAAGTATTAATGCTTCTGCAGACACACAACGCACCGCTTTACTTAAGGTCATAATCTTCTAATTAGATGGGTCACAGGTAATCTGCCATCAAGTGCCCCCCCCCCCTTTTTTTTCTTAAGTCTGTGTGTTTGTGTGTGTGTGTGTGTGTGTGTGTGTGTGTGTGTGTGTGTGTGTGTGTGTGTGTGTGTGTGTGTGTGTGTGAGAGTGTGTGTGTGTGTGTGTGTGTGTGTGTGTGTGTGGTTGTGTTCCTTCTCACATAGGTGCTGGGGTCCTGCAGATTATAGGGTCGTAGGAAGTCTTCAATTGGCTCTCCCAGGTTGTTCTCCAGCAGACCTCTGATCAGCTGGTAGTGTTCCAGGTCCAGAGAGCAGTGCACCGATGACAGGCTGCCGTGGATGGACATGTCAGGGACCGCATGGCTCAGCTCCCTGAAAGCATCAACAAACATAGGCATCAGACAAGGAGGAGGTTGAGGCGGAGGAGGAGGAGGAGGAGGAGGAGGAGGAGGAAGGGTGGAGGAAGGGTGGAGGAAGGGAGGAGGATGGTCCAGCATTCGTCCCACACACAGACACATGTTCTCCATCAAAGACAGATGCAGGGCTCACTTGTCCAGGTTACGCTCCACTTTGAGCTTGAGGCGACAGCGGTCTCGTAACAGGTTGTCTCCAGTGCGACGGACAGAGTATGAGGGAAAGATGAGGTCTGATGATTCTGGAGGTTTAACCACAGTATCCCAGAGCTGACTGGGGAGGCGCTCTGCAGCAAAGATGTCCATCTCCTGCAGGTCCAGGGCTATGCAGTCCAGCAGGCACACATGGTCCTCTGAGGGGAAAAAAAAACAACTTATGTCTAAGGTCCCGAGAGAAAGGAAAAAGAGACCGCATGTATAACATCTAAGTATGCAGAGATACACACCTAAGAAGTCTGGACCATCCTCATCAGGGGTCTTTGCCGTGTCCAGGACTTGAGGCTGGCCCAGAGTGAACCCGGAGGAGGAGGTGCTGGAAACAGATGCTCTTGGCTTGTCCTGCTCATTGCTTCTTCTTGCTGCATTCCGGACACGCTCCTTCAACGAGCGAGAGGAAGAGGAGAGCAACTTTCTAAAAACAGGCTAAAGCACTAAATCAACACATCCTGGTTTATTCAGAGCGCTTGGTTTAAAAACATGACCCTTCTCTTGGTTTGCAGGCTTTGTTCCAACACTGTGAAGTGTAGTCTCATTTTTCTGTGATTTCATCAATGTAATGTTGTAGCTAAGTGCTTAAACTGTCAGTCAGGGAAAGACAATAGGAAATTTGACAGAGTAAAATGTTGCTTCTTACCACCTGTTCTACAAACACAGAGGCCTACACTTTAAAAATGAAGCAAAACATGAGTTTAAATTGAACATTTTCACACAGCAGATGAGACAATAAGAATCGAAGTACTGTCAGCAAAATAACATCAACAAAAAATTGCATTTCAAGATCAAATTGTTCCAAAACATTTCACCAACTCCTCCAGATAAGATCTCTGATCATGTTGACCCAAAGTGTTTCTGTTTCAGTGGTAAAGAGTTATTTTATGACAACTTCAGTAGAATAAACCTGTGAGTATCTTCTAAATAAAAGACTCTTTAAGATACTATGGTGGTCCATGGGTCAGCTGAAATACTTGAAAGACAAAACATTTGTCAGGAAGCACACGGCCTCTAAAACATGAAATGGTGCACATAATGGGATTCCTTAAAGAGGGGTATCGTGCTTCTTTAAGTCTTTATTCTGTCCCTTTGGTGCCCTTGTAGTATCTTTACATGATTTACAGCTCAAATAAGTACGAGCATAATGCACATGTAGAGGTCTGAAAATCAGCATGTTTAGTCTGTACTTCAGATTCACATTTTAAATATAGAAGAATATCTCCTCTTTAATCTTTATTCTATCTATGTTTTAAATATAGGGGAGTACCCCCTCTTTAATCTTCATTTATATCCATTTTTTTAAATATAGGAGAGTACCTCCTCTTTAATCTTTATTTATATCAATCTTTTTAAATATAGGAGAGTACCTCCTCTTTAGTCTTCATTTATATCCATTTTTTAAATATAGGAAAGTACCCCCTCCTTGATATTCATTTATATCCACATTTTAAATAAAAACTTTTGGTGGCTGAAATTTTGGTGCATCCTGAACAAAAACCGAACATTCTCGGTCATCGTGCTGTTGGAAAAGAGAGGGCTGACTGGTATACTCATTCATAGTGGGCTTAATATTAATCTTTATCCATGTTTTAAATAGAAAAGAACGGAACAGAACAGAACAGAATACAATAGAAAAGAGTGTAATTTATTGACTCTTGAAGGGATATAAAAACCATAATCAGGGAGCCTGGAGAGTTGGTGTGTGTTTTGAAATTATGCATGCTTTAAAAAGTGCTCAGGTCATCAAAACACCAACTGCAAATTTTAAAAACTCCAAATCAGGGCTGAGCAATGAGTAAGATACGTCATGAAAACACTGTTAGCTGTGTGAAGTGTGTTTCCAGGGTAGTTTTTCAGTACTTTGAAACTTGGCATAGGATGCATTAATATTTTAAAAAAATCTTCTCCAGAGTCCACACAGAAAAAAAACAGAAGTTGCATGCCTTGTACCTTGTAATGAGACGGATCCTTGTACGAACTTGCATGCAGAATAAAATTCTTCACAAGACACACAAGATGCATGTGAAAGACCAGACAACATTTTCCTGAGTGTCCTTCTTCTACAATCTGTGAGCTGCCATAAACTCTGCAAAATCAAATCTTTGAGGACTGAGAAGGCTAAACTGGAGTTAAAAGAGTAATTGTTTTTAGCCTATATTGCCTGTAGGTGGTTCATAAACTCAATTTGGGAGCATTTCATTATAATACATAAACTCAGACAAAATTTATTTCCACTGAATCTGTGAATTAATACAGTGCAGTTAATCAAAACAAGAGGATGGTGAGAGAGCAATGCATGCATCCATGTATGTACAGCGTGACTCACCAGAGAAGGGAAAAAGGCATGTGCCATGGTCAGTTTCTCTACCTTGTCTTGGAGAGAGAAAGTCCCATGAGCCCCTGCTGGCAGGAAGCAGTTCTGCACCTTCAGCTGTCCGAGGTTTGCCACAATAACCCTCGGTGAGCGTGAGCTCTCTGGGATCAGGATCACCGGGGCACCCGCCTCGATATCCAGCAGGACCCTGGACGCCCGCTGAGGATGGTCCCTCACCTGCAGGGAACAGACACGAGGGGGTTTAGGTGGGTGGGGGATAGAAAAAGACCTAAAAGAGACGGAGAAGGAGAAAAACTTGAGTAGAGCACTCACTGCCTGGCCCTCCATCGCAGCCCTCTGCCTGCCCAGGACGTCCTGCAGCTGGGTGAAATGTTGGATGAAGGCCACCACCTCAGCCTGGAAGCGCTGTGTGTGGACGTACTGCACTGAGGCCATCTTCAGGGAGACCCTGATGTCACACTCTCGCTCCAGGTAAAGATCCATCTGTCCATACCTGAGTGGACCAGATAACAGAACACTATGAAATAAGAGAGCTACCAAAAGAGTGCGTCTGCTGGACAGCGTTGATCTTTACTTATGGATCTGGAAGTTGAGGGCCTCTCCTCCTCGTGTGGTGAAACGCTCTCTGTAGAGATCACCATGTGGAGTAAGATCACTCAGAGACAAACTTCCTAAACTGCCCTGTAAGGCCAAGTCTCCGTCTGAAATATCAACCAGACATGGAAACAACAAACCTCTTAGAAGTGAATCGATGTAAAGAAAGTTACAGAAAGGTGTTTTTGAGTTTGTGTGTCTGGTCTCATTCTGGTTCTTCACACATACCTAACATTTCCAGATGAGCAGATAATTTGGAGACACTGGCTCGGGCCAGCTCATTCAGCTTCTTGTTTAGAACCAGAGTCAAAGCATGAACCTAAAAATGAAAAATGAAAACAGAAACAGAGAAGGTCATCAAGAGCTGCTCCATGAAGAATGACAGAAACACCTAAAACCAAACAGGAAGAGACGTTTCATCATAATCCAACAATTATCAGGAAAAACATCACCCAAACAGCTTCTTGGTGTTGCGTAAATTTCCAATTCTTCACCAGCGATGAAGACCTATCAAGATGTAATTTTTTACTTTAAATAAGTCACAAACATGTATGTGAGATTATCCATAAACTATAAATATTCATAACCTGTTGACAAGCTGGTCTGAAGTCTTTCAGTGGTCTTATATTATATTTATAGTTGTACCAAATAGAGATATTTGTTTCTGGCTGATTTTAAGCACCAAAAATAACCAAATTTAGATGATCTCAGTTGGATTTCAGCACTGTTTTCACATAACAACAATGACAGTAACAGGAGGAATGAATCAATATCATGGCTCTGAAAGATCTACAGATGGCGCCTCAGTTCACGCTGTTTCTGACAGGATTCTCAGAGGGAGACAGAAAACTGACCCCTTAAATATTTGGGAGTTTGGTGAACACATAATCCTGAGGACTTATAAAAGACAAACTATAAAAGACAAACTATAAAGCTATGAACAAAAAGATTAAGAAAGGTCTACGTAATAGGTCAACTTCTTTATTGAGTTTTAGTGCAAGAATTGACATTATAAAAATGTCTGTTTTACCCAGACTGCTGTATCTTTTTATGTCCCAGTACCCGTGACATACCCTTCACTCCCTAATGTGAAGGATTATTATACAGCCCAATTAAGACCTGTTATTATGTGGAGGGATAGTAGTTATAAAGCAGAATGGAAGGAGTTGAAAAGCACTTGTAATGGTACCCTGATCCAAGCAATGAAAGGTGATCTTAATTTATGATGATCCACAAGGACTAGCTCTTCTTTGTACTGGTGTGAATTTGGTTGAAAAACTCTTGTACGTTATTTCATTACACCTAAATGAGAAAATACTCTGCGTCTGGAAATCCTTCCTGTTGGAGAGACTGTGGGAGTGTTGGATCAGATCACCACCAAATTTTTGGAACTGTCCAAAATTACTACAGTTTTGGTTAAATATTATGAATATTATGAAACAAATTCTGGGATTGTCAATTCTTTTAACTTTTGTTTCCCTTTACTTGGGTGACTTGCCAGATGACATGACAGGAGACACCAAATATCCCTTGAAAATATTTATTGTTGCTACTAAAGAAAGTAATCACCAAAAAATGGTTACGGGCAGAAGCACCCACAGTACTAAATTGGTTTGAAATCATTAAAGAAGTTCATGAGATGGAAAAATGACTTTCATGCTTGGATTAATAAAAGATTGGAGTATCAAAAAATGGTCAAATGGAAATGATCATTTGGGAATAGAAGATGTGAGAGGTGGCTGCTCCCCTTCCTGCTGATAAAAACATTATTAGCCCATGTTTACTCTAAACATGAAGCTTACAAACATACTGTACAAAACATAAGACTGTGGAACTATACTGGAACTGTGGATGTTACAAAGTGTGCCAATGATGTTGATGTTTTTTATTTGTTTTGTATGTGAATCTTTATTACTCTCTTTGCTGTACTTAAATAAAAAATGGAAATAAATTCCAAGTATAAAAAAAATGAACCCAAAATAATTATAAAAAAAAAAAACACACAAAATAAAACTAAAACTAGACAATTTACACAGAAATCGTGAGGGGGGGCTCAGGCGGCATGCTATCAGTTTCATTGCAGGCATAGACTGCCAGCCACCCTCTGCATACCATCAGCAGCCAGAGGAGCCTGTTGATGTACTAAATGTACTTTACCTAAGTGTTTCCCCTCCCTCATAGCTGTGGGAACATAATGGCTATGAATGGGCTGTGGGTCAGTTTAACTGAGGTCAAATTAAACCCATTCACACACGTGTGCTTCGCGTGCACACTATCACATTTATACTTTTCTATCCCTAGAACAATATCCCATGGTTTTTGTTTTAACTGAGGTTGAATTTAATTATTGCACCTCGCTAAAAAAGAATTACACAGACTTACACCCTACATACACACACACTCACACACACATACAGACATGGGCGCTTTGTGCACTCAGAGTTGGGTGTGGGGGATTATGTGAACTGAGGTCTCTAACACTTTCATCAACACACATACACATATGTGCGCTTTTTCTCCATAAAACTGCCCATTTCTGCATGTAAAACCACTTATTAATTTAGTATTTCCTAAGAATAGACCTGTAAGTGCGGCCTGTCTGGTATTTAAGGCTCAGGCGGTCCTGCCTCCTACCTTTAGGTCCACTTTACTGTTCACCGTCTCTGTGAGCTCCTCCTCCTCGATGTCAGGCTCGTACAGAGGATGTCCTGGCACAGGCTGGGGGGACATTGGGTTCACCCTCACTGCATGATTGTTGGCTGTGGAGCCAATCCCAAAAAAGTCCAGAATAACTACCCAGGTCTGTAGTGTGATCAAGACGTCCAGGCAGTTAAAGTCCACATCAATGCTCCGCCCTATGCTTCCATAGCGTGTTTTGAACTCTGGGTGGTTCTGGTCCACCAGCAGCACATTAATATGAACCAAAGAGTCATCAAAGTCTGGGGGAGGATGGGGGGAGGGTGTGTGGTGGGTGGGAGAGGGAGGTGGAGTACTGGGGCAGTCCGGGTCCCTCTTGGACTTGTGACTGCTGGCCTGAGGTGTGCTGGGATGCCTCTGATAGAGCTGGAAGACATTTTGGGCCTCCTCCATGTGAGCAGGCAGTGAGCGGGGCATGTCGGGGCAAAGGGCATTGGATGCTGACGGACAGCTTTGGGAGAGGTACTCCTTTGGACTGAAGGTGGAGGGCTTCAGAGCTCCACGGGACACCATCAGGTGCTTGTACTTAGACTCTGGGTTCTGCTCCAGGAGGTCTTCCATCAGCAGCGAGCGCAGAGCCAGCTGAACAGCCAGCAGGTGAGGATGGTCTTTGGTGAAGTCTCCCTCCAGGTCCTGGAAGCGCAGACTGACCAGGCCCTGAGAGCCCTGAGTCAGGTCTGCACTGAGCTGGACTTGCAGCTCTGCCACGTGTAGGGTGACCTTCACCTGAGTGAATGAGGGAGTCTCCAGAGCAGGTTTGTGAGACTGGAGGGGCAAGGGGGAGGGCAGCGACATGTGGGAGAAGGTCACATGAGGGGGGTCCCGTGCAAACAGCCCCCCCTGAGGGTCCGGGAAGCGGTGAAGTCTGGTAGACGAAGGAGTTGGAGGTGGAGGTGTGGGTGGTTGACTTGGCGTGACACGAATCTCCTCGATCAGAGACAAGTTGTCCAGTGTCTGGAGGACTTGTTCATACACAGGTTTGCAGAGGAAGACCTGCGATCAGGAATCAAACATGATTAGAAACAAAGCCCTGAGGCCAGACCGGCGACAGATCACAAATAAAATCCAAAGACAGTATAATTAATGGACGTAGCTTCTGCAACCTCACCCATCTGTTTCTGAAACAGATTTTTGAGGTAAAACAGCCGGCGTGGCCATACTGGAAATAAGGTGGGCTTTGAGTCTCCACAGTAACAGCAATAGGGTTCCCAGCAGTCACATAAGCTAAGCTGTGTCCCTGATTGGACAAACTGGCAATCTTAATATTGTCTAAACTGCAGAGTTGGACAAAAATTCACCCCCCCTTACAGTGCATGCTGATAGTGAAATTAGCGATTCAGACGGGAGACATTCTTTGTACCAGGCTGTAAAGGTGCTTATTTTGGTCGTGAAAATTGTTTTTTTTTTTTGGCTTGGTGTGTTTGTGACTTCCTGTACTCCTGGAGCCAGCCTCAAGCAGACACTCAAGGAACAGCAGACTTAAACACCTCCGCATTGTCTCATATTTTCAGACTGAAGTTTACAGCTTGATAAAAACACATCTGTGTTGACTCTCTGCCACAGCAGCCACTGTACACATGAGCACATCATACCTGTGAGAAGTCCACATCGCTCGGCCATCAGATCACCTGTTTCTGCTTCTGCCATGCTTTCCCTTTAGCTACGTGCTTGAAGGATGAATCAGGTCTTTACAGACCTACAGCATTGATTCCATGTAGGAATATAAACAAAGCTTAGGACTTTTACAGTTTTTTCCTTCAAGAAATGTAAATAAAAGTCATTTCAGTAAGTCAACTCATGCTATTTTATGCTTCAGTTCACCAAGGCAATAGAACTTTCTTTGTGTTTGGCGTCCAGGCTCCGACCCTCCTCACAGATAAACTCGTAGTCTCTGCAGAAATTCAGCAGGGCTGAGAAAGGAGTAACCCCTTCAGATCCTACAGGTGGACTCTGTGGAGGATGCGGGGTTGAAGCTGCATACAGCACTGAATCACTGTGCAGATGTATTACAGTGTTATAGTGTTACTGAGGTGATGGCATCAGCCTGGCACCTGGCTCCACTGTTAGGAACCTAGGAGTTCTTTTGGATCAGGACCTGTCCTTCAACTCTCACATCCAACAGGTCTCCAGGACAGCGTTCTTTCATCTCCGTTATATTAGAAAAATTAGACACATCTTGTGTCAGAGTGATGCAGAGAAGCTGGTCCATGCTTTCGTTACCTCCAGGTTAGATTACTGTAACTCTCTTCTATCTGGTTGTCCTAACAAGTCTATTAGGACTCTTCAGCTGGTTCAGAATGCTGCAGCCCGGGTTCTGACTGGGACTAGGAGGAGGGAGCATATTTCCCCGGTGTTAGCATCTCTGCACTGGCTACCCATAAAGTCTAGAATAGAATATAAAATTCTTCTTCTGACTTTCAAAGCTCTTAATGGCATTGGGCCATCCTATCTTTAAGAGCTTATCGTGCCATATTATCCCTCTAGATGGCTGCGTTCCCAGCATGCAGGCCTGCTCGTTGTACCCAGGGTCTCTAAAAGTAGTCTGGGAGGTCGAGCCTTTAGTTATCAGGCTCCTCTTCTCTGGAATCATCTACCGGCTGAAGTTCGGGGAGCAGACACCCTCTCTACTTTTAGGAGTAGACTTAAAACTTTCCTTTATGATAAAGCTTATAGTTAGAGCTGGTTCAGACCTGAACCAGCTCTTAGTTAGTCTGCTATAGGTTTAGACTGTCCGGGGGGAACTGACACACAGGCTCCTGTTTCCCTCTCTTCTCTATCTGTCAGTCTAACTTCTAACCTTAATGTCTCATTAAAGTTATTAACCATGGATCTCTCTGGGAGTCTCTGAGTTTGTCTGTTAGGTTCTTTGGATTGTTGCTGTGGACGGCCTGCTGCCATGGACCTGACAGACTCCAGCTGCTACGGCTTCTTACAGTTACAGTTTCTCCGTGATCATCTCTACAACACAGAAATATGGACTCTGTGTTTATGTCTCCCTGTGTCTTTGTCTCTCTCCCATCCCCCCTCCCCCCTTCTCTCTCTCTAATCCCAACACAGTCGAGGCGGATGTCTGTCTAACATGAGTCGGGTTCTGTCCGAGGTTTCTGCCCGTTAAAGGGAAGTTTTTCCTTGCCATTGTAACTTGCTAAATATTGCAAAGTGCTGTACTCATGGTGGGTTAAGATGAGATCAGACTTCTTATCTTGTCTTGATGTTGTGTTTCTGTTAATAAAATTTTATTACCATTTACAGGTCTAGACCTGTTAACGCTTGGAAAGCATCTTGAGATAACGTTTGTTATGAATTGGCGCTATATAAATAAAGACTGATTGATTGATTGATTGATTGAATTCAGGGACAGGAAATCTGCAGCTTTGATCGACAAATTGAGAGGATGCTTGGTCAACAGATAGAGAGACTGAAGCATCAGGACGAATCAGTGCAGCTCGAATTGCAAGCTTCAACCTGCCTGCAGGCAGTGCTCCATTTCTGCACTGATAAAGTAATGTAGTCTTTAGCTATACTGCTGTACTTTGTGATGAGCAATGGTAATACCAAATTTACCCCTGGGATTAATAAAGTATTTCTGATTTTGATTCTGATCATGAGTGTAACTCCTGGAGACAAAGCAGGGGCAAGTTTTTCAGACCATGATCTCTCATCAGAGGCAGTAAGAGACGCTTAGTGGCCTTGAACATCACAGCCAGTAGCACATATTAGAGCTGTGTGTGTGAGAGAAAGCTTGCACACAAGTGTGTATGTGTGTCTGGTTTTTACCACACATTATGCATCAACTGCTTTGACCCAGCATTGAAATGCTAACTTGCTGTCATGCAGCCAAAGGTTGTTAAAAATGAAAAGGTGTATACCTGAACAGGGTTGACAAATTTTCCCTCAACCCTCAGCAGCCCTGTGCTCCTGAAGGGCAACTCTGTGGTCAGGAAATTGAACTGGGTGTCTTCTTCAACAGGAAGCTTCTCCAGCGTGAACTGAATAGTCGTGTCTTTCAGTATGTGGAAGGCTTTAGGAGGAATCACATCAGATCACATCACCAGGTAAAAATAATGAAAGCTTCAGGAACAGTTTTCTACAGAGAAGAGACTCACCTTTCCCTCGGCTCAGTGATTCAAAGAAGTCGTGACGTGTGAACTGAGGCTCATCCTGGCTGATGCTGCCGTTACGGGACAGTGATGTGTTGGTGACCACGTCTCCTCTGGGCGTCCTCTTCAGGACCAATTGACTCATGTTGAGTGAATACAGCCGGATGTCCTTCACCAACACCTGTAGCTTCTCTCCTTCAGAGTCCTGCCCCGTCACAAAGTTCTGGATAGCGATGCTCCCCAGATGACCCACCAACAGCTCAGGGTGTCCAGGTTTACGGGGAATGGAGACCACCGGTGACTCGATGCTGACGTTGAGGGTCAGCTTCACAAAGAAGGTATCCAGGGTGGATTCAGGTTCCTCCATGGACAGATCCTCTTCATCCTCAAAGGGATAGTTCCAGCTCTGACTCTGAGTCCGGGATCTCCGTGAGGGAGTCTCAAAAAGTGACACCATCCCGCTGTACTCTGCCGTCTTGGTGGCAAGGACTGTGGACATTTTGGTGGCAGCACTTTTCAACATGGAGCGGAAATTATCTTCCACCTCATTGGCCGACAGGCTGAGCTCCTTCAGGAACTTGGCTGAGTGGTTGTAGTGTAACGAAGCCATTTGGAGTTTTAAGGAACACTCTCCCTGGGATTTCTCCAGAAGACGAAAGTTTAAAGCTTCTGATGGGGAGCTTGCTGTGTCAGTGAGGAAGGTTAATCCACTGAAGGCTGAGGAGCTGTTGTCGACACTCCCAATGCTCACTACAAACTGGCTCCTGCCCCCTTCCTGGGTTAAGTCCACCAGCTGCATGGACCCCAGGGAACCATTGATGTCCAACCTGCTGCCCATGGAGACGTTGACTCTGGTCCCTGTGATGCTGGCGGTGGCGATCTTCAGCCCTTTCTTCTCGGCTCCCAGGACAGTGCCGGTGGACACGGTCCGGAGGAGAAGCAGGTTGAGGCGATGGATCTCCACGGTCAGCTCCTTGTTCTGGTCATATGTGGACTGATATATCTCCTCTCCTTCTTCTGGGTTGGGCTGTGTTGATTGTTGCTGTGATGATGTCAGTGGGCTTTCTTCTTTGGGGAAAGACTTCTGGAGGAACTTCAGGAGCTCCACCATGGTCTCAGGGTTCAGAATGATGTCCAGGTTGTTGACCTGCATGGTCGTCACCTGGAGGGAGCTGTCGAGGTTCATGGAGGGGCAGTCTGAGCTGACAAACTGGTACTCAAGCTTTATCAGGGCCTCTTGGTCTTTGAGAAAGGAGCTGAATGGGGAAAGCCTGTCAGCACCAAAGTCAGACTCAGGATAGTGGCCTTGATTATGGGGCGACCTGTCATCAGTGGACACAGGGGATGAAGGCTGGCTCTCTCTGAGGCTGCCTGTGGGTATGTCAAAGCTCAGGTGTTTATGTGAAGCTACAAGGAGGTCAAAGTCTGATCCATAAGTCTGCAAGGTGTCAACCAGCAGGAGACCGTGGACTGTCAGAGAGACCTCGGCGTCATACGGCCGCTTAACAAAATGGGCATTAGTGCCAAAGACCTTGAGGACGGATATGTAGCGACCATCGCTCTCCACCCCGAGCTGCATGTAGTTAATGTTGAACTCAGCCAGCAGGAGACGGGACTCCACCAGGACTTCTCGTGTGTGCTGCTCCAAGGTCATCACGCTCTGTGTCAGGTTCTTCGCTGATCCATGCAGCTTCCAGGAGCTGTCCTCCCTCTGAAAGATCTTGTCATGGCGGAGGGTAAGAGGGTCAGGAGATCTCACCTTTGAACCTCCATCTTGGCATTTGTCCTCTTCTCCTAAAGATGGACTGCTAAGCCTGGCTAAACAGCTCCTGAGGGCAGTCATCTTCTCCAGGTTGATGTGAACCTTGAGGTCTGGTAGGGTACCTGAAAGGACTGCTCCAGGCAGCTGAGGGTCTGACGTATAACGTAGTCTTTGCTCAAGCTGAAGCAGCACGTTAAACTTCTCCACCACGTGAGTCGGTCCCACCTCGCTCTCCTGAAGATGTTTCCAGTTGTCCTTAAAGCGTCCAACCATGATCTGCAGGTCCTTAAAAGACAACGAGTACTTTTCGTAGAGCTTCCTGCTGTAGGCCTGTGCACCCTCAGGGGACCTGAGGCTGGGTAGCTCGGTGTTTCTGAGCTGCTCTTTCTGAGGCATATCCAGCTCAGGTGGGGGAGACTCTGGAGGGGTGGCGAGAGGCGTCTGAAACTCATCATCACTCATATCCTCTCTCTCAGGCTGAGAGGCTTTGGAGCAAACTTTGGTGTCATCTGTAAAGAGTGAATGACAGGAGGTATCTGTTAGAAACCTCATAACTAACTTGTCTAATGTTTAAAGGTGAAAGGTTTGATTGGTTTACCTTGACAGTTTGTGAGCAAAATTCTTCCCAAATCAACAACAACAAGCATCGGGTCTTCTGACTGGAAGTCATCGGGGAAAATCACCTGAGGTGCACAGATGTCCAGTTTCATTGTCCAGCGCTTACTGTTTTCCTACAATGCAAAAGTAAAAAAATAAAAATCAGATAAACTCTGACATTTTTCACCTTTATTTCAATATAATACTATCATCACATCAGTGTCTCTTACAATAAACTCTCCAACAAGAAGCTGATCGATGGTTTGTCGGATCTCTGCCTTTGTCTGCATCTTCAGCTTGTTATACTGCCTCCTTGCAGCTTCTGCTACCCTCAGCTCCAGCTCCGACTGATAGCCAAAACCTGATTTGACAAGAAATACATTTAAAAAGAAGAAAAGGATCAGAGGGCTCTAATGAACACACCATGGAGTAGGACAGGTTTCTTGGAGCTTCTGTAGGAACGATAATATTGCTAAATCAAGCAGCCTACTTCACGTGGAAACTGGCCTGAAGTTTACAAGGATCACCATAATTGCCCTAAAGTGGATTTTTTTCAAGTTACTATGGTGAAAAGCTTAAAAAATGTAAGTACAGTAGCAACGCCCCAGAGCCTGTTGGATCCACGAGTTTGCAGCCAGCCAGCCACATGGATCAGCCCTCACCATCTCGGAACAAAACTCTTAGCATGATTGCAGAAGACATTAATGCAGATACATTATCATCACTGAGGGGAGAAATATCCAAAATTATCAGAGATGAACTCAAAAGCACTTTGGCAGAGGATTTTCAAGCAATAAAAATGGAGCAGCAAGCTGTACGGGCAGATGTTCCCGGTATCTGCTGGAGCCATCCACCCAGCGTGGGTGTTACAGCCCCCAGCGTCCCAATCACAACTGGCACCACTGTTGCCTGCACACCCCACATCTTCTGTAGCTCTTCCTTCAGCCCTTGGTATTTTTACAGCTTCTCATGTTCCTTCTTCCTGATGTTGCTATCACTGGGTATTGCTACATCTATCACTACCGCTGTCTTCTAATCCTTATCTACCAGGACTATGTCAGGCTGATTAGCTAGCACCATCTTGTCAGTCTGAATCTGGAAGTCCCACAGGACCTTGGCCTGCTTGTTCTCCACCACCTTAGGAGGTGTCTGCCATCTTGACCCTGGGACCTCCAGTCCATACTCGGCACAGATGTTCCTGTAGACTATGCCAGCTACCTGGTTATGCCGCTCCATGTATGCCTTGGCCTGGTTTAACGACCATGGGATTACCATGCTTGATTGGCCTGCAAACTCACCAGACCTGAACCCCATAGAAAATCTGAGGGGCATCGTCAAGAAAAAACTGTACGGCAAGAGACCAAACAACAAAGAAGAGCTAAAGGCCGCAATTGAAGCATGCTGGTCTTCCATAACCCCTGAAATATGCCACAAACTGGTAGCATCCATACCATGCTGTATAAAGGCAGTTATTCGGGCAAAAGGGGCTCCAACCAAGTACTAAATACAGGTGCACGAGTTTAGTTGTGGAGGCCTCACATTTTTGTATTTAAAATCCTTTTTTACATTGACTTTATGTAATATTCTAATTTTCTGAGTTTTTGAATTTGAGTTTTTTTTTAAGCTGCAAGACCTGATCAGCAAAATCCAAAGAAATAAAAACTTGAACTACATTGATTTGCATAATATTCGTTTATATAATATGTCAAATTCACTTTTTAAGTTGAATTACAGAAATACAACAACCTTTTCAGGATATTCTAATTTTCTGGGTAGTACCTGTAGTATAGTTATATCTGATCATGCGCCTATGTCAATTTCTCTACCTACATACCTGCTCACAAACAATGGAAATTTAACTCACAGTTGCTCTCTGAAGCTAAATTCAAAGATTTTCTTAACAAGTAAATGAAATTCTTCTTTGAAATTTATGATATTCCCGATATCAGCAGTGATATTCTGTGGGACTCTTTCAAAGCGTATCTACATGGGCAGATTATTTCATTCATTTCCCATTTTAAAAAAGCAGAACTTTCTAAATTAACAGAACTATCAGATGAAATCCTCATCTTGGATGCTGTTACGTCTCTCTTTCTCTTTCTCTCTCCCTCTGCCTCCCTGGTCCCTCCTCCCTCTGCCTGCTGCGCACCTGAGTGCCATTGGCGCTCAGGTAGGCGGAGGTGATTTAGGAGGACAGACAGGGCAGAGTGGGTCTCTCCCACCCGCGAATGGCACAGAGGTTTCTTGTCAGCATGTTTGTTGGTCTGTTTGTTTGTTTAACTGTTTGTTTGATTTTGCTTTCTTTCCCATTATCCAGGTTTGTTGTTTTAGTATGGGTTGGAGACCTCCGGTAGTCCAGTTATCAGGTTTTCTTTGGGATTTACTCCTTAGGATTTAGCTGTCGGTTTTTTCCTTAGGCTAGGGGAAGTTGTTGGTTACGATGGTCCAATGTGTGGCTGGCCCAGCAGCTTCCCATCTTTTGATTATTCCAGCCAGAGTCTCCAGTCCTTTTTGGTTTCTTGCGTTATTTTCCCGAACGTTGATTTATCTTCAATAAAATTATATTCTTTTTCTTCAAACTTATTTGTGGTGTCCCTTTTATGTTGCGGTCTCGAGCCTGTTTAGATTATATTCAGGAGACCGTAACAGATGCTAAATATGCCATCAAGCCTTCAGCTGCATATGTGAAAAGAAACTGCAGTTACAGTCTCAATATGATTTGTTGTCAACTAACAAGGTTGAGATTCAGCTTTTACAAACAAAGCAACGCTTCTTTGAACAAGGTGATAAATCTAACAAATTACCAGCAGGTCAGGCCCAAACTGCATCAGCCTCTAAACTTATACCCAAATTAACATCTCTGGCTGGGTTGGTTACGACAGACCCTAAGGAAATTTGTGATACCTTTTGTTGTTATTACTCAACACTTTACACATCCGAGATCTCCTCCTGTAACTGGTTAGGTAGGGGTATGGGTACTCATCCTCTAACGCACTATGGTTTCTAAGGAGACATTATCTTTTTTTTTTTTCTTAAAGAAAGTATTAAACTTTTGAGATATGACCACTTGACGTACATTCATTATGCCCTTTTCTTTTTCTGTACAAAAAAAATAAACAAAAAAAAATGCTGAAAAAAAGATGTATTTTTTCCATATTATATTGTTGTTGATGAGAAAAATGAATAAAAAACTAAGTTCCAAAAAAAGAAAAGAAAAGAAAAAAAGGGAAGAAAAGAAAAGAAAAGATGGGTGCTGACTTTGACATTACTTTGATGCATATTTAGAAAAACTGGGAGCTCCTGCACTTACCTGAGGTGTGAACTCTTCCTTTGTAGAAGAATTCAGTCACTTTCTTGATTGCTTGTGGATTGTAGATGATGTTCAGCGGACTCGTGTTCACTTCCAGTCTCCTCTCAAACTTACATCTCACAGGGTTTCGCTCGTATATCATCTCGAACACCGGTGGTGACTCTACATCACACCAACACAAAAACAAACAAAGATGTTACCTTAAAGGATGAATTACTTCAAATCCAATGACAAAACATTATCCTTTCAGCTCTCAACAAATGAAAGCTCTTACCTGATGTGTTGCTTGACTGACTTGATTGCTGGTTTGTGGTTACAACAAGTTTGTCCTTCATCAAGAGACAGATGATAAAAGTGTGAATAAAGGGATATTTTACAGGAAACTGATGAGACATTTATTTTTAAAGAGTTATAACTGACTCTGTAAAACTGATCTTTACATAAATAAGTCTCTCCGTCCCCATCTTACCGTTTTAGGAGAAACCAGGACAGGGAAGATGGTGCCCTGAGTAGTCAGGTCTCTCAAGAACAGACCTCCTAGCTTAACGGATAGCAGGGAGGACTCTGAGCGTGGCAGAGACTCTAAAATCACCTTCACCCCTGTGGAGATCAGCTCACAGTGAATTAAACAAAAGCAGCAGTTCACACCCTGCGAGGAGGAAGAGTCAACACCTGTTTATCATCCACCAGAAGTTACTTCTGTTTCAACTGCAACTTTTATGAACTGCATCAGTCCACATCCTCAAATCCTCACACAACTTCATTATAAATATGGACTGGATCAGGAAATTTTAAAAATGCAAATTTATGACAATCATTCTTTCACTGTCCCACACTCTGACCAGCTGAATACCTGAAAACTCCAGCTGGATGACCCCGCTCTCGTGCAGCGCGCCCTCTCTCCTGTCCTGGTGGAACAACATTACTCCACCTTTCTCCAGCAGGAACTCCAGCCGTGCAAACATGTGATCTCTTCTGGTGAACGTGTTCAAAGTGTGAGAGTCCTCCAAGGGATCAAACAAGTCCTCTGTCTCTGCTGGAGAAGCATGAAAAGATCAGCAGTCAGAACACCAAACACAGCTGAAGCAGAAACTCCCTTTGAAACAGAGTTTATACCCAGAATATCCCAGGACGATGGACTTGGCAGGAGCTCCTCAGGCCTGTCTGGGTCATGAGACTCTCCATACCAGCCTCCCCAGCCTGGGAACCAGGACTGCAGGTACTGGATCATCCCCGAGCTGTTACTCTTGGGGATGGATGCAGGTGGTAGGCAGGCCTGGATGTCACTGCTGGGCTCTCGTACATTCTGTGTGAGGAAACGGAGGAAGAACACAGAGTGGATTTAACACACAGACAGAGGCAAAGGTCCATTCATGAAGGAATCAGGAACCAAGAAAAATTCACCTCTGCGATCTCTTCCTGCTTTCGAAACCAGTCATAGACGATTTCTCTGAGACTCTGCAGCTCCTCTAATGTCTGCTCCTCTTCCACTCGCTCCAGCTCGCTCTGAGGGATGAGGACACGTGCAAACATTGGTTCATTTGGCTTTTTTATGCCTTTATTTTTGAGAGGACAGGACAGTGAATAGAGGAGGAAACAGAGTGAGAGAGTGGGGAGTGACCTGCGGGAAAGTAGCCACAGGTTGGACTTGAACCCGGGCTGCCCTGTCAAGGGCTGTTTTTTGCCCATATGGAGAGCAACATAATCCAAGAGGCCATCTGCGCTCCGGCTTGTTGAGTTTTTGTCCATTTCTCTGAAAAAACTCTTTGTCCCTTTTTTTTGACAGTTTCTGTTACTTTTTCGGTCAAACAACTGAAATTCTGAAATTTGATCATGTTGGGCGTTGTGAGATTTTTGTTTGGTTGTTCTTATGAATCATAGAGACATTAGGAATACATGATTCTATTTGGGAGTATGAGTGATGCATTAATATTGAATAAAGAGCACTACCTCCTCCTGAGGACTCAGTGGGACTACTTTGAGCCTCCTGAAGTACAGACTGGTGTACGTCTGAGCATCTCGTGCTCGCTGCAGAGCAAATTCCCAGCTGCCTCGACGCCGCTGCTTCCTGATTTCATTCAGGTTTGCCTCGATGGCAAACATCCACCACTGCCGACAGCTGCAAGGGAAAACAGTGGGACAGACTCAGATCTGATCCAAGGATTAAAAGCTTTATTACACAAACAGTCAGTGTTTGTAAATGAAATGTGCCATGGGCCCTGGGCCCTGGTCCCTGGGCCGGGGAGAAGTCAGGCTGAGAAATAAGACTGTTGGATAACTCAGGTTTAGTCTTATTGAATCTTAACTGGTTTCAAACTTTCAGAGGAGTTTGTAGATGTGATGGTGTATGGACTCACTTTCCAGAAATGGGCTCTTTTGGTCTCCACTTTCTGTAAAGCATCTCTCTCTCCCGTCGGTCCAACTCCTTCAGGAACGCCATGATCTGCTGGTACTGGATCTACGAGACATCAAACACACATCACTGCTACATCTGTGTACTCCAGCTATGTGAAGTAGTTAGAGGAACATCAGTGTTCGTACAGACCTGAGACAGGCGTAAGGACATGGGCTCCAGCTGAACTTGGCCCTCAATCCGTGGCGTGTTTCTGGACCTCAGAGGCTCTTTGGAGGTGTTTCTTCTGAGCAGCACAGATGCACACACCGGTTCAAAGATGTACTGATGCTCGCGGCTCTGCATACAGCGGGTCATTGCTTCCTGTAAGGTTACAAAGCAGGACCACTTAAAGAGGAAGTCTCAAGGAGAAAACCTGACTCCAAGGATCTGCACAGAGTGAGGACCAAGCAGATTTGATTTCATGATTTTCATTCTGTGATGGTGAATTGAGACCAAATGACCCTCTTCTTATAGTCACAAAAAAGTCATGTTTGTTTTCTTCTTATAGTCACAAAAAAGTCATGTTTGTTTTCTTCTTATAATCAGTGAAGTCATGTTTGTTTGTTTGTTTTTCTGCATTTTGAGACAAGTAGAAGTCCTTTCTATTCATTCTAAATGTTCTGTTTACTGGCACTTGAAGTTTTTCCACAAATAAACCAACAAAATGTGTGACAGTGTTTGTCAGAAGTTGTAAACAGTGTAATAAATTGATCTTGATCACAGGTCTGAGGCTGTATGTTTGCCATCCGGAGCTTCAGTGCTCCTTTTATGACAACAACAAATCAGATTTCAGCCTCAGCACAAAGAAAACAACCTCCATCATTCAGCTGCATGAGAGTCGTGCTGTTCAGTCCATGCTCTGGTTTTTGTTTGCTCCACTCTGATTGGTCTGCTCTGATTGATCTACTCTGACATGTCATAATTTGGGTTGAAATTTGCCAAAAACAAAAGTGTAACCAAAAGCACAGAGTGTGTCTAATCTTGAGCTCCCATGCTGCACAGCAAGTTGCTTCCTGACTGTTAAAGGTCACTGACCTGGATCTGATTTGCCGGCAGCTTTCCCAGCATTTCGCACTCAGTGTCCCAGTAAACACTGAAGTTTTCTATCTCCAGCTGCTTCTGTCTGAGGAGCTTCTGGACCTGTGAAGGAAAACCCATGTTCATCTCTCACACAAAGAGGAAGTCACACCTGAGTCTGATGAATATGACATAAATAGCTATAAAAGAAGTCAAACTAAATACACTGAAAGGATCATTATACATGATACACAGAAAAGAAAAAAAACTGTTAATGATTAGCACAAACATGAAAGGAAGTTATAAATCTCTCTTGTAAAGCTCACCGACTCTTTAGAAGGATTCTGAGCAGACACGTTGTTGATGCAAACCCCAAATGAAAAGGGTTTCTCTGGGTTAGAGAAGTCATCCTCAAATCTGAGATGCACATCTTGAATTTTTAGCTACAAACAGGATGAAAACAGAGTTCAGACCAATAATCAGCAGAAAACAACAAGAATCAGCATAAGAAAGACTCATTTTCCTGTCTGGTCATTTGGAACGAATCTACAGGCTTAAATGTCTTTATTTGGAGAGTTTTCATTGGGTTATTATTACTTTTTTATTTTGGGATATCTAAGGTGCACTGAGCCCTAAGAGTAGATTAAGTATTTCTTTCTTTATTTTCTTTCTACTGCGAAAGTTCCATTTTTACATTTCACACCTCCAACACGGTCCCCTGATTTCCCAGAAACACTGCAGAGACACCTCTGATGCTCTCTGAAGACACTCGGTTCAGTTTGTTTAGTCAAACTTAAGCTGTTTCAGCTTCTTAATTATTCTTTAATAAAAAATTAAAGGCTCAACTTAATACAACATCTTGGCAACAAATCCTCCAATATATTTCGATATATTGATAAAAAAAAAGGGGATACGTTTCAAAAGGTGTCACTGTTTGGATTCACATGGAGTAAGGCTGCAAAATTTTAGGAATGTTCAAAGATTTCTGTGGGAAGTTTTGGAAATTAATAGGAATCAACAGGAAATTTCAGAAATTCATATTAACTGCGTTAACCTGGTCATATTCATGTATAAATATGACACATTTTGTTTTGTTTTAAGCAGACATGCATGCAAACACGTCTAATGCAGTATTTTTAAATCAAGTTGGTAAAAAGAAGAAAAAAAAGAAAATTTCAGACACAAAGATTTCCAGGTGTTTTTAGAAAAAATCACTTAAGATGACCACAACAGCAAAGCCCTGAAAATGTCCAATATTCCTGAACCAAAATTCCCATGGACATTTTCAGGAGACTTTCCTTGAAATGTTCCACCCCTTTGCAGCCCTGACTCAGAGTTTTTGGTCCAGTCTCGGGCTTACCTCGATGTTTTCCACAATCCTGGTGACGACTGAGGCAGTGACCGAGTACCAGTAAGACTCTCCTCTCTGTTCACACTCACTCTGCAGGAATCAGACACAAACATGTCATATCAACACCACTAACCCGTGCTATAATTACTTTACAACAACAACAAGTCGAGCTGAAAACTCAGCTTTCTTTCAGTTGAGATCCCCGGTCACCTGATCTGGAAATCCTGGTCTTTTGGAGCTCATAACCTTTAATATGCACAAGAACCACGGTGGAGCACTCGTCTGAAACATCAGGAACGAGTCTCATGGTTTCACTTCATCTAATGTTTACAATCACTGCATGAATTTAAGTGACTTCATGTAAAGTAGAAAAATACTTTAGAGGAGAGAAACAATGCTGTGGCACATGACAACAGGTCTTAAGCTGATTGATTGTCCCCAGAAGGCTGTGAAGGCTGTGATGCTCATGAGCCATCAGGCCTCGTTTTCTGAACTTTTAATCCACCTACTTTGAATCTGTCTTCCAGAGCCTTCAGCAGACGCTTCTTGCGCTCGCTCTCTTCCTCCTTCTCCTTCTCTCCGTCGTAGTCCTGCAGCTGGGCGGGGCCGATGATCAGGTTGAGCTGGGACATGGAGATGACCCATGGGTCACTGTGAGGCCGGTAGAAAGGGATCTGCAGAGTAATCTTTCCAATGAAGCCTGGTGAAGACAACAGAGAGCGCGGATTACACAAAACGAAAACGCAGACTGAGGTCAGGTGGATAATCTTATTCTGGATAATCTCAGTGTTGTGTTGACATTTAAAGTCATCACTGAGAGTTCACCTGTCGTACTGGCTAAGCTCAGAATGATTCTTAGGATTTACTTCAGGGGTGCCTGGGTCTGTTTCTCTTTGTTTTTGAAGACACAGCGATGTTCAGAAATAGTTGACACAGAGTGATTCTCTGCCCCTAAAACCAGCAGCAACTTGTCAGTTTTATATGGGTTTGAAGCCTCTCGTCCTTACTGCATTCCTCATACACAGACATGTAATGTCATCTAAAGTTGGGGATCAACTCCAGCTCTCTTGACCCCATTCTTCTACAGTTTGCTTTGAAAAGTAAATCTTAACATCCTATATAAAACATGCAGATTTGGGTAAATCAAAAAAGCATGTATTGTTCCAGCTGTATGTATGTATATGTACATCTCTCCAACTTACAGACACAAAGAGATGAAGAACTGTTTGACGATCTATGAGCCTCAGGGACAGCTGGGGCCCCTTAAAGTCTATAGACTTTCACATCAGAGTTCTTGAGATTAGACTGCTGTCATTCCTGCAGTGAGCGAGCACACATGCATGAAGACTGGACTGATGCTCCAGTGTAATTACATTAAAGCTCACGCCACCAGACAGGACAGTCCTGATTTAATTTGTGATGGACAGGATCCTCTGACGGGTTTAGATGAGTTCAGAGACTGTTACAAGGTGTGTGTGTGTGTGTGTGTGGAAGAGAGAGAGAGAGAGAGAGAGTTCATCTCTTTCTTTTGACCCTGATCAAAAATGTGTTTCTGAAATATTAATATCTATATAATTTTCCATCCAATAATCTAATTTAAAACTTCAGAATCTGCTGAAAAACTGCCAAAAACACTTCAGTTAAACACTGATCAACATACTGCTCCACACAGTTTAAAAGCTTCTTACTAACCCTGATAATTCAAACCACAATCTGCATAATATGTCTGTGCACAACCTTAACTTTTTATATCTGTAATCAAGAGCATCTTATATCATCTTTATGAGTGAAGTTTTAGGTCACGAGTAAGATCTTTCTTCTGTTAATCTCATCATTAATCTGAGAGGTAGTTCTGCACCAATCAAAAGCCGTCCTCTCAGACTTCACTGGTCAGTAAACGAGCAGCCTGTGCCTTTAAGAGATGTCCACTTTTGTTAAACATGTTTATTGTTTGAGTGGTTATACTTGGATGAGTCTCACCTGCTTTGACTTCAAACGGCAGGTCGAACTCTCTGAGGGCGTCTTTCCGTAAAGGGAGATTCTCCAGCTCGACCGCACCTGAAAAACAACAGGTGACACACATCATGGAGTGCATCATGCTCTGAACAGTGTTCACGTTTCACTTGAGCTTGTTTAAGTGGGTTTGTTGATGTGTGCTTAATCACTCTTTGTAAACCAAACCAGGTGTTGGCTGCAATTTCAAGCCAGGAATTGTTCATCTTGCGGTTATCACGGTGATCTCTGTATGGTGAGTCATATAAATGCCAGTATTTGTTGTGCTCTGGAAACGAGGAGACTCTGCTTGTTTGTGCGTTTTCGTGTGGAAGTTAGAAATTTTCAGAGGTGCGTGACGCAAAATTTCCCGCATAAAAGGACTGTGTGAGGGGGCAAAGCTGCTAAAATGATGTCATTGGTCTGCACAAAGCCACCTTGCAGACGCGTCAGGCATAAATCAGGCTTAACACTCACAGGGTGTGTGAGTGATTCATGTATAGGCTGTCACTCACTGCAGGTCTGCATACATGGGGGGCTCCCTCCATTGTTTCCCTTTTAAAGGCTTGTAGGAGGGTGTTTTAGTGTGTCTCTAAGGCACACTGTCATTTCTGATGTACAATACGCATAAAGTTTTTTTAAATGACTCAGTGTCATGTCAATCCTCTGGGGTAATTAGCTCAAATGTCAAAGTGGACTAAGTTTACCTAGCAGCTCTCCTGTTGAACTGGTTCAACACTGAAAAAAGTAAACAGCGTGTGGGGAGTAGATCTTAAAACAGAGTATTTCAGGTCATTTGCAGGGACTTCAAACAGGTTTTTCCATCAAGATTTCTGTCACTTTGGTATCACACACTTTTTAACTGTTCTGACTGACCATTATGGCTTACTGCTGGATTTAAATCTGATTGTAATGAAAACTGAATAATCTTCACTCTCAGGGGTTTATTCACCCACATTTCATGAGTGGTTACCTTTCAGGAGGGCAATGGAGAGCTGATCAGTGTTCAGGTTGCTGACATACTTTCCCAGGTACGTGTTCAGCACCCAGGCAACGAGACCTTCCAACATCCTGCTGGCTCATGGAGGGTCAGAGCTAAACCAGAGAACTCAGCCTTCGATGGGAGCCTGCACAAGGCTCTTATCACTGTCTAAAACAGACAAAAAACACATGTTATTTTCTACGAAGATACCGTGGTTTTACACGGTAGTGAACATCTATGCTGATCCACACTCACTACAAAACAGGAACTCTGTTCTGTTCGGGAGACCTGTTGTACACAGACATGAATCAATACACAGTGCACACCAAGACTTTGGAGAAGATCCAACACGTGATGATTTAAGTCAGCAAACAGGTCATAAGAAAGTATGATATGACAGTGTATAATACACTCCTCTGTCCTCTGAGGAGAGTTCCTCTTGAATTGGATTCAGTGTTGCACATACTCATCCGCCTCCACAGCAGCTCTATGAACAACATTTAAAACAATGTAAACAGAGAACATGCTGTATACTGCACATCATCCATACAGCAGAGTGACAGAACCAGACTAGAACAATATGAAACACTGTCAGGTTAAAAACACACAACGTGACTGACAGTCTGCATAAATAGAAGGGTACTGCATGGGTAGAGAAAGCTTTGCACGGTCGCCATTAGGGCTGTCACTTTTTATTCGAGCTTTGAATATGCGTTCGAATATGAGATGAAAAGTTCATATTGGAACTCTAATTATCCATTCGAATGTCTGCTGCATCCTTGAGATG
The DNA here is from genome assembly GCA_030710495.1 of Labroides dimidiatus. Taxonomy (NCBI): domain Eukaryota; kingdom Metazoa; phylum Chordata; class Actinopteri; order Labriformes; family Labridae; genus Labroides; species Labroides dimidiatus. The sequence goes on from CM061151.1 coordinate 32,464,680, forward strand.
TCAGCCTATGTGAAAGAAACAGGTAATACTGTAAACAAAAAGTGAGTCACACCTGATCCCGATCAAGTTGATAGATTTGTGTTTCTGTCAAATAATAACAGAAATTAAGACGGGCTGTTCGGCTTGAGTATCAGTTATATGTTTTACCTTACAGTCTTATTCAAAGCTTGGGGGGATACTGAAGTATATTCCAACGAATAACGGGTCGTTTTATATTTGTTCGAATTTGATTTTTTGAAAAAGTGACAGCCCTAGTCGCCATGCTGCTTGAGTACAGACATTAACACTGTGTTTCTGTCCACGCAAAAGCTGCTGAAACTCTCATCACACAGTTAATCATGGCGGTCGCCGCTCAATGGATATGGATTTGCTGGATCGCCACCTGAAAAAGCAGCTTGAAGAAGTCTTTCGTCAGTCCTTGAGTACTGAAAGAGTACCAGTTTGATTATGGTTTACACTTCAAAGATGAACTGGTATAACTTACTTTTGTTATGTAAACTGGTTTTACTCCCTGTTCTAAATTTGGGTGAAGGAGTGAAGTGAGAAGATCACACACAGCTGTGGTTAGAGGTCAAAGACATATTGTTGCTGTCTTTTCCTGTGTTTGGTTCACAGTTAGAAAGTAGGACTGGTGTGTTGATGTTGATGATGATGATGATGGCTAGTCAAGCCATTTCAAGGCGGACCTGCATTGTTTTGCATATTGTTGGTTTCGTTCCAAAAGACTATTATTCCAGTCATATTTTATCAATGAAGCCAGTTGGAAAATACTGTTTTCGTCTTGTCTTGTTAACCTATTATCATCAATCGTCTCATCTTGTTGTTGATAACTATACCATCTACCTTCTCATCTTGTTAACCTATTATCTATCTTCTCTTTACACGCCTTGTTTGTAAGTAAGTGTATGCAACTTTCTAGGCTTTAGTTTTGTCTTAGCAGACTTTATGGCTAAATGTGGTGAATTTATGTTGCTTGTAACCTTCACAAAGATTTATCAATCATCAGACCGTTCAGACAGCCTTTGTTTTAATAGCGAAACTAAAACCCGCTATAAGAACTGTCCTTGTGGACAGTTTTTGATGGTTAACTTCTTAAATGATAAATTCATTGTTTGAATGAATCCAATAGGACAGATTAGTTTGAGACACAAAAAAATGATTGCCCTCCCATTGTCCTCGTTTTCCCTCTCTTTTGAAAGTGAAAATAGTGCCTAAAATAAACAACGCGGGTCCCTTTACTCCACGGGGCCACTCCAGCTCACAGCAGGCTGCATGTCTTATCAGTTGTTGGCAGGGTGACCGTAACTTTAAGATACTTAAACTTGGCAAAGAAGCACGATACTACAGCTTTAATGTTATATTTACACACGGCAAGAAGCTGTACAGTAACTTCCCTTACCGTCAGAGACGACTGTTGTAGCTCTACACGGACTTATGGACCCATCTTCACTGAGTGTGTGTTTCTGCCCGCCTGATGCCTCATTCAGTGGGTGCTCATGTCCTGTCAGACCTCTGAGGACAGGACCACAGGACCACAGGGACAGTTAGCCTCACATAAACTACAAACAGAGGACCTCCAGGCTGTGTTTCCACTCTAACACCCAGTGACTGAGCGACAAACACGATGGACTCCTTGTGAAGCCTTCCCGTCGACACTGAGCGTGCTTTAGGTGACGGACGGGACAAGGTTGTGATCCAACTGAGCTAGCCACCGAGCTAATTCTAGCATGCGCAGTTTGAGTGCTCAGATCGCGAGTAAAGACAGCTAGCGGTGATTCAGAGTCTGAGGTAAAACTATCCGAGCCCGTTTTCACAGAAAACACAGGTAATCTACTCAGAATCACAGAACAGCTGCTGTTTTTCAAGACTTGTCAGCGCATCGTAAGTAAACACACTTCCTACCAGCGCTGAAGTTCCAACACATACTTCCTGTCACGTGACCAAAACAAACCATTCCTCTCATGCTGCGGTTAGATGACCGCGATGAACAGTTATTCCTACTCTGACCCTATCAACTATTATACACTAAAAATATCCATTTAATATTAATTATGGGGCAATCATATGAAATAAAAAAAAAAATACATAAAACTCAGTGAAAACTGTTGTGAATTTAAAAAAATGTCCAACACTAATCTGCATACATGAAACTGAAACCATGTGTGACATAAATTCACGCTAAATGACAGTGCAAAGAAATATCTGAGCACAGTAGAAAAATACAAAAATGTACGAGTTCTTATTATCTTATTCATGTCTTTATTATTATTGTATTATGTAAGACTTCATTGATTCACAGGAAATGTGTTTGGCGAAGTGAAAAGAGAGAGTACAATAAAATAAAATAGAAAAAAATGAACTAAATATTTAACAACTAAATAAAACTGAGCAAAGAAGTAGAATAACCAAAAAAATAATGGACACTTAACGAAAAAGAATAGAAAAAATGGTATAAATGGGACAAAATTAAATTAAATGATAAGATTAGATATATATATATATATATATATATATATATATATATATATATATATATATATATATATATATAAATTGAAACATATAGCTAATGTGAGGGAGAAGTTAGTTATAGATAAATGACATGGAGTGACTTTAGGTGCGGTGTTATTCCAGCTGTCTCTTCCTTTTTTTTCTCTTCTCATTGGCTCTGAACATTTGGCCTTATTTCTATTTTAAATCTGTGAGTGACTACTATATTGTTTGCCCACATATCCTAGATGGAGAGAGATAAAAAGTCAATATGTTTACCTTTAAAAACAGATTTTTAATGAATCAACCCTGTATTTAACTTTAGACATCAACAATGCAGAACAAAAGCACTTAAAGGTATTTGCTGGGATTCTTTTTGTTGAATCCATATTTTACCAAGCTTATCTCAGGTAAAAACTATCATGCTTTTTTTTTTTCTTTTCTGCAAGAACGGGACAAAAGGGATCTCACAAACACGTCATGAACACAAGGTGAAGTACAGCTTTCCTCCATATGGTGGTGCTGTTTACTGAGACCTTAATGAGACTGAATCAACAGCATACAGCTTTTGGGGATAAAAAGAAATTGAGGGAAAATGTACAGAAGTGGCACAAAAAGATAGTGAATCAGTATCAACAAGATGTACAAATAGATAATTTTTTTCCTGCATCTGGAAGTTTTAAGACTTTTATCCCTGTGTTTATTCCAGCAGCAGAGCAATAAGAGAAAAATGGTCCTGTATAGATGAAGATGGCTTCACATGTCCCTCCCTGCAGGCATTTTAAAGTTCAAAAATAAAGACACAGGGTGAATATTTAATGGATTTAATTCATAAAACTTAGGGTTACTGGAGCTTTAGAGATCAGTGATATTTTATTTTGCTCCCCTGATTGGATAGCTGTCAGATATCCCACAAAGTTTATTGATCCATCTTTTTAAGGATAAATCAAGCTTTTATTCAGCTAGTGCATGAGCTAACAGAGTCGCTGAACAGAGGCTAAAGAATTCTTTGTTCAGCTTCCTGGGACACTTGGTGCTTCATGTGACGTTAACTGATGTAGACTCCAGGTGAGTGCTAAGGTGTCTGGAGACGCTGACTCAACAGAAGACACACACAGGGCATCAAAGAGGCGTCAAAGGTTTCATGAACCCAGAGGGTTTTATCCATTTAGTGTCCAATGTATGTTAAAAAAACATCGAACATTAAAGTAGAACATAAAGTAAGAGAAAATCACAGGGGACTGATAAAGAAATGAACAGACCCATAATTTCAGCTCATTGTCATTGTGTGAAGATGTTTATCGGTGATGGTCAGGGCTCAACAGAGGAAAGGACACCTCTGATGAAAACACGCTCAGGTTTATCCAGGTGGAAGTTTGAAGAAGTGTTGACAAAGTCTGCCAAAGAAGCAGTGTTGTGTCCTCCCTCTTTGTGTAGGATGGGAGAAAAAAGCAGGGGCTTGTTTTTAACGGCAAAGTTTGGATGTATCAAGAGTGAAATGACCGTGGAAACAAGCGGCGCTTCACACCAACTTCATGGCTGGCGTACGTACGTTTCTACAGCTATTGTTCCTTTGGTGACACTTAGAGGTGAAGCTGGGAAAGTGTTATAATAAATAAATTGTAAAAGAATAGTCCTCACATGTTCACATCAGAGAGGCATGAACAATTAACACTGATGAATATTAACACACCCCAGTGTCTGCAATTACATGAGGGGATACAAAAGCATGCGCAAAGTGTTAAAAAAAAACAAAAAGTGTAAATTAATGCCTGGTTGAGCAGCATTAGAAGACATTGTAAATTGTGCAATACGAAGAGAGCGTGTGTTCAGATTTAGAGGAACATGAAGCAACTGGCTCGACAAAACATTCAGCTCATTGCAACAAACAAAATTTAATTGCCAACAAAATACCATGTTAACTTAAACATTGATCGTTCCAAAAAATAACAAACAAATATTTCCAAATGAAATGAGAAGGTCTTTTTTCATCCTTTAAATGTCCCCGTTTGGTTTGAGTCTGCTGCCTGACCGCACTCTGTTGATGTCATGTCCTATAATCCTCAGTCCCAGGAAGAAGAAAAAAAAACTCCCGAAATAACCCAATTCTCCGCTGCCGATCGACCGAATAAGAAATCTGCCGGCTAAAAACATAAAAGTTAAAAGTCTCCCCCTTAGTTACATTTACAAAACGGAAAATGCGTATTTTTCCAGGCGAGTCCAGCAGACGCTCCAGCACAAGGAAGATCCAGCCCGCTGATCAGAGTAATTCCCCCTGACAGCTTTATCTGTAAACACAGTCCTTTGTACCTTACATGTGCAGACACACAATTTCCTTTACTCAAACTCACTGTCCTTTATCACTGCAGACAAAGTTGACAGTTCAGCTTTACAGTGGCGGTTTCAGCCAACCTGCTATTATGGATCTTTGCTTCCTGACAAAGATACATAGTCCCTAGACTGTGACTAAGTGCAGCCCTAAGTGTGATGTAGTGCATTTAAAATGGGGAGAGACAGGTGGAGTGGAAGCCCACCGACCCCTCTCCCTCTTCCTACCCCAAATGACTGCCTACCAGTTTTCAAACCGGGTTCCAGAGTGGATAAATCTGAAACTGTGCATCGGTTTGGTTCTGTGTTGACAAACTATCCAGTATTTTCTGAACTGATGACACAATGCCCCACCTTTCACTTACTTCTTGTATTCACCGCCATCTTGGCACAAGCAAAATGCACACACTCCATGTGTCATTCTCTGTTTTTGGTGGACTTTGTGGCAGCATACAGCGCCATCTACAGGCCTGGAATATGTATTACAGCGGTTTCAGTGGGTTTCCATTTCTTGTGTGGGTTCCTCGTTTATGACAAACTTTTTTGATGCGAAAGAATGAAACCGTTTTTGGCTTTTTGTGGATGTATACTCAGACCGTTCTATAAGTGTGAGTGTCTTTTTATGAAGCCCTGACCTCTTGTTGTTCACCTGCATGCATGTTCATGTGCTGTCCTATCAGAAAGACTTCCTGTCAGGATAGAGGACTCTGATTTTTTTTGGTGGTGACATGAAATTCAGCTCAGACCCTGGGGACTTAAGGACTCGGCTGACACCACGGTTTTTGCAGTGGAACTGGATGTGGATTTTCCAGATGAGTGAATAATATTTAATGGATGCCATGATCCACTCTTTCCCTCCTGGTTAATGAGCAGTCTTCATCAGTCTGAGTTTTGAATCTTGCCCACAGTGACACAAATAAGAGCACCCCCCCCCCCCCCCCCCCCTCACACACACACACACACACACACACAGCAGTAGTCCTGGCAGATGTGAGTCCTGCTGCATGCTGCTGCTGACATTGATAAACCCCAGCGCCCATTGGCTGGCTCTTATGTTGCCTCCCTCCTAATCCAGGGCAGCCAGGCCCACGGTGGACCCGGGCCATCTGTTCCATCTCAAAGACCCACTATCAGGCTTCTGCATCTGCATGAGGAATCACATCATTACACACACACACACACACACACACACACACACACACACACACACACACACACATAGAGTGATGAACCATGCAGAGTAACAAATCAGACATACTCTTTCCAACACATTCATCAGGAATATGTGTCAGACATTTATCTATTTCAGCTACAGCAGGAAACTCAGCTCTGAGAGCTCGTTGAAAGAGACACAGCAGCTGTGGATTGTTGGAAAGTTGAGTGTGGTACCCCCCCCTCCTCTCTGAACCTCTGCTACTGTAAACCTCCAGAGTCTCACCCCTTCTTGATTTTGATCGGTTAAAGAAGGAAAATTGATGAGTGCATCCCAAAGGCTGAACTTTTTTAAACTCAGAGCACTTTGAGGTCAGCAACAAAAAGCAGACCATCAAAAGTGTTCTAAAAATGTATAACTTCACTGGTTTTGTAGATATTTGTGGTGCAAATGTTTAATTTTTTGTTCTTTTTTTTCTATCACAGTTGCTGATGAAAAGCAAGAATAACATCATCCTGTCATGTCTGGCCAGTTTTTGTAAGGATTGATGTCATGCTCTTGTCTCGTCTTCTGTGTGTGCGGCAGCTTCATTTTGTAGTGCTTCTAGTTTTACTTCCTGACCAGGTGTCGTACTGTCTCGTCGATTGTTCATCTCACCCTGATTGTTTTGAGTCTGTCTTTGGAGATTTAGCCAGTTTTAACTGACAGGCAGACAGTACATCTGATCCCCAGAGGAGGGACTTCCTCCTCTGATAAAGTCACAGCGTAATATCACCTCTTCAGTCTAAAACGTCTTCTTGCTCCTAAAAGCAACCTCTCAGATGGCAGGTGTAGCTGATGGGCTGGGTTTAACTGTTCATAGAGCTAGCTGACCCCTTGGTCGCCAGATCTGCACAAGTCAATTGTCTTCTGCTAACTGCTTCTCAACTTTTACTGACATAGCATTCCTGATCCAGAGCTTAAACTTTTTCTCACCATGGAAAAGGGCAAGCGGCGGAGGCAGACACCCACTCTGTACATAGCACGTGCCTCGGGCTGCAACATGCCCAGGATGCAGTGACATCCTAGGCTACTTGCAAAAATTGTGCTCACTTCTCTCACCGACCCAGGCTAACAAGTCAAGCTAACCTGTCGACTGAGAATCCTATGTTTGGGGTATACATGCCACGCTATTATAGTTTATTTGTATTTTTGTTGTTGTTGTTGTTTGTTTATTTGGAGTGAAAACCAACTAATCCTTTTTCTTTATCCTTTTCTGTTGCTGAGGGCCAACGGTGATGGTTTCCTGATGTCCTGGTGGTGGTGTCCCCCTTTTTGTGTGATGTGTACCCCCCCTGACTTTAGTTTCCACGGTGTGAGTGAAGCGTGTTTGTCACAAGTGTTTGGGGTGTTTATTTCGTTCCTGGGATCCCTCCCTCACCTCCTTCCTCGAACCAGCACCCTTGGTAAGCTCAGCACTGAAATGAACAGCCCCTTCCTGTGTGTGTGTGTGTGTGTGTGTGTGTGTGTGTGTGTGTGTGTGTGTGTGTGTGTGTGTGTGTGAGAGTTGTTATGATTTTTATGACTGTTGTTTAAATAAAGAAAATTGTTGTTGGAAATTGGAGCCACGTCTCTTGCTACCTTTAAAAGTAGAGCAAACCTGGGTGCCTTTCTACATTTTTTTATTGCAAACTATTTCTTTGGGCGAAATTCCCAAAGTGGCGTTGTTGGTTTCAACCATCCATTACAAAATTTGTCAATAAACTAAACTAAACCTGATTACACCACCCCTCAAGCTGCCACACTAAAAGCCACTGAATATGAAGCTACAGACTGAGAACCCTGCGTTAACGCTAACAGGCATCTAGTAGCCTCTCTGCCCCTTACCGAGTGGTCAAAAACCATTTAAACTCTCCAGAAAGGATTCGAATGAAGAAAGCACTGGAAACGCGCTGTACCACGGTGTGGTGGCCCATTTGGCAGCCTTACATCACAGTAAATTAACCATGTAAGCTATTCTAGCCTTATCTGTGGGGTAACTCAGGGCCTGTAAATCAAAAACTAGCAAACAATTCAAGATAAACTGGTTACATGATCCAAAATGCCCTGAGAAAGGCTCAGGGGAGGGAACATAAGGTTCCTTAACTATTTGGGGAGTGTTGGCAAAGTTAGTTGGCTTGGGGCAGTACTCAGTGGGTCAGGGCTGAGGGAATATGTCTAGTGGGTGGTTATGAGGGGGATTTGCTAATGCATCTCTTGTAATGAGTCTGTAATTCCTCAAAGCATTTTGTCATGTTATTCAATGAAGATACCCTGGCTGGTGGGGGCTTCTTTGACTGTCTCCTGAGATGCTGAGTCCATCGTGGCCAGAGTATTCTGTCATGGTTTTCGGTCCGTTTGTTTAAAAGTGGACCCAAAAACAGACGAGAGGCAGCAGATTTTATTGACACCAGTGAAGCAGTGTGATATTCAGAATCCAGTGAGTAGTGAGTCCAAATGAGAGCTTTTGAGTGTGGATGGTGAATGGACCAGTACTTATATAGCGCTTTTCTAGCATGTCTGACCACTCTTTACACTGCTGGTGTCATTCACCCATCTAGACCACATTCACACACTGATGGCAGAACGATCCATCTATTGAAGGCCATCAGTTTTATCTAACCCAGTCATTCACACACCACTGAACAACAGTGGGAGCGATTTGGGGTTCAGTGTCTTGCTCAAGGACACATGTGACTGCAGGAGCTGGGAGTCGAACCTTCGACCTTCCGATTGAGGGGCGACAACTCTATCACTGAGTCACAGTTGCCTTGCTTGGATGTTGCTGGGCAGACGAGCAGGAAACATGAGAAGGTAATAAAGGAGAACAGAGAGACACAGGAGGTTAGTAAAGCAATTCAACATAAATCAACCGAAACTTGTAATCACTGAGATACTCAAAGAATTGGCCTGTGTACCATGAACAAGTGGGAATACTCTGGCGCCTGCTCTCTGTCACAGCAGTCTTTAAGTGCAGCTCCTAATTGGTGGTGATTGTAAATAGGTATGCTGGAATCATCAGGTGCAGATAAAGAGGAGTGGGGGAGGGAGAGTGAGAGCAGCCTAGTGCTGCAGCAGGAAACCAATCCACGTGAGGTGAATCACCACACACACCCCAGCTCCCTTCCTGAGAGACAAAGTCCATTTAGGATCTATAATAGTCAGTGTCAGATTTCGTAGAGAAAGACTGATCTGAGATCACCAAGATCAATTAATGTCTGATTATTTTTTATGGTTTCAGTCACCAAGACTTTATTGATTTACAACAACTGATCAAGCCATAGCTGATACTATCCATCACAGCTGTGCGCTAACAAACTTCGGCACATTTTTATTTGGTGTTGTGGATGCAGAGAACATCAGCAAAGCTGCTGTTTGCCGTTCAGTGCATCAAGTGTAAATTGTGCTGAAGATGTTTTTAACATCCTTATTACATTCCCTGGCCATGTCAGAGTGAACTTTACAAAGGAAGGCTCTTAATAAATACCATAGCCAAGTTAAACTAATTATGAGCATTAAAAGAAAACAAACCTGTTCTTATAACTTTATAAAACGGTACAAATTTATGCAGTTTTCCAATGTTAGCTTTGCTGATGTTCTCTGCATCCCCATCATTTAAAAAAAAAAAATGCTTATCACAACAGTCTGACAGTAAGTGCACAGCTGTGATGGGTCGTAATGGTGATGAATGACCTGATCAGCTGTTGCAACTGATTGAAACGGTAACGCATCACTCATGGAAAAAAAAGGAAATTAAATGATCTTGGGGATGCAATCTTGGTGATAAGATCAGTCTTTCCCTTCAAAGTGCAGCACAGTCCAAAATGGACTGGTTCTCTCATATTTAAATGAATGACCCAGGCTGTAACATTATACAGTTATACATAACTATACATATTCCTTACTTTCATATTTAACTTGTTCCCTGCATGCTGAATGCTTCTGATTGGTGGACCAGCCGTTGTATTTTTATTCCACCTTCCTTCCTTCATCCATGTTCAGATGACCCCCTGCTGTGATGGACTTGGTTTAGTACCTCCTTATCAATGTTCTTATTTGAGCCTGATAGTGTGGATGTGTCTCTGTCAGCTCCTGGTGTTCCAGTTTAAAGAGTGACCTTGTAAACTGGTAACCTTCAGCTGAATGTGTCAGTGGATATCCAGTTTACAACAGCTGTTCAAACACAAAAGAAGTCCTCTGAATGCATCCGTGTTTAGTTTGATATACCTTTATGTACAACTGATAATCTGCTCATCAGATCAGGATTTAATGAGGATCTAAAGCTGTTTGAGGGGGATGCATCCTGCTCAAAGTCTCCACTTCACAGGGTCATTCTTTAAACTGGAACACTGGTTGATTTCTGCTTTGGCTTTTAAATCTGAGCATTTCATGTGTCGTTCAGTCTGTTTCTCCTCTGCTGCTGTCACAGCTGCCCTGCAAAAGCTCTAAAACTGTCAAACTGTCAACACCTCAGTGTCCATCTGCAAGCTCTGCAGGAGGTTAAAGACATCTCATCGCTTCCTGAGTCCTGCATGTGCAAATTAAACTGTGAGGAGTGATGAGGTTGGAAGCAAGATGCCGCAATAAATATTTCAAATGATACTCTAAGATGTTAGCAGATACCTCTGCAGTTTCATCAGACAGAGAAAAATAGACTCACAAAATCCACATTTCAAAATAGAATAACTTTATTACATAATTTCTGTTATGCTGCGTCACCCACACCTTTTGTTCCACATACTGAAAAGTCCTGCCAATCCTGGTTCATCCTCAGTAATCAGAACATATGAAGCCCTTTAAAGTGGAGATTACAAATCAAGTTGGCACCCAATTAATTGCACACTGGGACACTGAGAGGCCATGAGTCTCTGCATGCCTTGCATTCATGAACCAGCATGGATACTTACAGAGCACCACTGCTGTTCATTCACTGCTTGCTTCAGGAGAATCATTTCCAAATAGCCTCTAATAGAAAGAAGACGATATGAGTTTGCGGTGAGAGATGAGACTGGGCATTCAGATCAGGTTAAAAACAAAAAGTCTGCAATCAAAGACTGGGACTTTAAAAACAATCCTTTAGAGAACAGACCAACAGAAATACATATTCTAATAAAAACACAGCTTTGGGCTTTCTGATGCCATCAGACTGGATCAGAATAATACTGTTATAAATAAACATGAACACCCATGCAGATATTTCAGAAATGAATTGAATAAACTCACACTTTATTTGATGTATGTAGAGTTAACAGCATAAATACTGACTGACACTGACTGATGACACCCTCCAGTGTTTGTGTTTACACTTTATTCCACCTGTCTGTAAAACCACACAGAAAACTTAACACAACTTGAAGTTAGGGGTCAGCTCAGACTGGTTTTTCAAGGGCTGATTCCAATTATCAGAAGTTCATGGGACCAACAGCTGATCATTTGAACGCTAAGAAAATAAAAATGAATAAACTTCCTGCTGAAACTGGACAATTACAAACTCTTGCACTTTGAAAGAAGTTTCAGAAATGTTCAGTGAAAACTGAAACTTTTAACATCATATAGATGAGTTAACCAGTTATTGCTTCATGTTACAAAGTCCTCTGACATTTTGCTAATCAGATCATGTTGTGAGTGTGACTTTAAGACAGAAGAGGGAAAAACACACCAGTAGCAAACTTTTTAATGAACTAATTGGATTTGCTATCAGTTAATTAAAGCCCTGATACAAATAATCAGATAAAAACCAATGACGGTTCAAAAAATAACCCTCCAAGAAACCTTCATGGAAATTATACAGACTATCTGATGTCTCATTTATGTCCTCTTCAGTAACAGGAGCTCAGAGTCTCTACCTTTGAATGAGTCCTTAAAAAGTATTAACACGTCACATGAGCCTGGCATGAGATCATTAACTGAGAGGGAAACCTCTGTTTCATTTGAAGATAACATTAAGTGTGTTTTTTAATCATCTGAAGGCACTTCTGGATCTGGCTACTGGCTGTGATGGCAGTTTTTTTTTTTGCTACGGTTGATGCCTTATTTACACTCATTGGAAGAAGCGAACCTGTCAGTGAGTTCATACTGAAGTTATGTTTGTAGCAACAGCTCATTTTTTGTACGTTTAGTGAAGCTGTTTAAGTCCATCGAACTCAAAAACAAACATGGATGAGAAATCAAAATCTGTACATTTGAGATCTATGTGGCTCAAATAACAGGAAACTCATCTTTTAGCTCCATGTCTGAGATAAATGGCTCCAAATCTTCATTAATAATCTGGCTCTTAGTCCCCTGGTTTGGGTTCCATTCCTAGCTCTAAATGATGGTCCAGTGTGTTAGATCTGGGGCGTAAGTCCTGCAGAGTTTGTGGCATAAAAAGGGTAAAATAAGGTTTGTGTTTATTAAGAGTGAAACCCTTCATTTCTACAGTCATATTGAACCAATATGATATAAACAAACCTTTAACTTTTGGCAGAGATTTTCATTCCACATTGTGCTGTGATATCTACTCAACGGGAAATGGGAAAGTTTTCTGTTTCATGTCCTCGCACAGAAAGTCATTTTCACAAAGACATGTTTCCACTTTGGTGAGAGGAGAACTGACTGGTTTAGTAACACCTTAACCTCCTCCAATAGCCCTGGGTTTAAGTGGCACCATGGACCAACCAACAGGTCCAAATAGGAACTCTAAACGATGGAGGAAACACAGCTTTTCTCCTCACTTTCCTTGGAGGCTATGGATTGGTTCACTCAGATGGGTTTATGATGAGCCTCTGATTGGCTTCTGGCATGGTGCACATGGGTCTGTTGTGTGGGTCCACTTGGGGAGACATGCAGTGTCCATTTTGCTAATGTCTACCCAGGTGACCCTGAAGTACACCTGACTTTTAAGCCCAGCCTAACCCAGATAAGCCCTCTGGGCCCTACTTGTACTTGCTGGCTGGGTGCTTTGAGCCAGAACACCCAGTATCAGTGTTGGACCTTAATAATGCTCTTATGTCTGAACTGGAGAAAATCCCTGCAGCTAGATCCCAAAATAATAATCTTCTTTGTCAGATATGGTATTACAATCTGTCCATGTGCCCTCAGGCTCTCAGTGAGCCTTTGACAGGAGACAGGAACCAGCTCTTGCGGGCTCGAGAAGTCTTACAGGTACTGGACTACATCAAACCCTCTGCAGAAGTTTTCCTGTGGCTGAAACTCACACCAGGTCCATTTCAAGTAGTTATAACAGTAGCTTGCAGGTACCTGACTGTCCTTCAGTAGAATCCTGTTCACAGACACCTCCATCAGAGCAAACAGGTTTATACATGATGTGAAAACTGAGACAGAGGGTTGGAAGCTGGACACTCATGCTGCTGTACAGTGGTCCTTTAATCAGTGAGGAAGAAAACCTTTATCATCTGCTACCATCAGCTGGACTGGATTAATAATGCTTTTATGCTGCGGGGAAAACAACAGAGGCCTGTACTCCGGAGCTGGATTTTCTCTTATTGAGGTAACTTCTGAATTAACCCTGGATTTTCTGTCCTATGAAGCTGGTTCATTTCTTACCGGGATGAATCACCGTGGTAATGTATGGTGAACAGCTAACCTGCTTCAGAGCAGGTTAAGATCCTGATAAGAGATCAATTTGAAAAACAACACCTCCTGTCCAATCAGCTCTCTCAGAAAATAGCCTGCCCATTTCTAGAAGATCCTGTTGATGTTGGTGTGCAGAGAGCTTAGGAGAGAGAGAGAGAGAGTTTTTAGGGAGAGATGTGATCCTTTTGATGTCCACAATGACATCCTGTACACGAGATTCAGATTTTTATCAGATGGACTGAACTACATTTGTTAACATATGGATCCATAAATAAATAAATTCAGTTGATTTCATCCAAACATCAGAGACAGAGTGAAGAAATAAAGCCTCACTGACCGCTTTGAAGGAGGTTTTTGTACTTGTTCTTCAAGTCTGTTTAGCTCCACTGTTTGCATCTTAAATAATGATGTTAATAATAATGGTCACACATGGCAGAACTGTAGAAACAGGAATTTATGGAATGAACAACTACGTGGGAGTTAAGGGATTAATTTTAATTTCATTTAATATTTCCAACACAAAACACGCTCACACAGGGGGCGGAGCCTGAAAAGAACTGAATGTAAAATCTAAACCAAAGGAAGGTCACTGAGGAAGAGCTCTGCTCCAAACATCTGTGCTGTAATAAAGTCAAATTGAGTGATCAGAGTGCTGTCTGTTTATATTGTCCTATGAATTAATTTTGGATAATCTCATGAATTTACACATTAACAGAGTCACAGTTTGCTGACAGCATTTCTTCCTGGATTTTGCTGCAGTAACAGTGTTGCTTTTAGCCTGTGTTTAAATTCTTTGTATTTCTAAAGAATAACTGTCTGCTCCTCCACGGTAAAGTAGGCTGCTCTGCAGGGTTTCTCCTGTCTCTTCATGTTTGTGATTGGTCAGACGCTGCAGACTCCACCCCTTTAATGTGAGTGCGCTCTGATCAAGGCTGGAAGACTCTGGATTGACTCAGAGAGTTGATATCCAGCTTCATAGTACCGCTTATCAGGACTGCAGATGTCTCGTTAAGTCAACCCAGAAAACGGAGAGAGATCCCTGATGAGTAAATTGAGCTTCGTAGTACAGGCCTCTGGTCTCTTATTCCCCCGAGGTCCACAACAAAGATATCAAAAGTCAAATCTGAGGAGATCTACCAGCATCTGTACAAAAACAATGCAACAAACCCCCAAATAGCAAATACTCTGGTCTAACCTGCGAGTGATGGCATATCACTCAGTGTGTAGAGTTACTGGATTCAGTCTGTTTGCAGGAGCAAAAGAAACCAAAACAAGATTTTTAAAATACTCATAAAAAAAAGAAAAACTGTGCTGCAAAATGACTGTATGGAGGTTCAAAAAGCCCATTTGCAAATCTACAATTAATCCTACATACAACCAAGATGCTCTTGAGCAAGGCACTTCACCACCAGTGGTACAGTAAGACCCTCTCAGAGGTCTGTCATGGTCTAACCAATGAAATGTAGAGAACCTGACACGAACCATGTTCTGGAGATATGGGACAACATGCCAATCAGTCATCTGTTTTATTTTGTTATCAACAAAGAGCTTGTAAACTCGATTTTTACCTTCTTAACTCTAGTTTGATGACAATAATAATGATTGTCTAACGTGACACAATGACACCTGATCATCCTAAAACACCCTGTGGTTTGATCCTGGTTCAGGTAGTTTTCATATTTTCAGGCCTGTGATTGTCTCCAAATGACCGTGGGTCTAGCTCCAACAAAGACTGGGGACTATAGATGTCTAACATCAATGAATGGTTTCCCACAGTCCAGGTCAAAGATCTAAGTTTGTCTCCTTACTTTCATCTGATCCACCTATAGACCTCAGTGTTGATGAAAGTGTTTACATTGTTTTTAAATGGCTTCATTGCTGCAGCTCCTTGGTACAGAAACAGTTTCACAGACCAGCGTTTCTACTCTGAGCAGGGTACAGTCATAGAAGATGCTACATTCAGTGAAATCAAAACCTGTTTACGGTGATTCAAGCCCACCCAAAGTCTCCAAGAGTCTCCTAAACCAAACTTGACCCTGTGAGACCTCCTGGTCCTCATGTCGCTGAGCTCTCTTGGATACAAACAGAACTTTTAGTATGACACTCAAGCTTAAATGTCATTCATTTCCCTCATCTCCTTCAGTCGTTCACTTCTTCCTCGTCTCCTTTGCTGCCCTTACTGAGGCGCTGGAAGCAGTGGACAGTGGAAGCCAGGAAGAAGCTGGCCATGATGGCTGCTACAGAGACGGAGATGCCAGAGAAGATCACGATGAGGTAGTCAGTGAGCGTGAGGGTACCGCGGCACTCCCGGAAACTTTCTTCAGAGAGTAAATTGAGTGGTACCTGACGTCCATCCAAAGGCAGGGAGCACTCAATGTCCTCCAGACCTGGAGATGAGAGAGAGACAGAAGATTTGGACGAGCTGTGTTGCAATGATGTAACTTGGTATTGAAAAGTGGAGTGTATCCTGAAATATGGACCAAAGGTCTGATGAGCCCTATTTTTAAAAACAGAGACCATCATAACCCTAAGAAGTAGAGAGGAGTGTGTGTGAATTGAAATGTAGGCAAATTATTCTGTAATGTTTTAAATTCAAGACTACTATGTTACCTGGCTAAAGGTCATGTTCTCCAAGATTGGTTTTATGCCCAAACAAAGAACAACTGATCACATATTTACTCTACACACACTGATACAAAAACACATCCAACAGAAGAAGAAACGGAATTTCTTTGCCTGTTAAGTGGTTAAGTACAACCCGAAACTTGAGAATCTGATGATTACGCAGTTTATGTCTTGTACGATCAGGACAAATGGTTGTATTAAAACAATAATAAAAATAATTTGATTCTATTTTTTCCCCTTTCCTGCATATTCTGAGCCCCCCCCCCCCCCCCCCCCCCCCCCCCCCCCCAGCATCCCCTGGCGGCCCCCACTGTGAAAACCACTGCTTTAAACAACAGCTGGTGTCCATCACGGCTGCAATCTATCACCAACTCTTTTAATATTTACATCCACCATTTATCCAAACTGTTCCAAAACATTCAGGTCTCCATTTGGAGGGAAAAGATGTGAAATGTCTTTTTATGCAGACGACTTACTGTTGTTGTCTAAAACAGAACAAGGAGTTCAAGAGCTCCTGAACGTCCTCCATGATAACTGTGAAAACTGGAATATCAACGTTAATCTAGAGAAAACTAAAACGATGATATTCCAAAAGAACGGCAGAAATCAGAACAATAAACATCTTTTTTAATTAGGAAACACAACAGTAAGTCACACCATGGAGCACAAGCACCTGGGCCTGGTTATTACTGCTTCAGGACATTTTAATAAGGTCGTCAGTTCATTGGCCAATAAAGCTCCAAGAGCTAATTACCCCATAAGAAAGACAGTATTTAAATTTAACCCCCCCATTAAAATTTGAATAAAGATCTTTAAGAGTGTGATGGAGCCAATCCCTCTGTAGGAAGTGAAGTCTGGGGTCCTTTAATGGAAGCAGAACTCTGGGACTCAAAGCCAGTAGAAAAGGTTGACCTGGAGTTGTGTAAGAACATTTGAGGAGTCCACAGAAACTGTCCTGACCACGACTGCAGAGCAGAGCTGGACCAACTCCCTCTGCTGACTCCAATTAAAAAGAGAAGGATTCAATGAACCAACCACCTGATGGACTCTGAGCCCGACTCAGACAAACACAGAGCTTATCATGAACAGCAACGCTCTCTGAACCCAGAGGAAAACACCACAATACAGGAAATAAGATCTGTTTTTCAAAATAAGAGCCTACAAGTCATCACCAACTCCAACTACAGAAAATAGAGCAAAATAAACAGGACAAATATTAACCATCAGAGGAAGCTGGAGACTCATCAATCATCAAATTAGAAGGTTATCAAGAATTAAAAACAGAATTTAAATATGCAAAGATCCCTTAAAGAGACAGGCACTCTCTAAATACAGACTCTCTGATCATAAAGTGGCCATTGAAACGGGTGGATTCAGAAATCAGTGGTTAGAGAGGTCTCAGTCTGTAGGCTCCGTCTCACAGGACAGGCAGAAACTGAGATCCATTTCCTGATCACCTGTCCAAACTAGACAAATATTAGAGACATGTTTTTACCCAAATTTACAGATTGAATCCCTGAATTTCTTCATCTGCCCAAAGAGGAACAGATCCAAAAGATTCTGGGGGAAGAGAGCTCTGTTCAACTGTCAGCTGAATATGTGACAGCTTGTCACAGAGTGAGACAGACGTCAGTTAAAGATGATTAATAAGGTGTTATTAAGGAAAGAAAAACAAAAATCTATAAACATGTAAACATAGATCATTGTTTGTTTGTTATTGTTCTTTCTGTTGGTTTGGTGCTGTTCATTTTGGTTTTCAATCATTTGATTGTTGTTATTGTTTGTTATTGTTTTCTTAGTGATTTTAACTGTACATTGGCTTTAAAAAAAGACCCTTTGGCAGAAATTGCTGCTTGGCTTTGGTCGACCTCTGAGGCAGCCCTGCTACCTTTCACCTTTTCTGCATCCTGTTGGTGGACTGTGTTACCCTTAAAGCTGTGGGGCAGTTTGAAGTTTTATGACCCAATAAGACCATCAATCAGGGTATGACTGATGATTTCCAATCTGCAGTCTGTAAACATGACTAAGGAATTGTGTCAGACAACAACACATACTCACACAAAACAATAGATCTGACTTTGTAATAAAGAAGAACACGCTGAATATTTCAGAAACTGCTGATCTACTGGGATTTTCACGCACAACCATCTCTAGGGTTTACAGAGAATGGTCCGATAAAGAGAAAATATCCAGTGAGCAGCAGTTCTGTGGGTGAAAATGCCTTGTTGATGCCAGAGGTCAGAGGAGAATGGCCAGACTGGTTTGAGCAGATAGGAAGGCAACAGTAACTCAAATAACCACTCGTTACAACCGAGGTATGAAGAAGAGCATCTCTGAACGCACAAAACGTCGAACCTTGAGGCAGATGGGCTACAGCAGCAGAAGACCACACCGGGGGCCACTCCTGTCAGCTAAGAACAGGAAAATGAGGCTACAATTCACACAGGCTCACCAAAATTGGACAATAGAATATTGGAAAAACGTTGCCTGGTCTGATGAGTCTCGAATTCTTCTGCAACATTTGGATGGTAGGGTCAGAATTTGGTGTCAACAACGTGAAAGCATGGATCCATCCTGCCTTGTATCAACGGTTCAGGCTGCTGGTGGTGTAATGGTGTGGGGGATATTTTCTTGGCACACTTTGGACCCCTTAGTACCAATTGAGCATCGTTTCAATGCCACAGTCTACCTGAGTATTGTTGCTGACCATGTCCATCCCTTTATGACCACAGTGTACCCATCTTCTGATGGCTACTTCCAGCAGGATAACGCTCCATGTCATAAAGCTGGAATCATCTCAGACTGGTTTCTTGAACATGACAATGAGTTCACTGTACTAGGGCTGAAACGATTCTTAGAATAATTGGAGTACCTCGAGTACAAAAAATGATCGAGTAATTTTTTTCGCTCTCGAGGAATCGTTAAATTTTTTTTTTACAGCTCAAAGCAGTACATTTCACCCGGACTATTTTTAATGTGGCCCATGCATGCAAAGGAAGAAGAAGGAGTGGGCGGTGGTGTTTGATTTTAGCAGCGGGAAGATGCAGGAAGGATGTGACAACGACGAAAGCGAAAATACAGGCACTCAGAAAGGACAGAGAATGTGGAAAATGCAGGAGCATTACAAGATAGACATGAAGGTGAACACTTTTAAGTGTATTCATTGTAGCACTGCCCCTGCCCTTGCATACCATGACAGTACGTCTTCAACGCTGCAGCATCTCCATCGAAGGACCCATGAAAAGGTAAAATGAAGTTCACATTGTGCAAATTAATGAGAGTTACGTTGATGTAACTTGCTGACATTATGTTAGCCCTCAGAAGGCTAGGTTTCTGTTAAGTATGACTACTGTCAATGTTTGGCTCGGTAATTATGCTCATAAACAGCACATTAGTTTTTATACAGGGCTTATTTAATCTGTAAAAACACAGTGCTGTAGAGTGAAGAAGATAAAAAATAAAAACACTATAGAGCTAGCTGGGCATTTACCAAATATAGCTCACAAGTCATGAATGGATAAAATATGAAGTAGCACTGGTGCCTAATGTGCTCCAATGCAGCAGGTATCATCATTTGAGTTTAAACACCGCAAAGACTCAAAATCTGATCAAGAATGTCTTATTCCTCATTAAAGTGTCTCCTTTCTAGTCAGATCTCATTACTCCTAAAATATACCACCCAAAGTCACTTGTTTTTCAACTTATTTCAAACAAATTTTTAATTGAAAAATCTGCCAGCAGCACAAGGTTATTGTACTTATAACAAGCAAAAAAAAATGTGTTCAATTGTACTACAGATACAGATGATGACTGTTATACAACTGAAACAATGCAAAATATAAGTAAAATGTTTTTAATATTATTGTTGTCACACTTGTTCCTCAGGTCTTCATATGTTTTGGAGAGCACCCCCTTTCCAAGAAAGAGAATCCACTGACTTGGTGGGAAAAGAATGCAGCACGCTATCCAACAATGGCAGAGCTGGCAAGGTCCCTGCTGTGTATTCCAGCCACATCAACGCCATCAGAGCGTCTGTTTTTGCTGCAGGTGATATCGTATCAAAGAAGAGGGCAAGCCTCAGCCCTGAGCATGTTGATATGCTCATCTTCCTTCACTGCAATAAAAGCTTCACTTAAGGTTTGCACACATACACAATGAGAGAGTGTGAGAATTATATAAAGTTTTTATCATTCTTCCAGCCTTAATCACCCTTTTAGTATTTACTCATTAATTACATTTTCAGTATTTACTCACACATATCATTTTACTCATTATTATGCTATCATATTGTGTGTGATGCTTTAGACGTGTGATTCACTGTCTGCCCAGCAACAGAGATTATTTTGCACGCCCATTTTTGTAATATGATCACACCCATGCTTGTGTCTGAATAAAGAGATTGTGCGGAGGGAAGAACCTTGAAGATGTTGATCACACCCTGAGTGGTGAGCATTATCACTCTTCCCTTCTGCAGAAGCTGAAAAACTAGAGCATTGAATTTGTGAGTTTTCTTGACTCTGGTTCTTATTTGAGACAAATGTCATTATGCCTGACATCTTACAAATGTCATTAAGCCTGACATCTTCTGAATGTCTTTAAACTTGACATTCCCTTCGATGTCATTGAACCTGACAGAGAGACAGATAGTTAGTGTGGCCCTATCCTTGATTGATGCTTGGACTCTTTCTAATTCAAATATTTTTGCTTCCCATAAGCCACAAAGCATCCCAAAGAAGAAGACTGTTATGCCTGAATTCTGTTACACTTGTAAATTCTGATACTTGTGATCAAACTGAAGTTGCACAACATAAAGGCAATGGCTTTTTTTTGTCTATTTTTAATAAAGCCAGGTAATTTTGATACTTAAAAGAATACACTAAGTCAAAGTTATTTTATATTTGTGCTTTATTTATTTTACATCTTCTTAGTCACATTTCCTGAGATACAACTGCAATTTGCTGCTTTGCACAATGCAAATCTAAAAAATAAAAATGTTGGTTGTCCAAAAATAAAAACCAGTTGTTCACTTATTACTTAGTAAAACATCTTATTTTCTCATGTATAATTACAATTGTTCTTTAACTAAACAAAAATATGCTTTATCAGAGTACTCGATAAAATTTGCAGCAGAGTACTCGATTACTAAAATATTCGGTAGTTGCAGCCCTACACTGTACTCAAATGGCCTCCACAGTCACCAGATCTCAATCCAACAGAGCACCTTTGGGATGTGGTGGAACAAGAGATTCTCATCATGGATGTGCAGCCGACAAATCTGCAGCAACTGCGTGATGCTATCATGTCAATATGGACCAAACTCTCTGAGGAATGTTTCCAGTACCTTGTTGGATCTATGTCATGAAGGATTAAGGCAGTTCTGTAGGCAAAAGGGGGTCCAACCTGGTACTAGCAAGGTGCACCTAACAAAGTGGCTGTTGAGTGTATGTTACTGCTGTTACAATCAAACAGCCTAAACGCAGGTTTACTGTGCACAACATTCATGCTGCAGACCCAGAGCACCAGGACTGTTTAACCCAGGAACCAACAGGATCAATCCCTCTGATGTGAGTTCATCCTGCCTCCTGCAGATGATAATACAACATGCTGTTTATGCTTCACCAAGAAGAGAGAGACAAAGAGCACACTGCTGTATGTGCTGATGTGTTAACTTCTCAAACATATCGTCCACAGCGTGCAGAGACCCTACAACATCTCATCCTGACTCCTCTGAAGCTCTGCTGCACCCAAGAGGCACTAGACATCATTGTCAAGCATGTGTGTGCACGTGTGTGTGTGTGTGTGTGTGTGTGTGTGTGTGTGTGTGTGTGTGTGTGTGTGTGTGTGTGCGTGTGTGTGTGTGTGTGTGTGCGTGTGTGTGTGTGTGTATGTGAGTCACTGTACGACCAGAAGGGGTTTTCCACATGAAAAGGGACTTGGTGACCTCATTGCTTGGTGATATTCCAGTCACGTGGAGCTACAACAGGCAGCCAGAATCACACATGCTCACACAGACATGCAGGAGACGAGCAGACAAGCATGCACACACATCCACCCACCCAGACACACACACACACACACACACACACACACACACACACACACACACACACACACACACAGGAACAGGAACAGGAATGGGAAAACAATTACATAATCAAAAATGCAATCACTGAAAAATATGCATCATCCTTTGTGGAGACAGAGACATGCAGAGACACCCACAAGGACACAGAGCTCACATCTGATTCATATGGCTCAAAAAAGTGCTTCACAGCACAGCAGGCCAGTAGGCTTTAGCTTTCAGGGCCTTCTTATGCAGGCATCCTGATCTTGGCTCACGTCTCTCCTCTCACACTTTAGTCATCCTTAAGCTGCTCCAAAGCATCAATGATCTGTCTGTAGGCACTGCATACAGCCTCCTGAAGAACCAGGTCAGGTGAGTGGCTGGCACAGTGCATGAACAGAGACCGGGGATACAGTTCTTTTAGCCACGCCTGGACATCCAAAAACCATTCCGACATATTACTTGCTCATACAAAACAGTATCCCTGAGGTCATTCAGTTGGGATGTTCAGCCTGAGAAATACATCCCTGATGCACTTGAACAGTGTCTCTCTGTTGCTGTCAGGAGCATTGTAAAATCAGAGGAAATCAGAGTGAGTCTCCATGTCCTCGGCCACATATTGCAACGTCAATGAAAGCTGTTTAAATGTACCAGCATCCGTGGTAGCATTGGCCGTGACCTCGTAGCAGGGACTCTTTGCTGCACAGGACACAATCTCACGCTGAATGGCACGGGCATATTGTTGAATGGTTTCATTCTGAATCGTGAGTGAGAACCAGTTCTATCTCCTGAGAATTTATGCTCTCTCTTTTGAGAGGTCGTATGTACGCGACAGCATTAGTTCGTACAAAATACCACCATGACTGCTGTCATCACAAAAAGCCACCCCCTTCTTTCCCAGGAAGCACACAGACTTGAACATCAGTTACAGGACATGACACACTGTATTCTGAGCTTGGCAGTGCATTAACTGGGGTGTTTCTCAGAGCAGAGATATTTTGCATGGCATCACTGTGGAGCTTAGACTTCTCCTGTGTTTTGAACTTTTCCCAACTTTCCCCCAGTTTTCAAAACCTCCCCAAGTTTTCCATAAAGATCTTTGATTTCTGGTATTGTTTGAGAAGCAAATTTACGTTTCAACTGATGAGCAAGAAGCCTGCTTGGTTTATCTCCACATTCATGTTAAGTTGTACGGGAACATGCTAAAAAGCTGTTCCGCCTCAGTTGTTGTAAGGAGATCTAACTCCACTTGAAGGTTGTGCCGCTGTTTCAGTAACGTCTGAGATGGGTTAATAGCATTTTGCTCATCAATATCTTTAATTTCCATGAACAATTCAGACAAACTGGATTGACGACATTTGTTCCGATATGCAGAAAATTAGATAATTTGACCACATTAATAAGCTTTGAGTGATTCCCATAATAATGAATAGGAAACTGAATCATTTTTATTGATGGTCACAAAATCCTCTATTGAGGACCTGACAAAGGTAACAAATGCATCATCTGACAGCAGCAGAGTGTTAAACCTCCAGGTTGAGGTAAACTTAGGTAAGTTTGAAAATGTTATGCCTAGGTTTAGGGGAGCGTGGTCAGAGATAGCGATTGAATGAAAAAAAAAAAGAGTATACTGTAGCTTGAGGATTACGATATCTCCAGGGGTTGGTAAAATTATTTTCAAGCATAAAATCCAAACTGTTTTGGACATAGAGGAATGAGTAAGTATATGGGGGTTGGAGCGGTCCAGGGTAGGATTCATTACACAGTTCAAGTCACCTGCTAGAATTAAAAGGTGAGTATCCAGGAAAGGAAGGTTAGCAAAAAGTCTATTCATAAAATCTGAATTGTCAAAATTTGGAGTGTAGATATTTACTAGTAAAACAGGGTTACAATATAAATGACCTACAACTATAAAATATCTGCCATTCTTGTCAGATATAATCCTAGAGGTTGTAAAATTAATTCTTTTATTAAGTAAGCTGGCAACTCCCCTGGATTTTGAATCAAAAGTTGAATGGAAGATATCACCAACCCATGGTTTCTTAAGTCTAAGTCTATCGTTATGTGTTTCCTGTAAAAAAAAATTACATCAGCCTGTAAACATTTTATATGAGAGAAAATTTTCTATCATTTTATGGGACTATTCAGTCCCTTCACATTCCACGTTAAAAATCTGATGGAAGAACCAATAATGGAGTTACTGCAAGTCGTGTCAGTCATTCAAGGATGTAGTATTTTAGAGAAGGAGAAAACAGTGAAGGGAGATAAAAGCCCTCCATCTTCCACCCCACAAAAAACGGAAAATTGACATAAATGAAGACAGAGACAACAAAAAACAACCCACCAGAACCCACCAAGACCCATCCTATCCCTGCACATCAGGTATTCCCATCCCCAAATGATGGAACAGCAGTGCAGGCTCCAACAGGAGCCATCTCTAAAACGGTGCTTACAACTATGTAGCTTTGACAACTATTAGAACCCTGCAGATTTTTGAACATTTAACATTGAATGAAAGGCATGTTCAATTAAAACAGTAATAATTAAAATAAAAGAAACTGGTGTTATATATGCCGAGCATATATGCAGCAACAAAGAAAAATTTCAATAAGTACTTTCCAGTTATTCTCACTCTTGACAACATATAATAATAGGCAGTAAAAGAGGGAATATGGAAAATTTGACATGAAACATTTAAACTAATTTTCCCCCCTCTCTCTTAAAAGAACTTAAAATATAAAAATAACACTGATTATTTATACAGCTATAAAAATTCAAATATATCTGGTTTCAGAAAAACCTGATGTCCTGGCTATAAGAAAGCCAGAGCATCTTCTGTGTGGAAGTTATGAAAACACTGATACATGGTCATTGTTAAGAGAACATCAGTACATTCATTTTTCTCTCAACTGACTGACTTCCTCCTGTTGGAGCTCCTCCGACCGTGATTGGCTGTCAATCGTTCTGAGACGAATGACACTTAAACTATGATTGGCTGGAAACGTCACATGATCTAAGATGCATTTAGGGTTTACAGATAAAACCGTCAGACTGGGGTAGATCTGTAACAACCACACGAAATTGTCAAATTATCGTACATTTAGCCTTTTTTGGAGTTATTGATCGTACATCATACAGAGGGCTAAATTATCGTACAAATACGATAGTTATCGTACATCTGGTAACGCTGGTTCTTTCTTAAGCTTGAAAGCCTCCTTTAGCAGTTTCGACACAGAAGCGGGGGATGTCAAGTTGTCTACCAGCACTCCAATGATCCGAATATTCTGGCGGCAGGATTTAGATTCCAAATCTTCACACCTGTTTTCTAGTATCACAATTTCTTTCGTAAAATCTTGCACTTTAGCTTGAAGGGTGACAACCACGTCGGTGCAAGTGGACAAGGAGTTTATTTCAATTTCTGCAACAGTACCTTTCAGTTCTGTGAAATCTTGTCGCACCTTAGATATTAAAGCTTGCAGCACAGATTTAATGGTGGATAATGTGGTGTAATTGAGTTAGTTTGATGAAAACTACAAAGTCGCCTAGTGATGAGGCCGCGGTCCATCAGCGCCGCGGTCCATCAGCGCCGCGGTTCATCAGCGCGAGCAAATTCACACTGCATCCGTCTCAGGAGCGGAGCGCAGCTCAGCGTACTCATAGCAGCTGGATACACAAGATCACAGGAGAACCACGTGTTCCTGCAGGAATCACACCCATGACAACTACTTTCATGATTTTTAGTATGTAAAACTCACCTGCCCTCCCAGAGCTTCATTAATTCAGTCCTTCCCTTTTAGTCTCTGTTGGTGTCCTTATATAAAGGATGTGTTGTATCGTATACAATTATAAGGTTTTCTGCCTCCAATATAAACTTTTCCTCGTCCATGGCGTCAGATTTCCTCTGGGTCTGACCTGCTGATGACTGCTGGCCCTGTGCCAGTGTCGTAGTTTTGATATACGAGGATAATTTTACGATCGACAGTCTGAACATGGTGCTTTACTTTGAAAAGACCAGTAACTCTGATCATTCTTCGTGTCTGTTTTCCTGTTTGGAACAATCTGCTCTGCAGAGATTGACATGTCTCTGCAGCGCACTCCAGCAAGAATAGACTCGCAGCGAAAAAGCCGCGAGCAGCCGTTGTTAACACGCGTCGGAGACGGACCGCAGCGCGGGCTGTGTGAATGCACTGATTGACTTGAATGGCAGCGAAATACAGCACAGTCGCGGCGCGGTCCTCACTAACCGGAATCAGGGGTTACGTGGGCTGTCTCTGAAAGATGCACAACGCAGCTCGTATGAAGCAGTACGTGACGGATTTCAAGGCTTCTTTGTGGTAAAGAAGAATATTATTTATGAACGCGCCAAGTTTAACCTGAGAAAACAGCGGGAGAGTGAGACTGTAGACTCTTTTGTTACTGCACTATATGCGCTAGCTGAACATTGCAACTATGGTGTGCTACATGATGAGCTACTTTGGGACAGACTCGTCGTTGGTCTGCTGGATAAAAGGCTGTCTGAATGTATGCAGCTAAACGCAGATCTAACTCTGGGGAAGGCTATAAGGATGGCATGGCAGAGTGAGGAGGTGAAAAAGCAGCAAGCTTCTCTGCGAGGGGACACCAGAACTCAGGCAAGTGAGGCACTGTCTGTTGATAGAGTGTTTAAGAGAAGTGGAAAGCCTGCTAGAAGCAAACCTTAGCATGCTCACAAACTGCACATTGCTCAGAATAGCAAAGAAAAGGGGTCACAGTCAAAATGTCATACATGTGGAAGCTCTCCATCACATTCAAGACGTGAGTGTCCAGCTAATGAAGTGAACTGTCATGCTTGTGGAAGAAAAGGGCATTATGAGCGTGTGTGTAAGGCCTCCAAATCTGTGCTCGAAGTGGAGGAAGATGAGGATGAGGTCTTTCTCTGCAGTATTACAGCTGATGGTGATCCTTGGAATGGTTAACATCAACATCCACGACAGCAGCGTGAGGTTCAAAATTGACACAGGTGCTGCTGTCACAGTTTTACCACATTCAGTGTTCCAGAGAATACACAGAAAAAATCCTCCTGCGCTTCACAAAGCACCCAAACCACTCCTGGGACCAGGGAGAAGGCCACTCGATGTTGTTGGTGTTGCCGAGTTGTTGCTGAAGAAGGTGAGAAAAAGGAGATAGAGGATGTGTATGTTGTTTGCTATGTCCACACTGCACTGCTGGGGAGGTTTGTGAGCTATAAGCTAGGGCTTGTCGCACGCCTAGACCGTGTCACCATGGAGACATTAAAGGAGAACTATCCAAAATTATTCAAAGGACTAGGTGAGGTGCGTCAGCCATACGCCATTAAGCTCAAACCAGGTGCCAAACCATTCTCGCTCCAAACACCAAGGAGCATTCCTTTTCCTCTGATGGACAAAGTTAAGCAAGAGCTTTCTCACATCGAAAGCCTCAGTGCAATATGCAGAATCGAGGAGCCTACAGACTGGTGTGCAGGCATCGTGGTAGTGCCCAGAAAGAACAAGATGGATCCTGTGCGAATATGTGTCGACCTCACTAACCTCAATGAGTCCGTGTGCAGAGAGTTTATCCTACCTACCTTCAGAGGGAGGTTGGCTGGAGCTAAAATATTTAGCAAGCTGGATGCTAATAGGGGTTTTTTGCCAAATACCATTGATAGAAGACTCTGCAAAACTGACAACGTTCATTACGCCCTTTGGACGTTATTATTTCAAACGGCTACCCTTCAGCATAGCATCAGCCCCTGAACACTTTCAGAACAGGATAGTGACGGAGGTCACAGAAGGGCTCGAAGGGGTAGTTTGTCACATTGACGACGTGCTGGTATGGGGTCATACACAAGAGGAGCACGATGCTCGCCTACATACTGTGCTTGGAAAGATCCAGAAGGCAGGCATAACACTCAGCGTTGGAAAGTGTGACCTGTCGAAGTCAAAAGTGACTTTCTTATCATTTCATTTCTGCCAGCGGCATCAGCCCAGACCCAAGCAAGACGGAGGCTGTGAGGAAGATGCCCGAGCCTTAAACAGTGAGTGAACTGAGGTCTTTCCTTGGAATGGTGAACCAGCTAGGCAAGTTCATCCCACAACTAGCTGAGAGGGACAAAGCTCTCAGAAATCTTCTCTCAAAAAAGAACTGCTGGGTGTGGGGCTCTGAACAGGCTGAAGTTTTTCTTGACTTAAAGGATGCACTGACATCACCACCGGTGCTTGCCATATATGATCCTAACAGAGACTGCAAAGTCACAGCAGATGCTTCATCGTACGGACTAGGAGGAGTCCTACTACAAAATTGGGACGAGGAGTGGAGACCAGTAGCCTTCATGTCAAGGTCTCTCACACCCACTGAGCAGAGATACGCGCAGGTGGAAAAAGAGGTTCTGGGCTTGACCTGGGCTTGTGAAAGGCTCAGCAACTTTCTTATCGGAAAACACTTCCAGCTAGAGACAGATCATAAACCTCTCCTAAGTCTCCTGGGGTCTCAACCACTGGACACCCTACCTCCTCGGATTCAACGCTTGCGTATGCCACTTATGCATTATTCCTCATCCTATTCCATATTCCATGTACCTGGAAAATGTCTGTGGACAGCTTATACATTGTCGCGAGTGCCTGTCACAAGAGAAGACACATCAGCTAACAAAAAGCTGTTTGAGGAGACAAACATCTACGTTGATATGGTGATGGAGAACTTACCTGCAAGCACTGTTTATCTGGAGGAGCTGAGAGAACAGCTGCAAAAGGACAGTGTGTGCACGGGTGATGCAGTTTTGTGCAGAAGGTTGGCCAGCTCATGGCATAAATGAACCTGCACTGGTCTGACAGGGCGTTCCTTACTGTTCAGGATGGTCTCTTGTTAAAGGGAGATAGACTTGTCATACCCTCAACCATGAGAAATGATGTTCTCGCCAAGCTGCACGAAGGTCATCAAGGTTTGGTGAAGTGTAGAGAGCGGGCACGACAGTCTGCGTGGTGGCCAGGGTTGAGTCAGCAGCTGAACGAGCTGGTTCTCAATTTCAGAGCATGCTGTCAGGTGAGACAGAACCATAGAGAGCCACTAATACCAACACCATACCCAGACCGACCATGGCAGAAGTTGGGAGCAGACTTATTCATGTTAAGAAACAAAACTTACCTGCTTGTAGTGGACTACATGTCGAGATATGTGGAGATTGCTCTGCTAACACCCACAAGGTCTGAAGATGTGATCCACCATCTTAAGTCGATCTTCGCATGTCATGGGATTTGTGAGACTCTGGTGACAGACAATGGGCCACAATTCTCTGGAGCAGCTTTTGCAGCGTTTGAAAAGTCATACAGATTTCGTCATATGACCAGCAGCCCGAGATATCCACAGGGAAATGCTGAAGCTGAACGGCCAATGCAGACGGTGAAGGGGCTTTTGAAGAAGTCAGAGGATCACTACCTTGCTCTGCTGGCTTACACAGCTACCCCTCTACACTATGGGTGTAGTCCAGCTCAACTGCTCATTGGGAGGAGGCTTCGTACAACTGTGCCTGTATTCACTGCGTTGCTGCGCCCTGCTCTTCCTGATGAGGATGCCGTCATGCTGAAGGAAGGAGAGAGGAAAACAAAAGATGTGCAGCGCTACAACCTGCGACATCGCACAAAGAATCCGAATAGACTCACTCCAGGACAGGAAGTGTGGGTTACAGATCAAGGAGCACCAGGAGCTGTCATTGGAAACCACTCAACACTGCGATCGTATTTGGTGGAGGGACCTCATGGGACCATCAGGCAAAACCGTTGTCATTTCATTCCCTGGAATTCCTCATCGGAGCAAAGTGACAATGGTGAAGCTGAACAGTTAACATAAGCCGTCCCAGACCAATCTTCAGAGGAACAACTGGAAGCTACATCTTCACAGCAGAACTTTCCTGAACCACCATCCACTCCTACTCCTTGAACCATATCTGGGAGAGCAGTTGTAAGGCCAGCTCGGTTGGACTTGTAAATATTTCAGAGTCTGAGAGACAGATTGAATGTTGGAGAACTATAGTTAAAAAGAAGAAAAACAAGTTGAAAATGAGATTGCACTTTCTACAATTTACAATTCTACAATTTCATTTAGCAGACACTTTTTTCCACTTGTAGCAGCATAAGGAATATAGGTGTATTTCCTTATGTGCCAGTTCACTTAATGGAGCGCCACTGCTGGCCAATCGTTGTGCAGAGGGATAGGATTTAAGCAGTAATCCTCCCCGTTTCTTCCTTTGCACTCCTGTCTGTGTACTTCCGGGTCGAGTGTCTGGCTGCAACAGGTTGGTCAGCATCGCTTCACCTGGTTGATTGTTTGCTCTCGAGAAGATTCTGATAGCTTGTGTTTGTGCTGCAGAGTGACTGGTCTGCTGCTGGTGCGTGTATCTCCTGTAGTGTTATTGTGGTGAGTGTTCTCTCTCTCTTCGTTGTCGTGCATACTCGTAGCTGGCTAATGCTATAATGGTCACAGGTGAGATGCCCGTAGCTGCCTGGGTCTCTCTTTCCCTTCCTCCTCCGCGTGTGTCTGCTGCTGCTGAGAGGTAGGTAGAACTGTTAACGTAGGTCGTAACCGCACCTTTGTCAGCTTTATTGATAATGATCATATTTCTGGTAGGTGTAATCTGCAAATGTTGGCTCGTACTATTGCCTCATGTGACGTCATCGCCAGCTCACTGAGACTGCTGCTGCTTTGTCTCTGCTTTGTTTCAACTGATTGTTGCCTGCTTCCCTGCTGTGGTGCCATGGCTTGCTTTTAGCCTGCCCCGCTTTATTTTGGGGTGTTGCTGGATATTAATTTGTGGTTACCTGAGCCTTTGTATTGTCGCTGTCTGCTCTGCTTGCCTACTGCTTTCAGCCTATAACTGGCTGGCCTGCTAGCTGTCTAACCTTCTCCTGAGGGGGCAGAACAGCCTACACGCCTCTTACTCTTAAGTTTCAATATTGTTTTTTTAGTGTTATTAAATCTAATGTTTATTGGTGTTAGTTAAACTTGTGTAGGTTTACTTATTTGTTTGGGATTATTTTTGACTTGGTTATACTTTCTGCTTCTTCGTTCTCTTATTTGATTTAGGGCAGGGGTGTCAAACTCAAATACGAAGTGGGCCAAAATTTTAAATTGAACAAAGCTGCGGGCCAAGGTTGAACAAATGAACCTTTTAATATGGAACCAAACAAGTTTTGATTTAACAATGAATATTGAACAAGTAAGGCTTATATAACTTTAAAGTGCAGGCGTGCAAAATCCAGTTGTTGTTAATAATACTAATACTACCAATAATAATAATAATAATAATAATAATAATAATAATAATAATAATAATAATAATAATAATAATAATAGGGGTGCGCTGGGGCTTTCAGCCGAAGGAGTGCGCAAGAAGACTGATCACTTTCTTCCTAATACATCCATGACCGCTACCATAGACTGTCATGATGTGCGGCCAGAAACATAAAGGGAGGACCCAGGCGCAGATACAAACAAAAAGATTTATTAAACTAAACCTCAAAACTCCAAAAATGACAAAAATCCAAAAAGGGGAAACTTAAAATCAAAGCACAAGAAAAACCAACGAAGCAACTACACAGAGGAACCAGCACAACAGGAATGACACACAATGAATGGAAACACAAAATGAACTGACCAGGAACTCAAGAAGCACAGAGACTAAATAGACGAGGAACCAATCAGACACAGGTGCGTGACAAGACACAGGTGAAGCACATGAGGGGCAATCACAAAAGAGGGAAACTGAGGCAGAACAAAACATGAAAAGACAGAACTCAAGAAACCAGGAAAAACCCATCAAACCAAACCACTAAAAGACCAAACTAAGAAACAAGAGGAACAAAAACAAGGGAAACAAGGAAATCCAAGAAAACAAAACCAAACCCTTACAGTACCCCCTCCTCAAGGGACAGATCCCAGATGTCCCTTTAAAACAAAAGAACACCAACTCGGGTGGGTGGAGGGGGGAAGGCTGGAGGGACCAGAGCTCTCCGTCCCTGCAAGTTAAGTTCAAGGGACTGGCCAGGCAGCTGGCCACACAGGGAAAGCAGTTCAGGGGGGCCACACGAGGGAGAACCAACAGGGGTCTTGGCCGGCCAGGCGGCGGGCCACACAAGGGAGAACCAACAGGGGTCTTGGCCGGCCAGGCGGCAGGCCACACGAGGGAGAACCAACAGGGGTCTTGGCCGGCCAGGCGGCGGGCCACACGAGGGAGAACCATCAGGGGTCTTGGAGGGGGAGCCAAGCAGGGAACTTGGGAATGGTGCTCGGCAGGACGACCTCCGGGCGAGGACTGGTGCTCGGCAGGACGACCTCCGGGCGAGGACTGGTGCTCGGCAGGACGACCTCCGGGCGAGGACTGGTGCTCGGCAGGACGACCTCCGGGCGAGGACTGGTGCTCGGCAGGACGACCTCCGGGCGAGGACTGGTGCTCGGCAGGACGACCTCCGGGCGAGGACTGGTGCTCGGCAGGACGACCTCCGGGCGAGGACTGGTGCTCGGCAGGACGACCTCCGGGCGAGGACTGGTGCTCGGCAGGACGACCTCCGGGCGAGGACTGGTGCTCGGCAGGACGACCTCCGGGCGAGGACTGGTGCTCGGCAGGACGACCTCCGGGCGAGGACTGGTGCTCGGCAGGACGACCTCCGGGCGAGGACTGGTGCTCGGCAGGACGACCTCCGGGCGAGGACTGGTGCTCGGCAGGACGACCTCCGGGCGAGGACTGGTGCTCGGCAGGACGACCTCCGGGCGAGGACTGGTGCTCGGCAGGGCGACCTCCGGGCGAGGACTGGTGCTCGGCAGGACGACCTCCGGGCGAGGACTGGTGCTCGGCAGGGCGACCTCCGGGCGAGGACTGGTGCTCGGCAGGGCGACCTCCGGGCGAGGACTGGTGCTCGGCAGGGCGACCTCCGGGCGAGGACTGGTGCTCGGCAGGGCGACCTCCGGGCGAGGACTGGTGCTCGGCAGGACTGACCTCCGGGCGGGGAAAAAGTGGTTGGACAGAGCCTTGCCCTTGTCTCCGGATTTTAAAAAACTAATTGTAAAAAAAGTCCATTGTGAAAAAAAAAAAAAATCTGCTGGGTCCATGACTGGTCAGTTCATTCTGTCATGTGTGTGGCAGCTGGAAACATAAAGGGAGGACCCAGGCGCAGATACAAACAAAAAGATTTATTAAACTAAACCTCAAAACTCCAAAAATGACAAAAATCCAAAAAGGGGAAACTTAAAATCAAAGCACAAGAAAAACCAACAAAGCAACTACACAGAGGAACCAGCACAACAGGAATGACACACAATGAATGGAAACACAAAATGAACTGACCAGGAACTCAAGAAGCACAGAGACTAAATAGACGAGGAACCAATCAGACACAGGTGCGTGACAAGACACAGGTGAAGCACATGAGGGGCAATCACAAAAGAGGGAAACTGAGGCAGAACAAAACATGAAAAGACAGAACTCAAGAAACCAGGAAAAACCCATCAAACCAAACCACTAAAAGACCAAACTAAGAAACAAGAGGAACAAAAACAAGGGAAACAAGGAAATCACAAAAAACAAGGAAACCCAAGAAAACAAAACCAAACCCTTACATAGACACAGAGGAGGAGGAAATTGACGTGCCAAAACAACAGCAGAGCATTATGGGATTTGTAGTTTAAGTGGTGAATGCGGTGTTACAGCGCTGCCGCCGTATAATACCGGTGGGCCAGCTCTAATATTCATTTGAAATTGCCTCGCGGGCCAAATATAATTATACTGCGGGCCAATTTTGGCCCGCGGGCCAGAGTTTGACACCTATGATTTAGGGTATTCTGTGGGTTTTCTTTGGGTAATTTTTGTTCTATTTCGTGCAATTTGTGGACTTAATGTGCATAGTTTGTTTATTTTTTAAAATTATTTAATATATGTTGGTTACATTAGTTAAATTCCTTTATTATTTTTAACTTTACTAATTGTTTTTATCCCTTTTCAGTTGCTGAGGGCCGGTGGTGGTGCTGGTGTCCCGGGTTTTTTTTTTTTTTGTGTGTGTGCTGTGCTTCCCTGGGATTTGGTTATTTCACAACCCTGTATGTGTGTCACGTGTGCCTGGGTGCTTTTTTTTTTTTTTTTTTTTTTGGTGGATCCCTTCTCTCTACACTAGCCATTTTGTCCATCCAGTAAGCCTCAGCAGCTGATTAGGTTTTTCCCCTTCCCCTTCCTGCGTGCGTGTGGTTTTAAGAATTTCTTTTAAGTCTGGTTTATAAATAAAGTTTGTATTGTTTGGTGAACCATGTCTCAGCCTCTTTAGTAGAACGAACCTGTGTGTGTACCTTAAAGGAAAAGAAACAATTCTCTAGGTGGAATTCCCAGAGTGGCGTTGTCTGGCAACTTTAAAACAACTTGAACAGGTATTATCAATTTTCCTTCACTCGCTTTAGCTGCCACACTATTTTTCTGATATTGCACATTTTGTTAAGTCAATGTACAAGTCCTGAGCTTCAAATGCACCAGGACGCACCTTGCCTTGGAAGAAAGAAGAGAAACTGGTCATAGTGCCGTGTTTTCCAGGGGGATGTCTCTGACAGATGGGGCTTCTTGATCTTAATTGGCGCATTCGGCGCAGCCTGGTGTGGCGATGGAGCTGGGGTTTCCTACCTGGTACCACGGTGGAAATCTTTCCACCTGGAGTCGAACCTGTGAGGCTGGCAAAGCCTGACACCCCAGCCAAAGGGACGCCTGGCCCTCCAATGGCAGGTCACTGTTTCCCATCGGTTTGTCTGTCCAGACACCTAGATCCACTGAGCCAGCACAGTCGCCCGGGGTGAGTGGCCCGTGGATAGCGCACCGGACCTGGGACTGCTTTCCTTCCACATCGGCCCTCAGCCCGTCCATGCCTCGCAACTCTATTAGTTTTGTTGTTTTGTCAATTTCTTTTTATTGTTCTGTTTTTGAAAACAGGGACAAAGAACCCTGAGGACCAGGAAAAGCACCCTGTGCAAGAGCTTGCCAAATGTGAGACACTTACCTTTTAGAGCCTATTTGCCATCATTGAGCGCACAACTGCTGAAAAACTGCACCACAAAATCCTGCCAATGGTGTCCTGCAGACGTGGTTTGCCAGTCGGGGGAGCAAAATCAAGAAACTGATCCATTTTTTCCTGTTGGTTTTGATGTAGTTTTGCACCACTAGTTGGGAGGGAAGCACTCATGGAATGTTTGGCTCTTGCGCCACCTGCAATAAATGGTGCTCGAGGTGTCCTACAATGGTGTGGTTTGCAAGCTGAAGGGAGCAAAATCCACAAAATCTATCTAGCCCCCCCCATTTCCATTGGTTTAAATGTATTTCCGTAGCTGAAGCTTCTGACTTCCAGATATCCAACCCCATATTCCAATCATCCTATGCCCACAACTGAGGTCCCTTTCTTGACTTAAACAGTGGGTGACCCTTGGGCGACCAGAGCTTCTGACTTCCAGACATCCGACCCCACCTTCCAATCATCCTATCCCACACCAAAGCTCCTCTCTGGACCACTTGCACCTCACTGGTGGAGGAAGCCAGCCCACCACAAGTCAGGGTGGCCAGCAGCTAGGGACATTCCCTGGTAGCCACATTCAGCTGAGTACCCCAACCACCAACCCGGCTCCCCACAACCCCAAGACAGGGCCAGCACGTGCGCTGTAATGCGGGCAAGTAGGGAAGTCCACCATTTGCCTGCGCCCGACAGTTTTGCAGGCCCCTGAAGGGCACCCCAACCACCAACTGATAGAGCAAGAGGGGATGGAAAGGGGAAGGGGTAACTAGGGAGAGACCCAGAGGCAAGAGAAGCCAGGGGAAGGGAGACAGGCCAACAGGGAAGGGCTCCGGACACTAGTGTTCCCAACATCTGCTTTAAAGGGAATGAAGGCAAGGAGGCCGTCTTAGAACACCCAAACCACAGGGGTAAAAGGGACCTCGCAATGCCAGACTGCCTCCACCCTCCCCTTTTCCCTTCTGCTCTTCTATCTGAGAAGAACACCAAGGCTTGGGTTGAAGCGAAGCCACCAAGCAGGGGTTGCTGTAGCACCCAGCATCCCTATTTTCTGCGGCATTGCCCCTGAGAGGCTAAAGGTTTCTGCCTCATTTGTATTTTATCAGGGATTTTTATTTTGAAGTCAGAGGCTGAGGGTATATTCCATATTTCCTGTACTGGACACGTATTCACAATCATCATAACTGCTGAGGTTTTTCTAATTTAATTACTGTCACCAGATCCAGAACAAATGCATGCCTGAACAGGCAGGCTGAGGCCCCCCCATGAAGAGCTTTCTCATAAAAACATGCCAGTCTCTACACTAGACAAAGTTGACTACCTACAGTTTATGTAGTGTCTACATGGTGTCCCGGCCACTGTCAGTGCTAGGGACCTAAATGGCCAGTGGAAAGACAGTTTATCATGCTGTCTATCTCTAACACCTACTTCATCCTGCTGTCCCTCCAGAGCAAGAGGATAATTTTTATGTTGGGTATTTTCTGTAATGTCTCAGTTTCTGATGAAAACACTGCTTCCTTTATTACAACAAAGTATCTTGTTGTCCACTGTCACAGAAGCAGCTGGGATTTCCTCCAGCTGAGACAGACAGGCAGATACGTGCACATCAGTATCAGATTACTGGCCTTTAGAGTCTCATGATTTCAGGGTGAAATCCAGAGAAATACCAGTAAAGAGGGACATGTCCTGTGTGAGTCTGCTATCAATCCAGTATCAACGTAATGAGACATAAACTAGGAGACTCAGGGTTTGTAATAACTGTCACTGCCAAACATTACAATTATATACCCGAGTCCATCGAAAATATTCAACGGTTAACAGATGACTCCATAAATACAATGGTTTCATTTCAGGTCTCCCACATGTTAAATCACAGCATTTTGTGCTTGTTTTGAAAATCAGTGTATAAGAAAAAGTTTTTAAACACTTCAAGAGAAAAGAAACAGACAGCAACAACGTGAGAGCCACTAAAGAGTTTAAATGACTGAAAATGTTTCAATGCACTGCAGGTCAGTGTAAACCAGTAAACCAATGTCTCTGGTCCAGCTCTGCTCTGCCAATGTGTTCATTCACAATGGATCGTATTTGTTGTTCTGGCTGTGTTCCTGCTCCAGTAGATTGCAGCAGATACACAACAGTCCTGTTTGATGGATGCTGGAGTGGCAACACGAAAATTTACAGAACGCAGAGCGAGCAGGACAGGGTGTTGTGTAAACCACCTAAGAACAGCCAGTAACTTTTAAAATCAAAGTGTGACCAAAAGAGATGGTTTTTATCTTCACTTCAACAACAAACAGACATAATGAGTGGAGCCAGACCAGGAGTCAACAGATTTGAGGTTTTACAGCCCAACATGATCCAGGAGAGAATCACCAATGGAGTGGTAATCCAGGGAACTCCTCGGTCTGTGACTCCAGCTTTCTGGAGGTCCTGATACAAGCCAGACTGAACACACAGCTGATGTGAGATGACACAGTTAAAATGGAATGGAGCACAGCCAGAGTGGTGACACATCTGGTGTGTTTGGGCCGTTAGGTGGCTGAGATCTGTACCTCTAGGCTGTGAGGTGGCTGCAGTGTGTAAACCAGCAGACATCTGTTTCTGTGAGCCTCTCAGAGGTAAAACGCTTCAAACTGTCCTCCTGTGTGACAGCTCTAATAATGCTCAAAGATTTGCAGTTTTTGTGCAGTTGTAAAGCTCTTTTTAGCACCACCTGTTGTCCCTATGTGCAGTTTGATGTCCTGCTAGCTGGTGTTGGAGCTCAGTGTGTGAAATATTTGACAGTTGTCAGACAGATGCTCACATTACTGTGAAGGATGATCGATTTTCAAAAAATACATCAAATTTCTTAAGTTCTGGGTTAAAGAAACAGAGTTTTGGTTAGTCTGGTAAGTTTTTATCCTACAGGGCAGACCTTATCATTTTCAGTCCACATCAAGCAGCAGCAAATAAAATATATTTTCATTCAGAGATTTTTAATCCACACTGCTGAATTTGCTTCACCTCTGTGTGTGTGCGTATGTGTGTGTGTGTGTGTGTGTGTGTGTGTGTGTGTGTGTGTGTGTGTGTGTGTGTGTGTGCATCTTGTTCCACAGTGTAGATATCAGTGATTCCTAAAACCATCACCTCCGTCTCTGAATGAACAAGGTGCAGCTCTCTCTCTCTTTATCCATGGCTGTGGAAACAATGTGCTCAGAGACTCAGAGAGTGTTTTTGTGCCTCAGCACTCAAAGATGGAGATGAGCTTTCAGTCACATGTTGTTTTGTTTTTGCTCTGAATTCAGCCACTAGCTGAAGTGTTGAGATTAAACCTCACTTTGGGAATGATTTGTGTGTTCTAGCGTGGGAGAAAGGCTGCATGTTTGAGGTCTAAGCCTCTTAGATCTTACCCTTTGGGAGCTTGTGATGGTTCTCAGTCAGCCACACAAATAGTTTTGCAAACTGGCAGTTGCAGAGCCAGGGGTTCCCCTCCAGACGTAGCAGCCGCAGGGAGGGCAGAGACTCCAGGACGCTTACGTCCAGCTCTGTTAGTCCGTTCCTCTCCAGCTCCAGCTCCCTCAGAGAGGTCAACCCCTTGAATGCTCCCCTGTCCACCATGGTCAGGTACGGGTTGTTCCCCAGACGCAGTTTGATCAGACTCCTGGACTCCCCGAACATCTCAGGGGGTATTTCTGTCAGATTATTGCTCCCAAGGTCCAGGTAGACGAGTCTGGAAGATGTGGTCAGGGTCCCTGGCTCCAGCTGGGAGAGGGTATTATTTCTCAGGTCCAGGTAGACCAGATCACTGTAGAGGACCAGGAAGTCTGAGGGGATCCAAGGAATCAAGTTGTTGGAGAGCAGGAGGCGGCGAACATCCAAAGGGATGGAGTCCGGGACTCTAGTTAGACCTTTGTCGGTGCAGTCCACGGTGTGGTGATCCGGACACAAACAGCTGGATGGACAGTTGTTGGCTTGAGTCAGCAAAGTGGAGGAGATAAAGGCAAGGAGAGGCTGCAGCCAGTGAA
The DNA here is from genome assembly GCA_030710495.1 of Labroides dimidiatus. Lineage (NCBI taxonomy): Eukaryota > Metazoa > Chordata > Actinopteri > Labriformes > Labridae > Labroides > Labroides dimidiatus. Next base: position 32,503,959 of record CM061151.1, read on the forward strand.
TGCATGGGAACATTGTTGAGGGGGCCACAGGAGATGGGGGTGAGGGGGTCTCAGCAGGGGGCAAGAGGGGAGGATGAGGAGAGAGACAAGGAGACTGGTTCAGATCTGAGGAAGGGAAGGGGAAGGAGAGGTCAGGCTCAGAGGGGATCTGGCATCCTCTCGTGCTCCCCGCACCTCAAAACCAGAACGACCTAAAAAGACATGATCCTGTCGCCAGAAAGCGTCGATTTATTCCAGCAGATTGAGAAACAAGCAGTCTGGATCAAAAATCAGCCTGCTGGCTTTGAGGGAAGAGCGGGGAGGAGCGAGAGAGACGGAGCGCGTGCAGAGAGCAGGGAGGGAAGGGAGAAGGGGGGATATGAGAGGGGACGGATTAACACAGAGGTAAATAGAGACTAGCATACTAGCGGAAAGGAGGCGGAGCTTGTGGAGTAAGCCAGTGGACATGTGTTAGTGTGCATTCATTAGTGTGTGTGTGTGTGTGTGTTTGTGTGTGAATGTAGCAAGGAGAGCCCTCCACGCCTCATTACTCAGCTGCTGAGGTAACCACAGCTCCCGTCATCACTCAGATCAGTCGTGCAGAACAGTGGCGAGAAATCCTGTGTGAGGGGTCTGAAGGAGCAGAGAGAGACATAGAGAGAGAGAGAGAAAGAGAGAGAGAGAGAGAGAGAGAGAGAGCAAGGACAGAGCAGAGAGAGGATACCATCAACATCTCTGACTCACATGTGACGTGGAGCACGCACAGCAGCATCACATGTCGTCCTCTGGAGTCACTGTTGTTTACTTATCTCTTCCACACCCCATGCAGGCCTCCTCTTTTCCTCTCTCACCTCATCTCTCTCTGGAGGGAACAGCAGCTCTGTCTGTCTGTCTGTCTGTCTGTCTGTCTGTCTGTCTGTCTCTCTCCCTTCCCTTCCCTTCTCTCTCTCTCTCTCTCTCTCTCTCTCTCTCTCTCTCTCTCTGTGCTTGTGTGTCACTGCCATACAGTCACACTCTGAGGTAAAATCCAACATCAGCTCTGTCGGATTTGTTCTCTATCCTAAGTTCCATGAGGACATCAAGACCTCAGAGTATTTTCACGGTTAATATAAAGCTCAGAAATCTTAAATATCTTCAGCAGAGTGACAAGACGGAAAACATGAGGTAAGACTGGACGTCTGATACCATTTTTCCGTCACCTGGCGTCTTGCTTTCAGCCACCCCCATGTTGGTTTTCTGAAGTCAGAAGTGTTCAGGATGGTGAAGCTAGGAGGAGTGATGGGTTTCCAGACAACACATCATTACACCTATAAGATTAAAGCCTGTGCTTAATTCATCATTCTGCAAATTTAACATAAACATCTAACTGATTCTAAATTTGATAACATCTGTTTGTCCCACAAAACAAGAAACTGTTTGTCATGGCACTACATGAATGAACACATAAAAGACTAATGAAGACTTCTAACTACTGCACCAAAACTCAGATAAGAGGCGGAAACAGTAAGCTCACTAAAGTTAGCTGAAGGCTGAATTAGCTGAGGAGCTGAGGACTGAGTTAGCTGAGGACTGAATTAGCTGAGGACTAAGTTAGCTGAGGACTAAATTAGCTGAGCCAAGAGTTAGCTGAGGACTAAGATAGCTAGGGACTGAATAAGCTGAGGACTGAATTAGCTGAGCCAAGAGTTAGCTGAGGACTAAAGTAGCTGAGGACTGAGTTAGCTGAGGACTGAATTAGCTGAGCCAAGAGTTAGCTGAGGACTAAATTAGCTGAGCCAAGAGTTAGCTGAGGACTAAAGTAGCTGAGGACTGAGTTAGCTGAGGACTGAATTAGCTGAGCCAAGAGTTAGCTGAGGACTAAAGTAGCTGAGGACTGAGTTAGCTGAGGACTGAGTTAGCTGAGGACTGAATTAGCTGAGTACTAAGTTAGCTGAGGACTGAATTAGCTGAGTACTAAGTTAGCTGAGGACTGAATTAGCTGAGTACTAAGTTAGCTGAGGACTGAATTAGCTGAGTACTAAGTTAGCTGAGGACTGAATTAGCTGAGCCAAGAGTTAGCTGAGGACTAAAGTAGCTGAGGACTGAGTTAGCTGAGGACTGAATTAGCTGAGCCAAGAGTTAGCTGAGGACTGAGGTAGCTGAGGCCTGAGTTAGCTGAGGACTGAATTAGCTGAGTACTAAGTTAGCTGAGTACTGACATAACTGAGGACTGAATTTACTGAGGATTGATTTAGCTGAGGACTGAGTTAGCTGAGGACTGAGTTAGTTTCGGAGACACATTACAGAAAGCCTGGCTGTTTTTTCATTTCATTTTCCATCTGCAGAGATGTTGGTTTATACATTGAATAAGCAGGAGAGGAGTCAGTCAAACTGCATCGATTTCCTTTACACTATCTATGGTCTTAAAGACTTTCTAAAGCTAAGTTTGTCCATCTATTGTTGTGGAAATTTCCTGTATTCTGGTGAAGAATGAAATAGAGTCTTCTGCTGGCCGACAAGGTTTTATTTTCTTTGCAAAGTAAAGGTTGATTATTACGTGAGTGGTCAGAAATGAAGGAAGACCCTGAAAAAGGGAAGACTACGGAATTTATGAAGAAACGCCCCCTAAGGTATGCCTCACACCCTCCTGTCTGCTGTAGAAATCCACACTGGGCAAGGCTTTGTATCTAGTTGTGAAAAGGTGAGAGAGGTCTAGACATCACGATTTAAAATACAAAGGCTGCTACAGGAAATCACATTTGGACAGAGCTTTGTGGCAGAGGTATGAGGAAAACAGGAGATGAGGGGACTCAAGACATTGAAATGACAATTACAATCCATCCATCCATCTTCCATCCCTCTTATCCTCTTCAGGGTGTCTGGAGCCTATCCCGGCTGTCTTAAGGTGAGATGTGGGGTACAGCCTGGACTGGTCTCCAGTCAATCACAGGGCTGACACACAGAGACAGACAACCTTTAACACTCACACTCACACCCAGGGGTGGACTGGCCATCAGGGGTACCCAGAGTTTTCCTGGTGGGCAAATCAATAATGGGCTAATGGACAGCCTTTTTTAAATTTCATTTTATTTTAATTATTGCTGCACCTTGCCTAGATAACTACAGCTCTCCTGAGCCGGTCCAAGGACATCATGGGGGACATGCAGCTGCAGACACCACTCACTTAGGTGGAGATCGAGGAGGCAGATGGAATGAGTCTTTAAAGCATTTTTAGTGGCCACAGTCCTATTTTCATGAAGGAGATTGCTCTAACAACTTCAATGATATTGTGGCAGTAGAAACCTCATCCTAAAGTGTGTGTCAGGGTCGTTTAAAATGTTTTTGAAGGTTTAAAGGTAAAAAGTGTAGCGCAAGCTCTGCTAGCTTCACCGTTTGGATTTCCCATGTTATTTCTTAGCATAATTCTACGCGAGGATTGATCTCCTAGCATCTCTTGCACCTATTGTTGCAGTATTCAGGTAATAACTACACCTAATTGGCTCTCTCTCTCATCTATCATCTTCCTGGCTTTATTCATTTGTATCAATAATACAGTTCAACTGTTATTCCTTTCACAGCCCTGTGAATCTCACCAGAATAGAACCAAAGCAGAACTAATCCTAAATCCTCAAATCTTCTGTTTCCAGCAATGTCGGATCAGCAAAAAATGAAATATTACATAAACATCCCTCGAGTCTCAGCAAGTCCACTCTCCTCTATTTCATGCAGAAAAATAATGTAGGTCACAGAAACTGTCACAGCAGAACGAGGAGGAGAGCTCAGTGAGAACAGAGTGAAAGCAAACTGACCCACAGTCAAATCAAACAAAGGATGGAGAGACAATGCAGCTCTTAACTTGGAGTCTAGATGGGACTTGAAAACTGGTCTGAGGGCATGAATAAAAACACTGTTTTTAAAGTGCTTGTACAACAAGTTTTGGAGCCAGAGGTGTCTGTGTTTGGACAAAAGCTCAGAATACTCAGGCCCCCTTCACAGAATTTCACTCAGAAATGCAAAGAACGCAGAGACAGAAAATTTGTGTTTATTAGGAAACGCTGAAGGACTGAAAACGCTGTAGTATGCATTAGAGCAGTGTTTTTCAACCACTGTGCCGCGGCACACTGGTGTGCCGTGAGATACTCTCAGGTGTGCCGTGGGAAATTATCCATTTTCTGTGCCCGTGCGGTCTAGTGACTGGCAGAGGAGTCATGTAGTGTAGTACTCCTCAATATCAGTAGGTGGCACTGGTAGCACCAGGTAGCTAATTACCTTGTACTTGGAGACAAGAGAATTAGTGATGCATGGAGGCATGCGGCAGGTGGTGTTGACAGTAACATTGTGGATAGCGGGACGACAGTGACAGTGATGGATAAGTTTTTGAAGAGGAAAAATATTGACTCTGAACTGGACCCTGGACAAAATCCGGACCCAGGTGAGGGCCCTAGTATGACTGGAGGTCAAAAGAAAGCAAAGACGTTAAGCAAAGTTTCTGGCGCGAGGCAATACAACGAAACCTATCTTTCATTTGGATTTACTTTTACCGGAGATGCAACGACACCGACTCCGTTGTGCTTGGTATGTGGTGAAAAGCTCTCCAACAGTGCTATGGTCCCGAGTAAGCTTAAACGTCATCTCCAAACGAAACACCCATCACTTCAAAACAAGAATGTGGAGTATTTTGTTCGCCTGCGTGAACACACGGAGAAACAGGCAACTTTCATGAGAAACACCACAAAGGTAAACGAGAGAGCCCTTAAAGCTAGCTACCACATTGCTGAACTTGTGGCGAAATCAAAAAAGTCCCACACTGTGGCAGAGCAATTAATACTTCCTGCCTGCAAAGTCATTGTAAATGAGATGCTTGGACCCGAAGCAGCTAAAGAAATAGCCAAAGTCCCTCTCTCAGATAACACAATTTCCAGACGTATTGATGACATGTCTGCAGACATTGAAAGTGTGGTTTTGGATAAGATCCGTATCAGTAATAAATTTGCGTTGCAACTTGATGAGTCTACTGATATAAGTGGACATGCTCAACTCTGGCCCAATGTGCGTTTTGTGGATGGAGACATAATCAGAGAAAACTTTCTATTTTGCAAGGCTTTGCCAGGAAAAACAACAGGAGAGGAAATTTTTCGGGTCACATCAGAATATTTGGAAAAAGGAGGACTTAAGTGGGAAAACTGCACAAGTGTCTGCACTGATGGAGCTGCAGCCATGGTCGGGCGCACCAAAGGCTTTGTAAGCAGAGTGAAGGAAAAAACCCCAGACCTGATCATTACGCACTGTTTTTTACACCGTGAAGCCCTCGTAGCCAAGACTTTACCAGCAGACCTCTCTCCTGTGTTGGATGATGTTGTGAGCATGGTTAACTTTGTAAAGTCACGACCAGTGAAAAGTCGCATATTTGCAGCTTTGTGTGAGGAAATGGGAGCGCAGCATAAAGCCTTACTGTTTCATACGGAGGTCCGATGGTTGTCGCGCGGCAAGGTGCTGGCCCGTGTGTATGAGCTGAGAGAGGAACTTAAAGTGTTTCTGACAAATGAGAGGTCCGATTACGCAAAGCTGCTTGCAAGTGATGAGTGGTGTGCAAGGCTGGCATACCTTGCAGATATTTTTCATCATCTGAATGAACTGAACACACGAATGCAAGGCCGAAACGAAAACCTGCTTACAAGTACAGATAAAATAAATGGATTCCGTTCAAAAGTGCATCTCTGGCAGCAACATGTGGAAAGTGGCAATCTTGAAATGTTCCCACTCACCATTAAATGGCAAGATGTTAATACCACTGCATTGTGTGAGATAATAGTCAAACATCTGAAAACTCTTGAGGAGAAGAAGTCATTTTATTTCTCTTCAGCCTCCACAGAATGCCTTGACTGGGTTAGGGACCCATTCAGCTCAGCATCGGTTGTTGGAAAGGACATGACTTTACAGGAGCAGGAGGAACTAACTGAACTGAGACAAGATCGTGGTCTCAAGCTAAGCTTTGCTGATCTACCTTTGGACAGTTTTTGGTTGGCAACTGCCAAGGAATTCCCCATGTTGGCCAACAAAGCTATTTTGACATTGCTCCCATTTTCCACAACATATCTGTGTGAGGTGAGCTTTTCAAGCCTGACTGCAATAAAAACTAAAGACAGAGAAAGACTGAGAGCTGTGGATGAAGAGCTTCGTGTGTGTCTTTCATCGATTCCTGCCAGGATATCAGCTCTGTGTTCATCCAAACAGGCCCAGGTTTCACACTGAGTGAGTATGAATATAAAAGATTATAAAATACTTTTTTCTTTGTGTTTATTTGATTCCTATTCAAGACTTTACAATATAACGTCATTCTTCAATGTTAAAAAGCTTATATTAACAATATAACACTTATATTGATAATATAAGCTTTTTTTTTTACATTTTCAGCTGGTGGTGTGCCTCGGGATTTTTTCAATGAAAGAAATGTGCCTTGGCTCGAAAAAGGTTGAAAAACACTGGTCTAGATAATGACAGTGGGTCTAGTTGAATGTGATAACATTGTGTAGTGGGCAGTGGAGTAACTATTGGTTTCTATTTGTGGTGGCTGCTGGCTGAGATGAGGGATGAGATTAAATAGATCCTGGAACTTAGCCTGTACTGGAGCAGGCTCACTCCACAGGATAAATCTCCATGGTAACTAATATCAAAACATGTTGTGCTTTCCTCTATCCTGCTTTTGTGCAACTGGATCACAGATAAGTTGAGCCAGGATAACCAAGATATCCCGACTTAATCCCTTATCCTAGTTTTGTGCAACAGGCCTCAGACAGAAAACTCTTGAACCTGTGGTCCCTCTATCAGCCAGCAGGGGGTGACACTGTGGTTAAGAGAGAAGGACTCAGATCTGAATCCGGCTCCTTGGTGTCAGGCTTTGGGTCTTTTCAGCTTCAGGCAGAGCCCTTGCCAGTCCCCCTTTTTGCGGGGTTTCCAGTTGCTGCGGCTGTTTCTGACTGTAAAAGTAAATCCATGTTGTCAGCCACAGCTGATGAGCGTGTAAACGCTAAAGAGCTGAGTGAAGAGTTGATGGAGGAGGATATGTCGGACAATGACCTCCTCAAGGTATCTCAGAAAAGAAAAGAAAAAAACCTTTGAATCTGCTAAAAAGAAAAGTAAAACAAAAAAAAAAACCTGAGAGTTAAGATGTCCAGAGTCAGAGTGTGATTGCTCTCAGACTCAGGAGGATTCTCATTCCGTCTACTCCCCAGCTCTCCAGTTCACTGGGTGTAGCGACTGGTCTGATTTCAATGGACCAGGAAAAGGCTTTTGACCAGGTTGAACATCAGTAGCTGTGGCAGACTCTGGCTGCCTTTGGGTTCAGCCCTGGTTTTATAGCATGTTCCAGGTTCTCTATATTGACATTAAGAGTGTCTGAAAATTAACGGTGGGCTTAGTGCTCCATTTGGGATCCAGAGAAGGGTGAGGCAGGGCTGCTCTCTCTCTGGGATGTTATATTTGGTAGCCATCGAGCCTCTGCTCCATATACTCAGAGTTAAACTCAGTTGTGTGTTTCCCCCAGTGTCCTGTGTCTTTTAAACTGTCTTTTTATGCAGATGATCTCATTGTTTTAGTCAACTTACAACGAGACATTGACATTTTAACTGACATGAAAGGTTTTGGTTTTATTTCCTCAGCTAGAGAGAGCGGAGCTGGAGGGGAGCTGGGGGGCCAGCTGTCTGTCCGGTGACCTGCAGTGGAAAAAAAGGAGGACACAGGTATCTTGGAGTCTTCCTTGGAATGTAAAAAGAAATACTGGGACAACATCCTGGAGCAGGTCAAGGGTTGGCTGGGGAAGTGGAGGTGGCTCCTTCCAAAAAATGTTGTACAGAGGCCAAACCTGATAGTTAACAACCTGGTCCCATCCTCCCTCTGGCACCAGCTGGCCTGTGTAGGCCCTCCAGCCCCCCCTCTACCAAAATTCAGTCAGTTTTAGTTGATTTTATTCAGGACAAGTTGCACTAGGTCAGTGTTTTTCAACCACTGTGCCGCGGCACACTGGTGTGCCGTGAGATACTCTCAGGTGTGCCGTGGGAAATTATCCATTTTCTGTGCCCGTGCGGTCTAGTGACTGGCAGAGGAGTCATGTAGTGTAGTACTCCTCAATATCAGTAGGTGGCACTGGTAGCACCAGGTAGCTAATTACCTTGTACTTGGAGACAAGAGAATTAGTGATGCATGGAGGCATGCGGCAGGTGGTGTTGACAGTAACATTGTGGATAGCGGGACGACAGTGACAGTGATGGATAAGTTTTTGAAGAGGAAAAATATTGACTCTGAACTGGACCCTGGACAAAATCCGGACCCAGGTGAGGGCCCTAGTATGACTGGAGGTCAAAAGAAAGCAAAGACGTTAAGCAAAGTTTCTGGCGCGAGGCAATACAACGAAACCTATCTTTCATTTGGATTTACTTTTACCGGAGATGCAACGACACCGACTCCGTTGTGCTTGGTATGTGGTGAAAAGCTCTCCAACAGTGCTATGGTCCCGAGTAAGCTTAAACGTCATCTCCAAACGAAACACCCATCACTTCAAAACAAGAATGTGGAGTATTTTGTTCGCCTGCGTGAACACACGGAGAAACAGGCAACTTTCATGAGAAACACCACAAAGGTAAACGAGAGAGCCCTTAAAGCTAGCTACCACATTGCTGAACTTGTGGCGAAATCAAAAAAGTCCCACACTGTGGCAGAGCAATTAATACTTCCTGCCTGCAAAGTCATTGTAAATGAGATGCTTGGACCCGAAGCAGCTAAAGAAATAGCCAAAGTCCCTCTCTCAGATAACACAATTTCCAGACGTATTGATGACATGTCTGCAGACATTGAAAGTGTGGTTTTGGATAAGATCCGTATCAGTAATAAATTTGCGTTGCAACTTGATGAGTCTACTGATATAAGTGGACATGCTCAACTCTGGCCCAATGTGCGTTTTGTGGATGGAGACATAATCAGAGAAAACTTTCTATTTTGCAAGGCTTTGCCAGGAAAAACAACAGGAGAGGAAATTTTTCGGGTCACATCAGAATATTTGGAAAAAGGAGGACTTAAGTGGGAAAACTGCACAAGTGTCTGCACTGATGGAGCTGCAGCCATGGTCGGGCGCACCAAAGGCTTTGTAAGCAGAGTGAAGGAAAAAACCCCAGACCTGATCATTACGCACTGTTTTTTACACCGTGAAGCCCTCGTAGCCAAGACTTTACCAGCAGACCTCTCTCCTGTGTTGGATGATGTTGTGAGCATGGTTAACTTTGTAAAGTCACGACCAGTGAAAAGTCGCATATTTGCAGCTTTGTGTGAGGAAATGGGAGCGCAGCATAAAGCCTTACTGTTTCATACGGAGGTCCGATGGTTGTCGCGCGGCAAGGTGCTGGCCCGTGTGTATGAGCTGAGAGAGGAACTTAAAGTGTTTCTGACAAATGAGAGGTCCGATTACGCAAAGCTGCTTGCAAGTGATGAGTGGTGTGCAAGGCTGGCATACCTTGCAGATATTTTTCATCATCTGAATGAACTGAACACACGAATGCAAGGCCGAAACGAAAACCTGCTTACAAGTACAGATAAAATAAATGGATTCCGTTCAAAAGTGCATCTCTGGCAGCAACATGTGGAAAGTGGCAATCTTGAAATGTTCCCACTCACCATTAAATGGCAAGATGTTAATACCACTGCATTGTGTGAGATAATAGTCAAACATCTGAAAACTCTTGAGGAGAAGATGTCATTTTATTTCTCTTCAGCCTCCACAGAATGCCTTGACTGGGTTAGGGACCCATTCAGCTCAGCATCGGTTGTTGGAAAGGACATGACTTTACAGGAGCAGGAGGAACTAACTGAACTGAGACAAGATCGTGGTCTCAAGCTAAGCTTTGCTGATCTACCTTTGGACAGTTTTTGGTTGGCAACTGCCAAGGAATTCCCCATGTTGGCCAACAAAGCTATTTTGACATTGCTCCCATTTTCCACAACATATCTGTGTGAGGTGAGCTTTTCAAGCCTGACTGCAATAAAAACTAAAGACAGAGAAAGACTGAGAGCTGTGGATGAAGAGCTTCGTGTGTGTCTTTCATCGATTCCTGCCAGGATATCAGCTCTGTGTTCATCCAAACAGGCCCAGGTTTCACACTGAGTGAGTATGAATATAAAAGATTATAAAATACTTTTTTCTTTGTGTTTATTTGATTCCTATTCAAGACTTTACAATATAACGTCATTCTTCAATGTTAAAAAGCTTATATTAACAATATAACACTTATATTGATAATATAAGCTTTTTTTTTTACATTTTCAGCTGGTGGTGTGCCTCGGGATTTTTTCAATGAAAGAAATGTGCCTTGGCTCGAAAAAGGTTGAAAAACACTGCATTAGAGGATGACATTTTTCGTGAATTCCCGTGGATCACGTGATTCCTGCAGGAATCCCGCGGGATGGGAGTCATTTTTTTTATCAATCCCGTGATTGGGACGGGACAGGAAAAAAAAAACAGCGGGAGTGGGCGGGAGTGGGCGGGAGCGGGCGGGAGCGGGCGGGAGCGGGAGCCACATTTATTGGTGATCATTTTCAGTCATGTTAAACAACCAGATTAACAGATGCGTCCATTTTTGTAGTCATATCTCAGTGAGAGCCAACACTCTGGATCGCGCTAGCAACACAAAAGAACTACAACTGGTTTGACTTCCTGTCAAGAATATGTATACATTAGTGGTGGGACTTTGTCGCGTTAATTCGATAATTAACGGGGGAGAATTAACGGCGTTAAAAAAAATGACGCATTTTACCTTATTTTATTTCATAGTCTATATCACACAGAACGGTTCTCAGTGCACGAGTTTCTGGCAGACGGATTATAGCGACGCACTGAGTGATGGATAACACTGATGACAGCGCCTTGCTTAGCTCGGTCGATGGAAAATTTACTTTTAAAAAACAGTCGGATGGAAGCCTGGATTCACACATACTCCGTGAGCGGGTCCGTCAGCGCGAGCCAACTCACACTGCATCCGTCTCAGGAGCGGAGCGCAGCTCAGCGTACTCATAGCAGCTGGATACACAAGATCACAGGAGAACCACATGTTCCCGCAGGAATCACACCCATGACTAATACTTTCATGATATTTAGGGGCGGCTGTGGATCAGTGGTAGAGTTGTCGCCCCACAATCAGAAGGTTTGATTCCAGCTTCTGCAGTCACATGCCAAAGTGTCCTTGAGCAAGACACTGAACCCCAAGTTGCTCCCACTGTTGTTCAGTGGTGTATGAATGTCCTGTGAATGTTAGCTATAGCTGATGGTCTGATTAGCTTAAGTCGGCCATCTGTGTGAATGTGGTGTGATTGGGTGAATCCACACGATGCTGTGTTGAGTGTGTGGACGAAGGAAGGGAGGGAAGAGGAGACAAGTGGACTAAAGTAAGAACTAAAGTTAGTGACAGATCCATGAACCATAGACCTGTCGTCTGATTTATTAGAGGTTAGCCTCTTGAGATGCTACATCTCGTTTTCAGGAGGGACCTCATGTCTGAATGGTAATAATCAATGGCATAATCAATGATGTTCATGCTGAAAATAATAATTTATGATAGTGATGAACTCATGGATGCCCAGACCACAAGTGCATCCCTATCATATTTGTCTCCGTTAAGTAAAGGTGTGTTAAAGGCCCCTTGAGATGTGACATCCCATTTTCAGAGGGACCTCATGCCTATGTGCTGATTAAAAATAGATACTATAGATGTATTGATCATGGATAAGGAGATCAGGCTAATATCTACATTAAAAGCCATATGATAGCGGGAATGAATGTTCCTAATGAAATGACCAAATAATGTGTCATGTCTATAGGTGCAGTTAATGAGTCTTCATGACTCCACAGCAGCAGGCAGTCTCCACCAAGGATCCCAGGCCACCTACAAGACAAGAGCCAGAGACGAGTACAGGAGCAGACAAGAAGGGCAAAGGCAGATGTGGAGAGAGATTGAGAAAGAGAGATAGAGTCCAATGTGCCAGATTAGCTTTTCAGCATCGCTCTGGGACAGGATAGGCCTGATTTTAGCGATGTTACGAAGATGAAAAAAGGCTGTTTTTGAAATTTGCTTTATGTGAAGGTTAAAGGATAAATCCTGATCAAATAGAACCCCCAGATTTCTAACAGTTGTGCTTGGTGCCAGGCTAATGCCATCTATGTCAATTAAATCACTGGAGAGAGCTTCTCTAAGGTGTCGAGGGCCCAGCACAATGATCTCTGTCTTGTCTGAGTTAAGAAGAAGAAAATTTCTGGCCATCCAGGTTCTGATGTCCTTTAAACAAGCATCTAGTGTAGATAATTGGTTTGTCTCACCTGGCTTCAGAGATACATAAAGCTGTGTGTCGTCAGCGTAGCAGTGAAAATTAAGAGTATTTCCTCATGATATTACCAAGGGGAAGCATATATATGGAGAAGAGAATCGGACCTAACACTGAGCCCTGAGGAACTTACTTTAGTGTACACAGAGGACTTGTTGTTCACGTGTACAAACTGATATCTATCAGATAAGTAGGACTTAAACCAATTTAAGGCAGTCCCTGTAATCCCAAGTAACGTCTCTAATCTCTGTATAAGAACACCATGATCAATGGTGTCGAAAGCAGCTCTAAGATCTAACAAAACAAGTACAGAGAGAAGTCCTTCATCTGAAGCTGAAAGTAGATTGTTTGTTACTTTAGCTAAAGCAGTCTCTGTGCTGTGATGAGCTCTAAATCCTGACTGAAAGTCCTCAAGCAGGCTGTTATCTTGAAGGAAGTAGCATAACTGGTCAGCCACTACTTTCTCCAGGATTTTTGAGGCAAATGGGAGGTTTGAAATAGGCCTGTAGTTAGCTAAAGTTCCCGAATTGAGGTTAGGTTTTTTAAGGAGAGGTTTGATTACTGCTGTTTTAAAAGACTGTGGCACATAGCCTGTTGATAGAGATATATTTACAGTCTCCAGTAAGGATGGACAGACTAGGGGAAAGACCTCCTTGAACAGTCTAGTTGGGATTGGGTTTAAAAGGCAGGTTGATGATTTAGAGGAGGAGACAAGAGAATTTAGCTCCTGACGGCTAATTGTGGAAAAACAGTCTAACTCAGGTCTGACTACTACTACATTTAGTGGTACGACAGGTTCAGATGAAGACAGGGAGTTGCTAATTTTATCTCTAATTTTTAGAATTTTATCATTAAAAAGGCTCATAAAGTCCTCACAGCTCAGTGCTAGAGGAATCACAGGCTCAATCGAGCTCTGGCTCTGTGTCAGCCTGGCTACAGTGCTGAAAAGGTATCTGGGGTTGTTTTTATTTTCTTCAATTAGTGATGAGTAGTAGGCAGCTCGGGCATGCCTTAAGGCTGTCATGTAGTAATTATGACTTTCCCGCCAAAGTATGCGTGACTCCTCCCTTTTATCGGAGCGCCACATTCTCTCTAATTTACGGGTTGTTTGTTTAAGTGTACGAGTTTCTGAGTTAAACCAAGGAGCTGTCCTCTGACGTTTAATCCTTTTTTGTCTCAGTGGTGCAATTGAGTCCAAAGTGGATCTTAGTAGACTGGCTGAGTCATCAACAAGCTGATCCAGCTGAGTGGGGCTAAAGCTAATATCACAGTAATCAGTTTGCCATTTTATTGAGTTTAAGGCAGCAGGAATGGTCTCTTTAAATTTCGCCACGGCACCACCAGACAGATTTCTACTGCTCACAATTTTGCTGCAGAACACAGAATCTTCCAAGAGGAAGCTAAAAGTTACTAGGAAGTGATCGGATAAGAATGGATTTTCAGGACAAACTTTTAGTTCATTAATATCAAGGCCATATGCTAGAACCAAATCAAGAGTGTGGTTGAAATGATGGGTAGCTTCATTAACAGACTGAATAAAGCCAACAGAGTCTATTAAGGACATAAAAGCTGAGCTCATCACTTTCTATATCAACATGGATATTAAAATCACCTACAATGAGTATTTTATCAGAGCTAAGGACCAAGTTTGATATGAACTCAGAGAATTCTGATAAGAATTCAGAATATGGGCCTGGAGGACGGTAAATTATCACAAATAGGACTGGCTGGCAGGTTTTTGAATCAGCATGAGATAAATTTAGAGTAAGACTTTCAAAAGAAGTGTAGTTAGCCTTTGGTCTATGATTGATTTGGAGACAGGAATGATAAACAGCTGCTACACCACCACCACGGCCTGTGTCACGTGGTATATGAATATTTGAATGACTGGGAGGAGTGGACTCATTTAAACTGACATATTCCTCCTCGCACAGCCATGTTTCAGTGAGACAGAATAAATCAATCTGATTTTCTGATATAAGGTCGTTCACCAGTAAAGATTTGGATCTCAGTGATCTAATGTTTAAGAGTCCACATCTAATTATCTGATGTTTTGGAGCCACTACATTTGAAGTTTTGATTTTAATCAGATTTATATGGTTGACTCCTCTGTTATTTGTTTTTGTGTTAATATCTAAGTGAGCTTTGGGTCGGGGGGCATACACAGTCTCTATAGAATAATATTCATCACTATTACAACAGCCATAGCAGTTATCACAGTGATGAACATAACAATCATAACAGTAATGAGTGGAAAACTGTCCTAAAGCAAGCGCAGAGGAGCGTGGAGGACTGCAGCTCTGCTCCATGGTCTCATCTCTGAGAGGTCATAAGAGTGACTCTGCCATGTTTTTTGATAAGAGAGATGCACCAGCCAAAGTAGGATGGATGCCATCTTTTCCTATCAGACCAGGTTTTCCCCAGAAGGATGACCAATTGTCAGTGAAGCCCACATCGTTTGCTGGACACCACCTCGATAGCCAGCGGTTGAATGATGACATGCGGCTATACATGTCATCATTGGTCAGATTGGGCAAGGGGCCAGAGAAAGTTACGGAGTCCGACGCTGATTTAGCAAGTGCACACACTGATTCAATGTGTAACTTGGTTACTTCCGACTGGCCACGTCGGGAGTCATTCGTGCCGACATGGAGGACTATTCTAGCACAATTATGTTTACTTTTTGCCAGCAACTTGAAATCTGACTCTATGTCGCTCGCTCTGGCCCCTGGGATACACTTAACTATTCCCGCTGACTTCGCTATCTTCACGTTTCTGACTATGGAGTCGCCAATTATCAGAGTTTGTTCCCCGGTGGGCGGGACGCCGTCACCGAGGGGAGAAAACCTGTTTGAAACGTTTACTGGATGGTGGGGTACCGAGTGGGTCTTCAACTTACGGTTATGCTTGCCATGGACAGTGACCCAGTCATTGCAAGCCGGGGGAGAGGCTAAGCTAACGCTAGCACGGCCTGCACCGCTAACTACGTCCTGCTGGCTAGCTCCGGCTACATAAGAAGGTTTGGGTCCGGTGCAGAGCCGCTTCTCCAGATCAGACACCCTCGCCTCCAAATCTAAGAATAAACTGCTGATAGCGGTAACTGTCTGAAGTGTAAAGGAGGATGAGGAGTAACTAAACACCTGGCACATAGGACAGGACAGAGCAGGAGCGGAGGGAGAAGCCATACTAAGATGCTAAGCTAAGCTATGCTAAAAGCAGATGAGAGTAGAACTAAATTACACCACTTAAGAGAAGCTAGAGTAATTGTAGTGGACCTTAGTACATTCAACCGAACGTAAATCAAACAAAACAAGGGTGTTATAAGCTCAAATGACAGATATTAAGCAGTTAAGATTAGCGTTAGCTGTACAGTGTAACGACAAACTACACAGTGCTGCACTGTGAAAACACCAGGTGACGAATATGCTCACCAGGAAGTGACAAAGTCTCAAGTAAGTGAGCTGACCCCTTACTGTATCATATTTTGCTATTGTATTTTGCACCTTATCTACATTATTTTATAATATATATACTTTATTTTTATTTTATCTCTTTTGCACTGTTTGCAATGACTGAAGGGCTTTTGCAATTTTGTTCTACTCGTTGCAATGACAAATAAAGTTATATTGTATTGTATTGTATTGTATTGTATTGTATTGTATTCTATTCTATTCTATTCTATTCTAAAAGACTCATTAAACAGCTGCATCTCAACTGAATGTTTGTCAAAAAGCAAAGCACTGAAAAAGACTGTGAGGGGAAAAACAGGTCCAAAAGAATCAGACCCACCAGTTCTGGTCCCTCAGTTCTCTGTAAAGCCCGGCACAGAGAGTCTTTCCTTGGTTGACATGGTCTTTCAAAGTACACCTTTCCTTTCCTTTCTGTCCCCTCTGTTTCCTTTCCTTTCCTTTCTTTTCCTTTTCTTTCTGTCCCCTCTGTTTCCTTTCCTTTCCTTTTCTTTCTGTCCCCTCTGTTTCCTTTCCTTTCCTTTCCATTCCTGATGTTGTCATTCTTTTTCCAAACATTTCTTTTTCTCCCTCAGTTCTGAAGCCCCTCCCCCTCTGCACACCTGCCTCTTTACCTGCTACAGAATCCCTGGGGACAACACAGGGAACTGGTTTAGCCCTGAGTTTATTTCTATTATTGTGAACTTTATCCATTTAATGATCCAGCTCTACCTTTCCCCTTTGACCTTAAGCCAGTGTCATATGTAGTCCTCTCGTAGTCCTGATGACAGTATCCAGGACCTTTAGAGATGCTTGACTCCCCTCTTGTGTCCAAAACTTTAACTACAACATTTAAAGACTGCTAAAGCTGACATTTACTATCTGATGTGTTTGTCATGCTCTGCAGTAAAATAATAGCCTGACTCTGTGATGACTGACGTACCCAGGCAACACACGTGGGGTGTCTCTCATAGAGTGGTAAAACATTACAGTTCTTAATGAACATGAAGCAAATACAATCATACAAAAAGTATAATAATGTACCTGAACAGGAACAGAATAATTTCTGGTCAGTCATACAGTTGGCTCGTGCCAAAACGTACCCAGGCGACACACTATGAAAGATAGATGCTAGTTAGCTAGCTCATTCATTTACATGTCCACTGCGTTCCTTTCTCATTCACAGTAACTGTTACTCTTCAAAAAACTGCTCCTCTACACTTTTGCTGTGACAGCCTTTAGAACCGTGAGTGAGGAGGGAACGCAGTGGATGTGAGACCCTGCTGTTCCTACTGTAATGGTACACAGGGGGGCACAGCATTGACCAACTGTCTATGCTTCTTGTGGAATGGACTGGTTGTCTGTGCTCCTCATGGCACGGGCCAGCTGTCTGTGCCTGACGTGGCATGGGCCATGCTTATGAATTTTCCTGTCTCCGGATTGGTCGTCTCTGTCGAAAGACAAGTCTCCTTTAGGTTAGCTCCCTATAAGGAGGGAAGATCCTTCCTGATCGATGCAGGGGTTAAGAATAGAGACTGATTGCTGTGGTCACACTGAAGATTCTGCTGTGAATTGAGCATTATTCAAAGGTGTCATCATGAGTTTGCTTATATACTTTGGTTTTGAACCTGGTTGCAACAGTTTTTCTTCCATTGACTTTGTTCCAATGTTGGTTAATGCATCTTTAAGATATTGCTTCTTCAGAGTCCAGCTGGTCATCTTAGGTTGATCAGATGTCTGAGAGCCTCAGCATCAAAAACTGGCCAGTCTCAATGGCGTCTCGCTAGGGCAAAGATCAGCAGGTTTATGGCTTTGTTCTTCACTCTGGGAGACAACTGCTGTCTATACTGGGCATTTTGCACCTCAGCAAGCTGCACTCATCTTTCTCTGTAAAATAAATCTCCTACAATTCAACATTAATTCATAGGACAATATAAACAGACAGCACTCTGATCACTCAGTTTGACTTTATTACAGCACAGATGTTTGGAGCAGAGCTCTTCCTCAGTGACCTTCCTTTGGTTTAGATCAGGGGTCGGCAACCCGCGGCTCCGGAGCCGCATGCGGCTCTTTAGCACTCCCCTTGTGGCTCCCTGGAGCTTTTTCAAAAATGTGTGAAAATGGAAAAAAAATGATATTTTGTTGTTGTTGTTGTTTTAATATGGTTTCTTTAGGGGGGGGGGGGGGGGGGGGGCTGACACAAATATCCTTATGCTGTAAAAATTAATGCAATAAATACTGAATTTCAGAATTGCGCCAAATAGCAGAATTGCGTCATAGCCTGCGACACACAGTACAGGTGGCTGTTGTAAACAAACGAGGGTGTGTCACGAGCAATGGGAAGGGAAAAAGAGAACGATTGCTGTTGAGAACAGAGGATTTAAGGAAGAATGGACAGAATCGTTTGCTTTCATTGCCAGTGCTGAAGGACTGCCTGCATGTTTGATTTGCAATGAGAAGTTGTCAAATAACAAGAAGGGCAATTTGGAACGACATTTCCAGGTAAAACATGCTATATTTGCAGCTGAGCACCCAGTTGGGACTGAGAGAAAAAGTGCAATTGCAGTAAAATTAGAGGACCGTAAAAATAGTTTCAAGAAGTGGATTGCATCTCCAAACTCTACTACTGCTGCAAGTTTTGTTGCAGCCCGGGAGATAATAAAGCGTGGGAAACCATTCACCGATGCTATTCTGCTATTCCGCGGTGCTCAACCCAATGATACCTCAGGGCGCCACACTTGTATTTCTATAATTTAATCAATGCAACGAAACATAAAACATTAATATTGTAATGGAAGTTAAACTTGAAGCACCAAATATTGTACAGCAGAGTAGTCACGCGGTGTGTCATTCTCTCCAGGATGTGCTGCCAGGAAAATAAACATTTAATCATGAATGCTCATTTTTTATTTGTAGCCTACTTAGTCATTTTAATAATAGGCTTATATAGCTAATATACTGACAGCCTATGTTGCCTTCATATTAGGCTTATATAAGGCTTTTAATTTTTTGCGGCTCCAGACAGGTTTGGTTTTTGTTTTTTTTGGCCAATATGGCTCTTTGAACATTTTGGGTTGCCGACCCCTGGTTTAGATTATACATTCAGTTCTTTTCAGGCTCCGCCCCCTGTCTGAGCGTGTTTTGTATTGGAATATTAAATGAAATTAATATTAATCCCTTAACTCCCACATAGTTGTGCGTTCCATAAATTCCTGTTTCTGCAGTTCTGCCATGTGTGACCATTATTATTAACATCATTACTTAAGATGCAAACAGTGGAGCTAAACAGACTTGGGGAACAAGTACAAAAACATCCTTCAGAGCGGTCAGTGACAAGGCTTTATTTCTTCACTCTGTCTCTGATGTTTGGATGAAATCAACTGAATTGATTTATTTATGGATCCATTAGAATCTCTTGTACAGGATGTCATTGTGGACATCAAAAGAATTGTGTCTCTCTCCTAAGCTCTCTGCACACCAACATCAACAGGATCTTCTAGAAATGGGCAGGCTATTTTCTGAGAGAGCTGATTGGACAGGAGGTGTTATTTTTCTACTCGTTGATCTCTTATCCAGATCTTAACCTGCTCTGAAGCAGGTTAGATGTTCAGCATATGTTACCACTGTGATTCATCCCGGTAAGAAGTGAACCAGCTTCATAGGACAGAAAATCCAGGGTTAACCCAGAAGTTACCTCACTAAGAGAAAATCCAGCTTTATAGCACAGGCCTCAGGTATCAGATGAATAAGCACAGAATGAAAGGCTATGTTTTTGCATGTTTAGTTTAGTTTTTTTTTTTTATTGAAGACGGTCGCTACAAAACTGAGTTTGTGGTGTTTTCTTCTTCACTTTAATTTTTTTTTCTTTTGTACAAAATAAAACAATAATGGTATTACAAATAATTCAAATCATTACATCATCCACAACTTTACCATCAAATATACATTTATACAGAAAAACTCAACCTTAAAAAAAGAAATGACAGAGCAAGTGAGATCACAGTGGTTGGGCTGAGGAGAGAGGTGTGTTTGGCTGTGAGGACAGACCCTGCAGGGTCGGACTTTGACCCCTGAGTCCTGTGTACTTTGGGCCAAAGAAGGTTTTACGAAGTACCTTTAAATCATCAGCTGGTCACACAGAGTAGACACATGTCAGGGTCACTAAAGACAGAGAGGAAGTGCTGTGAGGGAGGAGGAGCAGGGACCTGAAATGCTGCATTCTGGGAGCAAGTTGTCACTTTTTAGACTAACTCCTACAGAAAGAAACTCATTTGACTTATTTTAATCTGCATTTATGTGAAATGACCAGATTTATAAATATTATGTTTATAAATGTGTTAGTGGGGTGAGCAGTATCAAGTTGATGATGATTTGAAAGAATGATGAATATTTAAAGTCATTTTTCTAAAAAGAGTCCTCACAGGGTGGTGAAATAGAGCAAGCTAAAAGGATGAATAAAGAAAAGAAATCATTTAAACAATCCTTTAACTTACAAAACCCAAAACCAGTGAAGTTGGCAATCAAAACAGAATACAATGATTTGCAAATCCCTTTCAACCTATATTCAATTGAATACACAGCAAAGACAAAATATTAGCTCATTTGGAATTTGATGCCTGCAACATGTTTCAAAAAGCTGGCACAAGTGGCAAAAAAGACTGAGAAAGTTGAGGAATGCTCATCAAACACTTATTTGGAACATCCCACAGGTGAACAGGCTAATTGGGAACAGGTGGGTGCCATGATTGGGTATAAAAGCAGCTTCCCTGAAATGCTCAGTCATTCACAAACAAGGATGGGGCGAGGGTCACCACTTTGTGAACAAATGCGTGAGCAAATTGTCGAACAGTTGAAGAACAACACTTCTCAAAAAGGAATTTAGGGATTTCATCATCTATGGTCTGTAATATCATCAAAAGGTTCGGAGAATCTGGAGAAATTACTGCACGTAAGCGGCAAGGCTGAAAACCAACATTGAATGCTAATGACCTTTGACCCCTCAGGCAGTACTGCATCAAAAACCAGCATCACTGTGTAAAGGATATCACCACATGGGCTCAGGAAGACTTCAGAAAACCACTGTCAGTAACTACAGTTCATCACTACATCTGTAAGTGCAAGTTCAAACTCTACTATGCAAAGCGAAAGCCATTTATCAACAACACCCAGAAACACCACCGGCTTCTCTGGACCCGAGCTCATCTGAGATGGACTGACGCAAAGTGGAAAAGTCTGCTGTGGTGACGAGTCCACATTTCAAATTGTTCTTGGAAAATGTGGTCGTCCAAAGAGTAGAACCATCCGGACTGTTATAGGTGCAGAGTTCAAAATCCAGCATCTGTGATGGTATGGGGGTGTGTTAGTGCCCATGGCATGGCTAACTTGACCATCTGTGAAGGCTCCATTAATGCTGAAAGGTACATACAGGTTTTGGAGCAACATATGCTGCCATCCAAGCCACGTCTTTTTCAGGGACGTCCCTGCTTATTTCAGCAAGACAATGACAAGACACATTCTGCACCTGTTACAACAGCGTGGGTTCGTAGTAAAAGAGTGCAGGTACTAGACTGGCCTGGGAAATAAAGTTTGGATATGTGGAAATAAACATATTTGCAGCTGTAATACCTGCTGGAAGCTGGGGCTGAAGGGCCTCATATTTTATAGATTCAAAAGCATTCATGTTCCTCTCTCAGGTTTTCTCCATGTTTTAACACATTTATAACAGAGAAACCTCGACAGGCGCACAATATAAAGAGTTCAGAAACCTTTAGATTGGAGGACATGGAGAAATGAAGTCTCAGTTTGATGGGAACGTGGACATTTTACGTCCTTACAAGAGTGCAGGAATGTGATGCATGTCGGCCTCTAGTGGCAGAAAGGAGCATTACATTAATACATTTCTTTGCAGTGAAAGCAAACACTTCCTGCCAGACCTGGTACATTGAAGCTGGTTGTGAGTCCACTCACACACACTCACACACACTCCCATACACACAAACATTCACACATACACACACACAGACACACACACTGAGACAATCACACACAGAATTGAACCCTCTCTTTAAAATGTACTGGAAGGGTTTGGTCAGAGCCAGGTCCAGTCTGGACCCTGTTTGTGAGTAAGTGCAGGCAGGGAGGAGACTGCAGGGTTCAGGATTTGTTATAGTTCAGCTCAAAGATCACACAGTCATTACGTTTCCACAAACTAAAATATTTTATTTGTTTCAATCGATTGTGTTGAAAAGGGGGATTATAAGAAAAAACAAAGGGAGGGATGCTTTTTGATTTGTTTTGCTAGAGATATCAATAGAAATTCAGGAACAGGACGCAAAATAAAACATCTGGAGCTGAAAAGTCCAGAATAGAGTTTCTGAAATGAGCCTGAAGGCTAAAAACTTCTATTCTGTTTTTTTTTTTTCAGCTGATTTATTATTGACCTCTAAACATTGTTTCTAAGATGCGAAATCAAATGCATATCCCCTCCCTTCTTTAATCATTTAATCATTTGTCTACACCTTGTGCTGGTAGTTGAGTGTTTTTTTTCCCCAGTTTTTATACATTATTTTAAAATGTTAAAATCCTCACTTTCAAACAGTGGGGGTAAGAAAAGTGACTTCATATAAGAGAGAATATATGGAGAAGTTCTCTGTTTTAAGAGACTACATTTACCTTTAAAAAAGAGAGTAAAAACACTTGACTGTTTCAATGCAGCGGCCTAAAGTGACCCTGAAGCCTGAGCAGACTGTGTCCAAACCTCGCTGTGTGCACACCATGTGTATGTAGAGTGGCCTGCGGTGTCTTTGTGCAACCGTAAAACTTTTAGGACCATCGTTACATTAATGCCACACACAATATGACATGTTTGTGCAGACTGGTGTTAAAAATCTAAAAGAACCAAAAAAAGCTGGAAGAGCAACAAAATGAGACATGGAAGCACCCATTTTTAAACTGTGGTCATTAAAAACTAAAACAAAAACACAAATCATGTGACAGCTGACAGAGAGCAGTCAGAGCCTCAGACAGTCACACACACACACACACACACACACACACACACACACACACACACACACACACACACACACACACACGCACACACACACACACACACACACACACACACACACACACACACACAGAATGAGAGACAGTGTTCAAACACAATCATGCAGCAGTAAATATCAAACAAGGAGGAGGCAGTTCAGAGCATTATTCAAAAACAAAGATTTGACCTTTGAAGAGCCAATCAATCAATCAATCAATCAATCAATGAACCATTCAATAAGAGCTTTTTCTTCTCTCAGTATTAGACAATGAGCCTAAAATCAAATGAGGACAAAGTAGTAAACAAGTCCAAAGATGAACCAGATGTGGTTAGTGGTAGAGTTGTCACCTCTCATTCAGAAGGTTGAGGGTTCGATTCCCAGCTCCTGCAGTCACATGTTGAAGTGTCCTTGAGCAAGACACTGAACCCCAAATTGCTCCCACTGTTGTTCAGTGGTGTTTGAATGGGTATAAATGAGTTAGATAAAACTGATCCATTGTTCTGCCATCAGTGTGTGAATGTGGTGTGAAAAGCGCTTTGAGTGTTCAGAACAACTAGGAAAGAGCTATATAAGTACTGGTCCCATTTACCATTTACAATTGAGCTGCAGTCCACTAAAGGCCA
This sequence comes from Labroides dimidiatus, assembly GCA_030710495.1. NCBI lineage: Eukaryota > Metazoa > Chordata > Actinopteri > Labriformes > Labridae > Labroides > Labroides dimidiatus. The sequence continues at coordinate 32,527,395 of CM061151.1, forward strand.
TCCTAGATGCTGCCCCCTACAGGCTGTCCACTAAAAGCCCTCCTCTAGAAGCCGTCCACTAGAAGTCGTCCACTAGAGGCCATCCACCAAAGGCCGTTCACTTCAGGCCATCCACTAGAACAGGGGTCACCAGCGCGGTGCCCATGGGCACCAGGGCGCCTGCAAGGACCATTTACGGTGCTGGTGAGGCATGTTCTAAAAGTAGCACTGGTTACAATGGAGCTCCTTCTAGATCTTTTTTGTTGCTTTACTTTTTGGATCAAAAACACTTACATTACTGTAGATTTAAAATGGCTTCCTGTGTGTGTGCAGCGTGATTATGACAGTAACAGTAAACTAACAAAACAACAAGAACTCAAATGTCATAAAAATGTTTCCCTTTGACACAAAGCTCACTGACAGACACACGTTCTTTGGTCCGTATGAACAGAGCAAAGAGTTTAACATAAACAAACAAATGTTCATTCAGTATCCTGTTCTCTATCAGGCACCTTTAAGGTGTTTGTTAAAGATCTTTAACTGAAACATTTATGAAGTATGAACCCTTTTTGATTCACCTGCACATTATTATCAGTGTGATTGACACGCGTGCATAAAATCTGCTGCTCTTTAAAAATAGCACTCTGATCATTTTAGACTTATACAGTGAGTAAAGAAATAAACATCAGTTTTCCTCTGAACACCCCACACTACTGCAGAAACCCCCCATTTTTGGATCAGGATATTGACCATGGGGAGGGAGACGGGTCACCGATGGGTGATCCACATTGATATTAATCGGCGCTCTGTGTGGACATAAATACTTGAGTTGTTTGACTTTTACCTGGGGGGAAAGTTGAGTCCTGTCTTTCACTGTAACTCTGTTTATTCCACCAACTGAACCCTCTGTTTAGAATAAATCCATCTGTTGATGAGCAAAGCAACATAACGAACCTGCAACAAGGTACAAGCTGACAAGCAGGGGCGGGTCCAGACTTTTTAGACTGGGGTGCCCCAACCAGGACACTGATTATTCAGCATAAGGGGCATGATTTATATGAGCCAACACTCCAATAAATAGTTTCTATTTTGCAGATTTGTATGTATTAAAATTACAGGATTACAAACTACAGCTTTAACAAATAATTATAATAATGTTGATTTTGTTTGGCCAATTTTGCTAAATCTTGCAGCACAAGTTGGAACAGATAAAAGAATGTTGTATTTTAAATATATGTGTTTCCTACCATCATTGTTGTGTAAATCAGTCTTAATAATTGTGGGACTAATTAATATATGAGGAGTTTCTTTACATAGTATTATTATTATTTACAATAAAAAAGATCAGTGCAATTTTGTGATTCAGGAAGTTTGTATCAAAGTATCAAGTTCCCTTTAAGTAGCTCTCAGTCTCAAAATGGTTGGTGACTCCCTTTAAAGTACCAACTCAGAAGTTTCTGAAATAATTTTTATTCCATCCAAACTGGATCCTGATCAGGGTCATTCTCAATTAGAGATAAAATTAGCAGCACCCTGTCTTCAACTGAACCTGCCGTACCATAAAATGTAGTAGAAGTCAGACTGTTTTTCCACAATTAGCCTTCAGGAGCTAAATTCTCTTGTCTCTTCCTCTAAATCCCTCTAAAGCTTTCAGTTAGGAACCTGCTTATAGTCCATAAATAAGTTCAGAAATTAGACTCATAGTTAAGATGCAATAGGCCTAGGCTGCCGGGGGGTGTTTGATTGATTGATTGATTGATTGATTTATTATTTTGGCCTCACTTTTGCACAACGGGAGGTGAGAGATGTAGTCCATCTTTATATTATTGAGCCGGCACTAGGGGCGCTGTTAGATTTAAAATCATGTCTGGAATAAATCAACACAGATAACTGAACTAAAACTGACTGTATGTTATCAGTGAGGGTTAACAGACTGAATGAGTCAGAGCTGGTTGTTGGTTCCAATCCCACAGACAGAGCAGAGTATCTGATATGTACAACATGATGGAAACATGCCAGACAGTTTGTAAAGCAGCAGCACAGAGAAAGCTATGAGTGTTCTGTTTCTGAGCCCAAACCCTGACCCACACTTTACAGTAACTCTACACAGCTTCACAGTGAAATGCAGAGATAGTGAGATCACAGTGAGAGACAGACAGGAAGTGGTCCAATCAATATGTACACAGGTTCATTTCAGGTGGTTGCAGTGCCTTAAAGGTTCAAATGTCACTTTGTTGGCAAGAAGATGTGTTTAAAAAAAATCTCTCAGACGACCAGCTCACACAGGGTTCATGAAGGAGGCCGTCTCAAAGGTCTGGCTGGGGACAGGGGTGACTAGGAGCTTTGAATCCACTCAGATATCTGTTTGGCATCAGAACAGCATCTGCAAATTCTGACAGCACAGGTGCTGAAGACTGTGGTGACCTTTAGAGAGGCCCGTTCAAAGGCCCAACCCCCTGACCTCATTCCAGTCTGCTGGTCAATAATCACAGTGAGCAAAACCTGACAAACCACAAACCACAAACCACAGGGTGTCAAACTGTGATCGGCTAGAGAACCACATGAGCTGAACTGAACAGTCCACATAAAACCAGATCTGTTAGCGTCACTAAACCTGAAAAACCCCAAACAGGTGATTACTTCTAATGCAAACTGCTGTCAACACCTGCAGCCCTGCAGAAATATTACAGGCAGGAAACCAACAGAGAGAGAGAGAGAGAGAGAGAGAGAGAGAGAGAGAGAGAGAGAGAGAGAGAGAGAGAGAGAGAGAGAGAGAGAGAGAGAGAGAGAGAGCACAGACTGCTGCAGCAGGTGTACAGGCTGCTGGTTCCTGGTTCTTTTACAGTGTTGTTTTTTTTAGCACATTGTTATGTTTACATGTTTTATTATATGTATTTATATTTCACTAATGTGCATGAAGTGCAAAAGAGGAGAAAATGGTAAGACAAGTTTCCAAACGTGTTGAGATTTAGAATCAGATGGTTTCATGTGTTGTTGTCATATCTTTTGTATTGAGCTGTTGTGTCATATCGTATTAGCACATATCGTGCTGTATGTTATCCTGTCATACTATATCCTGTCCTATGTCATTGTGTCATATTGTCTCTTGTCGTGTGTATTGTGTCGTGTTGCATTGTGTTGTCTCTTGTACAGCATCATGTTGTATCATCTCATGTCACGTTGTCATTTCTTGTCAAGTTGTGTCACGTTGTCATGTCATGTCATGTTGTGTCAAGTTGTCATGTTGTGTCTCGTCATGTCGTCTTATCAGCACATTATAGTCTTTACTGGTTAAAATAAAGCAGGCTCCAGCATTGCACCCGGTTGCCTCCCAGGCAGATTTGTAATAGACCCTCAGCTGTACCGTGTTGTAGCAGTGAGACCTGGCCATCAGAGAGCACTGAGAAGCAGTTCTTGTGAATAAATAATTTATCTTTCATTTACAGAAAACCTTTTCTAGAATTCTCCTGAGTTGATTTTTAAATTCCAACCTCACACAGGAGTTCAAAGCATGAAGCCAATGCAGAAAACTTCTGTCTTTCCTAAAGTTTAAGTGAAGTGCTGTATCAGGAAAGGGTAGTGTCACAAATATAAGCAAAGACATTTGGGTCAGAACGTATGGACACAGCAGTTTGAAGACTGAGTTCACGGCTGTTTCCTGGACCAACAGCAGCTTTAAGAGATCAACCAAACACCTGTGCTGTGCTGCAGACTGATGGAACCCCCTGGCAAGGGTTTTCAGGGAGGGGTGGAGCAGCTGAGGTCTCACTGAAGTCTGAGTCCATGTGGAGGTCTTCAGCCCTCCTCAGAGGCTCCAGGAGGACACAGGGATCATGGCTCCTTGGTTTCCCTGAAGTGAACAGAGCTGGTGTGTGCCCCTTATATCAAACCTCCACTGAAGTGATCTGGTTCATTTGGGCCCTCATGGACTGGATGCTGTTCAGGATCTTCTTCTGGTGGCCGGCCAGAGTCACTCCCACTCTGAGGATGTCCCTGAAGAGAAAGCATCCATTAGTTACAGCCACACAAACAACAAAACCTCTCCCCTGGATTGAAACAAGCATTCTGACGTACTCCATGGTCATTTGAGACACCACATCGAAGCTGGTGAAGCCTTCGCTGGCAAAGATCTCCTTGTACTGTCCCATCTTGATGGCCTCCAGCCACTCGTCCACCGTGGTGAAGGAGGAGAAGTCTGGAGTGCTGCGATCCAGCAGAGGTAAGTGGACACTGGTGGACAGAGAGAAGACGTCACTCTGTGTGTGTGTTTGTGTGTTAGGGATGATATCTGGGTTGTCCTGAAGTCGTACCTGGATGACAGAGGTGTCATGGCCTTGAGGGTGTTGGGGTTGCGGATCATTTTGTCCAGGGTGCTGACGATCTGGCTGAATTTTGGCCGGTTGTTGCGGTCTTTCTGCCAGCAGTCCAACATGAGCTGATGCAAAGCGCTGGGACAGTCCATGGGGGGCGGCAGCCTGTAGTCCTGCTCTATGGCATTTATGACCTGAGAAAGAAAATGCATTTACCAGTAATCCTCTGAACCTTTAAAAATGCAGTGCTACATTAAAGAACATTAAAGTACATTTAAAGACATTAAAATACATTTAAAAACATTAAAGAACATTTAAATTAAAATAAAATACATTAAAGTACATTTAAACTAGATTAAAATACATTTAAACTATATTCAACCACATTTTAACTACATTAAACTACATTTAAACAACATTTAGCTATGTTTTAACTTCATTAAAGTATATTTAAATAATGCTAAACTACATTAAACTACATTTAAACAACATTTAGCTATGTTTTAACTTCATTAAAGTATATTTAAATAATGCTAAACTACATTAAACTACATTTAAACTGTGGTGATTCCTGGATGGTAGAGCTCTCTCCCCCGCCCCTCTCAGTTCCTGGGTTCCCGCGGAGGCTACCTGCGCACCGGAGGCGTATTTGCAATCAGCGGCGCCGGCTTTTAAGCCCTGCTCAGAGGGAAGATCGGCGCCAGTGGATTCCTGCATGTCTAGCGGTATACGGCCAAGTATCGTGCACGCATCTTTAGAGAATCTGAGATTGTTTTCCAGCATAACCATACTAACTCCTGTGTCTCTGTTTGTTTTTTCCAGCGCCTCCTCGAGTTCCTCCATCAGCCTCACGCACACTCACTCAGCCATAACTCTCTGGTGTTCAACCTACTCACCTGTGGACACCGCTTTTCGGGACTCTGGACTTCACTCTCCACTCCCTCTTCCTGATAATGAAACTCTTTAAACCTGCCTTCTCGTCTCCGCCTCACTCCTGAGTCAATGAACTAACAGCTGGTCAACTTTAACCATCACATAAACTACAATTAAACAACATTAAAGTACATTAAAACTTCATGTAAACTACAATTTAAACTACATTAAAGTACACTAAAACTACATTTGGACATGATTAAAGTACATTTAAACTACATAAAATTTATATTCAAACTATATATACAGAACATTTAACTACATTTAAAAGAACATAAAATACATTTAAAAACTTAAATAAATGTTTAAACTACCGCTAAACTACTCTTCAAACTACATCAACCTACATCTAAACTGCAAACAACATCATTAAAAGTATGCTTAACTTCATTTAAACAACATTAAACAAAATTGAAAGTACATTTAATTTCATTTAAAGTACATTAAACTACAATTAATCTACATTTTAACTTCTTTAGCCTAACTCTGAAGTCCACTGATCAGGGTTTGCAGGCTCTAAACTAAAGGAGACCGTGTTTTAAGTTCTGCATTCATGTTATTTTTTTCCTGTATTTCCTCGTCTGTATTCCTGTATCAGTGTTGGCGTCAAGGGGAGGGGCATTCGCGGGCTGTGCCCCCCCAGTAGATCGAGTGTGCCCCCCCAGTAGATCGAGTGTGCCCCACCACTTCACAAGGGCGAGACCGGGAAAAAAACAATATTAAAGTCCTTGAATTCATTTCTCCACCTCTAAATTAGAAGTACCTTTAAAGTTCTGTTACCGTTTGGGTTTCATTGTTAACGTAAACGTTTCGTGTTTAATGTGTTTAATATTGGTGTGCTAATAGTTGTGTGCACACCGGAGGGAGAGTAGAGAGAGAGATGCGTGACTCTCAGCTGTGGTTTGGTGCCTTCTTGTGGGTGTAAATTTGAACTTTGTACAATCTGTTGAGTGATTTTTGATGTGTATTTAAATGGCTATCATAGCCATAGCTATACAGAATAAATCCAGTCATGATCAAGACGTTGTGCCCCCCTGCTGTTGTCTTGATACCCCCCACTGACACTTTTTTTATTATTGTGAAGTTGAAATTTAATTCCCCAAAAGACGTTGGTTTGAAATTCACATTACTTGAAGCTTTGTTTCTGTTAAACATGAACATTTTGAAGGCTGCATTTCAAACATACAACAAGGAAAGACTCAGCGGCTCTCTTTAGACTAGACTCTAGACAAGTAAAGTTCATTTTGGAGAAAGTGCTTCTTCACCTTTTTTAAGTCAAGATTAGTTTTTCGCTCTTAGCACTTGGACTACTCTGAGCTGGGGGGGAGGGCTCCTCGATTTGGAGGTTAGCTTAGTGGACCTCGATACTTTGCTGCAGATCTTCATGACTCTCTACTGTCCGTACTCTCTGCTCCTGTCTGTCTGATGAAGATGGATACAGCTCTAAAGTCTGACTCTATAACTGATGCACGCTCTGTGAGGCCTTCTGTATTAACTGAAAAATATCATCCACTCTGCAGGGTCAGACTCACATCTTGGTTGCTCATGTCCCAGTAAGGCCGCTCTCCGTATGACATCACCTCCCACATGACGATACCGTAGCTCCAGCAGTCACTGGAGGAGGTGAACTTCCTGTACTGGATGGCCTCTGGAGCTGTCCACCTGATGGGAATCTTCCCTCCCTGGAAAAGAAACGAGTGCAGGGATCAGCAGCATGAGATGAAGTCCCCTTTAACTTCAGCCTTCTCTGAAACTTTTAGGAAACCCACTCCTGACACAAACATTTAGCGGGCTCTTTAAAGTTGTGTCAGGGACTCTGGTAGTTGCAGTTTTGACAGGACTCACCAGGGCGCTGGTGTATGTGGGGTCTGAGGTGTCCTCCTCCAGGAAGCGTGACAGACCAAAGTCAGACACTTTGCACACCAAGTTGCTGTTGACCAGGATGTTCCTGGCTGCCAGGTCCCGATGGACGTAGTTCATGTCACACAGGTACTTTATACCTGCTGCTATGCCGCGCAGCATCCCCACCAGCTGGATAACTGTGAACTGCCCATCATTTTGCTGTGAGGTGGAAAAGAACAAGCATTTTAAGTTTGTTTTGGGATAAATTAATAATGACCGGAATTTCTGCACACCTTTATGGAACTACACTTTTTCTGAAAAATTGATTTTCCATCTAAACTTTAATGGCATCATGAGTCCTAACAGCTCATTTTTACAGCTATGCTTAAAGTAATGGTTGGGGAAACTGACCTTTAAACTCCTGGATTTTTTTCCCTCCATTTTGCCCCCCAGAACTATTTCTACACTAGAATGCTCTGCAACTAAAAGACATTTTTCATGGTTAACTCTGGATGTTGTCTCTTCCTAAACACCAGAATCAGCCCAAATTTATCTACACAGTCTGTGAAAAACACTGAAAAAAATGCAGCTGCTTTTCATAGACATAAAATGTTTGCATATTGAGTGCGCTTAGAGAAAACTGTATTAGCATCTATTTTGTCCGACTAATGGCATCATGGACAGAGACGAGACATCCATCTGAGGGGTTTCTAGAAGTCAACCAAGGAAGGCTAAAAGGCAACTTTGTAAATCTGAAAAAAAAAAAACTGTGTATTTTTTAAACTTCAGATCGAGACCTGGAGGGAAACTGTGATTGGTGTCTGTTACCCGGAGGAAGGAGTCCAGGGACCCGTTCTCCATGAACTCAGTGATGATCATCACCGGGCTGCTCTTGGTCATCACACCCTCCAGGTGAATGATGTTTGGATGGTCAAACTGACCCATGATGGATGCCTCGCTCAGAAAGTCTCGCCTCTGGCGTTCGGTGTAGCCTGCTTTGAGAGTCTTAATGGCCACCAGGATCTCTCTCTTCCCAGGCTGCCGCAGGTTTCCACTGCACACCTCTCCAAACTCTCCTGAAAAACAACCATCAAGCTCTTTCAAACTAAAAGACTTTTTTTTGTGTTTTGCTGGTTATACCAACACGTCTGACCTCTGAGATCATTTCCTTTATCCTGAGGTTTTCCTTTACCTGCACCGATGACCTGCTCAATCTTGACACAGGAGATGTCGATCTCTTTGGCAAACTCTCTGACTGCTTCATTGGGGTCTTCATATGTGAAGGGGTCGATGTAGATCTTCATCCCTGGGGACACTTCAACAGAGAGATAGAAGAGACAGCAACTGCTACACCCACAGAGAATGGAAGAGAAGGGGTATAAAGGTCCCACAGAGGGAAGATGATCCAGTGAAACAACACTTACTGTGACCGCTGGTGTAGTGCTGCTGCAGTTTGTCTGTGTACTCCGACTCGGTCCTGTCTGAGCTCCTCCTGCTGCTGGGAAACACAATAAACTAGCATGTTATCCATTTTTAAACAGAAGATTTAAATATGAAGATTATTTAAGAGTTATCAAAGATCCCTTTAAGAGACAGACACTCATTAAATACAGACTCTCTGATCATAAAGTGGTCATTGAAACGGGTGGATTCAGAAATCAGTGGTTAAGAGATCTCAGAGAGTCTGTAGGCTCTGTCACAAAGGACAGGTAGAAACTGAGATCCATTTCCTGATCATCTGTCCAAACTAGACAAAAAGACAAATTAGACAAAAACATGTTTCTAATAGACATGTTTTTACCCAAATTTACAAATTGAATCCCTGAATTTCTTCATCTGCCCAAAGAGGAACAGATCCAAAAGATTCTGGGGGAAGAGAGTTCTGTTCAACTGTCAGCTGAATATGTGACAGCTTGTCACAGAGTGAGACAGGCGTCAGTTAAAGATGATTAATAAGGTGTTATTAAGGAAAGAAAAACAAACATCTATATCCATGTAAACATAGATCATTGTTTGTGTTCTATATTTTATTGTATTATTTATGTAATTGCTTTCATGATTATTTTTTCTGTTATATTACTGTTGGTGTTAATTTAAAAAAATCAAATGATTTATATTTCATTCATAATACTATCTGTTAGACTGTGGACATGTTTTCTTAAACATTTTAACTGTACATTGGCTTTGGTAGCAATTCAAAAAAAAAAAACAAAAAAACTTTATTCTGGCGTGGAAGACCATGAGACACTGCTGTCACCTGTCCTTAATAAAGGTTTGCTAGCTCACCTGCGACAGACAATGATGAAGACAGTAATCATAATGATAAATACAACTCCTGCAGCTGCTGAGCCGATGATGAGAGGAAGCTTCTCCTGGATACTGGAGTTATACTCCTCTGCAGATCAGTGGAGGAAAAGAACAAAGATCAATAACCCCATCACAGTCTCAACATATATCTGTCTCACATGGGACTGGTTCTGTCCAATGTTTCTGTCTAACATGAGTCTGGTTCTGTCCAAGGTTTCTGTCTAACGTGTGTCTGGTTCTGTCCAGTGTTTCTGTATTACATGAGTCTGGTTGTGCCTGAAAAGTCTGTCTTATATGAGTCTGGTTCCGTCCAAGGTTTCTTTCTTACATTAGTCTGTTTCTTCCCGAGAAGTCTGTTTAATATGAGTCTGGTTCTGTCTGAAGTTTCTGTCCAACATGAGATGGGCTGGGTAGTAATAAAAAATTTTAAATTCATGTACTGATACTGATGCCTTCACTTTGATACCAGTTCCTGAACAATACTTTTTTTTGTATCAAATTTTTGTAACAATTTTAACAAAAAAAAAATTCTTTCATGTTATGGTACAAATCTTCAGTTTTATTTTTCATCCACATCTAATTTTCTATTCTCAGCAGTTGTCTTTATAAAAATATAAACAAATAATTACTAGTTGCAATCAAGTGATAGATCAGACACTTGAGTACAAAGTAAATGTGTTTATAACTTTAAATTAACTTTCTTCAGTCCATTCTTGTTTTTTCATATTAAAATAAAACCCTCCTCCTTTATCCGGGCTTTTGACCAGCAAAAGTGACCTAAAAGAGACAAACATTAGTGCGATTTATTTGCTTTCAGTAGTCTGCTCTGGCTGCAGCTTGGAGGGTCTGCTGAGAGCAGAGGAGTCTGTTTTGGTGAGGGGAGGGGCTCAGTGCCCGCTGCTCATTGAGAAGCAGCGGTTTAAGATCAATACATGCGGCTGAAGATCAAAACTTGCTTTCACTCCATCCTGACCAGAAAAGATGCAAGATTTGTTGCTTTTTAGAAAAAAAGTCTTTTGAAGGGTCCGAAATTAACTAAATTAACTAAAGCAACATAGTTGCTAAGTTGGCAACACTGACCTGCACAATGCAACCACATGTAATGTTACACGAATCACAGGTGGCATTATCACATCTTGATCACGTGATTAACCCTTTGGGTACCAAACCTTGGCATCAAAAAATGACGCATAATTTGATACTTACGAAAGCATTTTGGTTGGTGACATAAAAGAACAGAAGTGTGATGCCCAGCCCTTAACATGGGTCTAGTTCTGTCTGAAATTTCTGTCAATCAACAGCCTGGTTCTATCCAAAGTTTCTAAAATGAGTCTGGGTATGCCCATGGTTTCTGTCCAACAAGAGTCTGGTTCTGCCTCAGGTTTCTGTCCAAAAATGAGTCTGGATCGGCCAGAGGTTTCTGTATTACATGAGTGTGGTTCTGCCTTGTGTTACTGTCTTAAATGAGCCTGGTACTGTATGAGTTTTTTTTCCAATATTAGTCTGGTTCTGCCCAAGGTTTCTGTCGTACATGAGTCTGGTTCTGTTTGAGATTTCCATCTAACATGAGTCTTGTCTGTTTGAGGTTTCCATCTAACATGAGTCTAGTCTTTCCAAGGTTTTTGTCTTTTATGAGTCTGGTTCTTCTTGAGGTTTATGTCTTAAATGAGTCTGATTCTGTCCAAGGTTTCTGTCTTATGTGGGTATGGTTCTGTCCAAGGTTTCTTTCTATCACAAGTTTGGGCCTACCGGAAGTTTCTGACTAAAATGATACTGGTTCTGCCAGAGGTTTATGTCTCACATGAGTTCGGCTCTGCCTGAAGAGTCTGTCTTACATGAGTCTGGTCTGTTCAAGGTTTTTGTCTAATATACGTCTGGTTCTTTCTGAGGTTTCTGTCTTCCATGAGTCTTGGTCTGTTAAAGGTTTCTGTCTTACATGAGTCTCGTTCTGTCGGAGGTTTTGTCTAACATAAGTCCAGTTCTGTCTGAGGTTTCTGTCTTCCATGAGTCTGGTTCTGCCCAAGGATTTGTCTAATAATAGTTTGGTTCTACCTGAGGTTTCTGTCTTCCATGAGTCTGGTCCATTCAATGTTTTTGTCTTACATGAGTCTGGTAGGTCCAAGGTTTCTGTCTTACATGAGAATGGTCTGCCAAGGTTTCTGTCTTGCATGAGTCTGGTTCATCCAAGGTTTCTGTTTAATATGAGTCTGGTATGTCCAAGGTTTCTGTGTAACATGAGTCTGGTTCTGTCTAAGGTTTATATCTAACACGGGTCTTGTCCGTCCAAGGTTTCCGTCTAACATTAGTCATGTTCTGCCGAAGGTTCCCATCTAACATGAGTTGTGTTCTGTCTAAGGTTTCTGTCTAACATGAGTCTCGTTCAGTCCAAGTTTTCTGTCTAAAATGAGTCTGGTTCTGCCTCAAATTTCGCCAACATGGGTCTGGTTCTGTTCATGTTTCTGCCTGTTAAGGGAAGTTTTTCCTCTCTATTAAAACCTGCTAAATGCTGTAACAGTATGTATTCATAGTGGGTTAAGATGATTCTATCTCACATGAGTTTCGTTTTTCATAGGTTTCTGTCTGACATGAGTCTGGTTCTGTCTGAGGTTTCTGTGTAAAATCAGACTGGTTCTTTCCTGAGGAGTCTGTCTAATATGAGTTTTGTTCTGCCTGAGGTTTTTGTGTAACATAAGTCTGGTACTGTCCGAGGCTTCTGTCTAACATGAGTCTGATTCTGTTCAAGGTTTCTGTCTAACATGAGTCTGTTTCTGTTCAAGGTTTCTGTCTAACATGAGCCTGTTTCTGTTCAAGGTTTCTGTCTAACATGAGTCTGTTTCTGTTCAAGGTTTCTGTCCAACATGAGTCTGGTTTCGACTAAGGTTTCATTCTACATGAGTCTGGTTTTCCAAGGTTTCTGTCTAACATGAGTCTGGTTCTGCCAAAGATTCCCATCTAACATAAGCCGTGTTCTGTCCAAGGTTTGTGTCATACATGTGTCTGGTTCTTTCCAAGGTTTCTGTCTAAAAGGAGTCTAGTTCAATCCAAGGTTTCCGTCTTACATGAGTCTGGTTCTGTCTGAAATTATTCTACCATGAGTTTGGTTCTGACCAGTGTTTTTGTCTAACATGAGTCTGGTTCTGTCCATGTTTCTGCCTGTTAAGGGAAGTTTTCCTTTCCATTTAAACCTGCTAAATGCTGTAATTTCTGTATTCAGTAGGTTAAGATAAGACCAGACTTTTTATTTAGTCTTGATGTTGGCTTTCTGTTAATAAGTTAACATTTTATTAATGGCAACAGGTCTCAACCTTTTCCTTTTTTTGGAAACTGTCCTGAGATAACGTCTGTTATGAATTGGAGCTATATGAATAAAGACTGATTTGCTTCTGAAGACACATGTTAAAATTCAGACCAGAGCTTCAGGATGAGGTTTTGTTGGGAAGCTCTGGATCTGACTCGTTGACTCCTACCTTCAGTCATGGTTTGGAAGTACATTTTCCCACTGACTCGTCCAAATCCAGCAACAGTTCGAGCTCGAACCTGGAAGACATAGATGGTTCCGGGTTTCAGGCCTCGGATGACTGCCGTGTTAGTCTGACTCCTTGTAAGGGAAGAATTCCACTCGGCATGGTTCTGAAACATGTCAACAGAAACAGAAGAGAGAGAAAAAGACATTTGTGAAGGATCTAAGCAATCTAGGTCATGATAATCCAAATCTGAGTGCATGATGCAACCACAGAGGAAACCATAGAAGTTAAATTTTCAGTGTTTGCAGGTTTGGAGGAGGTGCTAAGGAAGACATCTATGCTAAGACATTATTGTGCTTTCAATAAACTAAATGAGTACATTTTTCTTACCCCATTGGCTGATTTTTTTCTAGTTTCATTAGCAAGGGCCACACATTAACATGGTAATTTGGAAGTTTTTGTAACATAATGTAAATAAGAATTATGCTGGTTGTGTGACATTGTGGGGAAGTTTTGAGGAGTCCATAAGGACTGTAGCTTCTGGGCACAATGGAACCCCCTTTTTAGGACCCTATAGAGAAGGAAAAAATGGGAAACCATGAGAGAAGGGGAGGGAGGGGCATACGAAGTGAGGACAAACAGGACTAGTGGTTTAGAAGGATCTGAAGACCAGAAAGGGTGAGGTTGAAGTGTGGTTCTGCTCCTGAAACTCTGCTAAAAGTTCCACTTCACAAGCCTGGACCACACATCAGTGGTACCTTCGCCGTCAGAGATTCTGTAAATATTTCTGATTTATTCTCCTCGTGAGTTCCTTCAGCTTCTAACCCTCATTGTCCTCCTTGTTCCTAGTGTCCTCCGTTTCTGTCTTGCCAAGCCGCCCCAGCTCTGTGCTCTCTGTGCTTTGGATCAGTCATTGGATTAACACTCCCTCACCCTTTCCCCTCAAATATAATAAAGTCTGTTGAAACTTTATTGTCTCCATCGTTGCATCTGGGTCAAAGGTTACCTCCTGGTCATCCGGCCGTAACACGACCAGCAACAAGGTGAGAAGTGGGGAATGTTGGCACTCCAACGGAAAACCACTGACAGCCATTGGGGAGAAGGGGTAGGAGTGCTGCAGCAACAGCATGGAGCTGTCTCTGAAATTCTGCGGCCTCACTTCTTGTTAAAGGAGGAGGGCTGAAAGATGCTGATGATTCTTCACCAAAACGGTAGCTCTGGATCCTGACGAAGGACAAACTCAGCAATACATGGACTACCAAGGAGATTGTGAGGCAACTCAATGGATTAGGCACCTTGCTGGATAGTCTTTGTGTGGCTGAGAGTGGGGTTCTGACATGGATTGGTATGATGTCAAGTTTTTTTGCAGTGTCCAAGTTGCATTAGGAGTTCTCCTGGTCCCCGAAAAGATCTCTCCGGATCTGGACAGAGTAATGGAGTCCATGGATACTTAAAGGGTGAGTAAACAAAAGCTAAACAAAATGTATGTTTCTAAACAATTTGGCGTTTGCTGGTTTGGCGTTTGCTGGTTTGGCGTTTGCTGGTTTGGCGTTTGCTGGTCTGGTGTTTGCTGGTTTGGTGTTTGCTGGTTTGGCATTTGCCTGTTTGGTGTTTCTTTGCTTGTTTGGCTTAGAGTCGCATGCTACGGCATACAAAGCGTGAACAAACAGGACCAGTGGATTAGGAGGATTTGGATACCAGTAGGGGTGAAGTTGAGGTGCGGTCCTGCTCCTGAAACTCTGCTTAAAGCTCCACTACAAACAACTCAAGATTATTTTTGTCTTTTGGTATCTTGAAAAATATTATCTTTATTTTTCTGGACTTGTCTTGAGGAAGTGAATGTTGCTCATATGAGGTCTAATAACTCAGTTTTTACCAAAAATAAAACATAAACACTTGATTAGATTTCTGTTTTTGCAGAGCTTTATGTTGAGAGGTGAGAGGAACTTAAACCAAGCCCAGTTAGCTTCAGGATCAGGATTCAGACCCAGCTCTCTGAGGTAACTCCTGAAAGTCACAGCAGAGACGTTTGTCTCACGTACCTTTTCGTAATACTGCAGCTCGTAGTCCAGGATGACACCGTTGGGCTGGTCAGGCTGAGACCAGGACAGAGTGATGCTGCTGGTGCTTCTGCTCACCTGGTGGATGATGGATACGGCTGACGGGGCTGAAAAAAGAACAAGAGACCATTAGTGGGAAACTGGAGACGAGTCTCTTGGTTCCTGGAGCTCAAACTACTAAAAACAGCTTTAAAGATGCGCAGGATGTCTCCCTCTCTCTGCAACAGATGATTCAGTTTCAGTCTTACCAGCCTGGTTGGTTGTGATGTTGACGGACGCGTACTGTGGGGAGTAAGGACTTTGGTCAGACACTCCATTCACAGCTTGTATCTCAAAGGTGTACTGAGTGTGAGCCAGCAGGTCGCTGATGTAGACCTGGCTGCTGGTTAGTCCCAGCTGACGTGGGACAAACTGCACGTTGTCTCCGCAGCGGGTGCAGCCCCCTCGCCCGCTCCCACAGCTCTTACAGATGATGTTGTAGACCACATCATCTCGGCCACCGGTTTCCTGTGGTGGACTCCAATCCAGCTTCAGAGATGTCTCGTTAACGATGGAGATGACGTTTTGTGGAGCTGATGGGACGGCTGAAGAAGAGGGTAAAGAGATCCTTATCAGTCATTCCTGCCCCTTAATCCCCACACAGTGTGCTTTAATAAATCCCACAAAATAACTCAAAAACTGAGGTTGTCATGTCTGTCAAGTTTCTGTTGTTTTTGCACATTTTGATTCATGTTTTATTTTGAAATCACTAACCCTTGTCTCTGTCTCCTAGATGTGTTCCTGTCTGCCCTGCCCTGTCTGTCACACCTGATCCCTGATTGTCTTCCCCAGCTGTGTGTCATCACCCCTCATTACCTCTTGTATTTAACCTCATGTGTGTCACTGTCTCGTTGCCAGTTCGTCGTACCTAACAGTCTTCGTCCCAGCCTTTTTTCATAGTCTTGTCTTGTCGTGTTGATTCTTGCTCTCGATTTTTGGACCCTGATTCTTGTCTCGCGTTTTGGATACCTCTGCCTGGTTTTTTGGATTGCCTTTTGTGTACTGAACTCTGCCTGTCTGACTGCCTGCTTCTGTGTACCGAACCCTGCCTGGCTGACTACCTGCTTTGTGCTTTGAAACCTGGACTTGTTAATAAACCTTGTTTGATTTAACGGATCTTGGACTCTGAACTTGCATTTGTGTCCTCCTCTGGTTCATGGTTCATGACAGAGGTACGGGGTAGACTGAGAGCCAACAGCTCAAAGTCTCAGGCTGGTCCTGTTTCACCCTACCAGGACACAGTCTCCCCAATATTTGGACAATTACGTGTGTATACCTTTAAGGCTTGATGTGATGTGTCAGTCATTTCAGATGGTGTCCTCCACCTTTGATGTCAAAAAGCCAGATACACCATTTTCCACCCCCTCTGCATGTATTTCAGCCAATCACAGCCCATTTTATTGGTCACACATCTTGGAAATGATGACTTGGTCTGAATGACCAACATGTTACCTTTGGCCTTAAAGGTGTATACATGAAAATATGACATTTAAAGGATGGGATAAAGCTGGTGTAAAAAGTGGAGGTTAAATTTCATGCCCTGTTCACACACGCAGCTCAGTCTGAAGCTTTCAGGAGGTCTCCGTGTTTGAGAACAGCTGCAGATTGTTTTCATGCCTGACTGCTCAAACATTTCATGTCTTTGAGTCTTTGAGAACTCACCCAGCTACAAACAGACTGGATTTATGTTCATCTGGGCTCACACTTCAAAAAGATTCTCCACAGCTTTCACTTCTTGTAACTTTATTTCTGACTAAACAAAAAACCACAAGATTTTCACAGACTTCACGTGATCTTTCCTGAACTCTGAAGTAATGACCATAAGTTTACATTAAAGAGGACCACGTTATTTGACAGTGATAGTCTACTAATGTGACGACTACAGATTATACAAGTCAACACTAGAATCATCATCTAAATCTTATTAAAAGTGAATCCATCAATATGAAACAATAGCAAAACTCCACCAACACACTGAGTTATTAGTTATGAGTTACAGCAGATTAAAGGCTGTAGTCATTACTAATAAAATGAGGGAAGAATGAAATGTTTTGGTTTATTTTCATAAAAAATGTCTGACATTTGTTTAATCAGTCTCTGAAATATTAGAAACTGATGCTTTTTGGTCTTTTTGTAGTTAAACAGGTGCCGGTGGTTAGGAGCAGATGTGCCTGTTTTGGATTCTGAGAATTTGGGTTAGGGTAAAAAACATTTGCTTGCAACTTTTTCGCCTTTGTCCATCAAAACAATTAGCATAAGCGGAGAGTTCAGGATCCCAGGGGACTGAGAGGAGTTTGTGGGAAGCCTTGGAGAAAAGATCAAATCTGCACATTTAATTTTGTAAATGAAGAGTTTTCAGCTGGAGCCAGTGTGAGACTCACAAACACACACCGACTTACTCATCCCATCACTAAAATCACCTGAACACTAAGATTACTTTGACTCTGTTTCTGTCCTTTTTTTAATGACCATGAAATAACATGATGGCTCTTTGTCTGCTCTGATCTTTGATTTGACCATAGACCTTTTAGTGCTTTTTATGGCTGTGAGCAACATTTAACCACTTTGGGAGACAGCAGGTGGATCGGCCCTATTTTTTGGAGCCCCTGTATGAATCATTAAAAAAATACAATTCTACAATTTCATTTAGTAGACAGTTTTTTCCAAAGCGACGTACAACACGGGCAAGAATTTAAACAAGAATGAGAAACCTTATTAAGTGCAAAGAAATGCTTCAAGTTAGTTGGGTCACAGGTGCTCTGCCATCAGGTGCCCACTGAACCCCCCCCCTTTTTTTTTTTTAATTAAGTATTCTATCTAAATAGTAGCCACAACTATAATTCAACATTCAGGAGAAATCAATATTCAGTGCTTTCATTTGTTAAGAGCTCAGTCTGAGACTTTCTGATCTGACCCTTGAGGACAAAGAGGAGAAGGGTGTCAGACCTGATCCTGCTCAGCTGGTTTAGCTCACTGCAGCTGTTCTCTTAGATTATCAGTTGTTTTTAGGGAGTGCCCACAGAAGAGGGAGAGATACTGCAGGGACCATTCCTGTTGTGGCAGCGTGTGCATACATACTGGTACAGGGCATCTGTGCAGGGTCAGAGTCTGTGCGGTAGTATCCACTGCGGCAGACACAGTTAGTGGCTCCCTCATTGGTGGTTCTGCTGTTAATGGGGCACTGCAGACATGTGTGGTCTCCCTGTGCAGCCTTGAAGAAGCCTGATGCACATGCTGTGAGAGAGAAACAGAAACAGAGGAGAGAAAACACAAAGAAGATATGAGATCTCATTTGGAATAAATCCCTCCACAGACACTCCACTAAGCACTCCCATTAGATCTGAGCTTTTTCCTCTCACATCTTCCCCACTGAGCATGTTTATTCATGACGACTGCATTTCACAAAGGTCATCTCATTAAAGTGACGTGCAGTGGGACTCCTTCAGTTCCTTTCAGATCGACTGTCCACAGGCTCAGGAAACACGCCGCAGCATGTGGAGCGAGAAGACAGAGAGATTACTCATGACAAGAAGCAATCAGAGGACAAACTGAAAGCTTTGTGATAGCATCCGCATTATTTCCCCCCTCTCTGACTCACTTGGACAAGAAATAGACTATAAGGTACAACAGTTTTAAAATAATTTGTTAGAGGTAAATCTGTGCTTTCTGTGCTTCAGGGTTTTATTTAACGTAATGAGATTATTTTGGATTTAAATTTGACAGACACACAGAAGGACTAAAGCTTTTAGCGGTGCAGAATAAGAGTGCTCTCTTTTGTCTGATTATGCATTTCGTTATCTAATATTCATTCATCTTTACTGTGTCAGAGTCTTTACTGTCAGCTCACAGGAAGCTGTTTCACACCTGACTGACTTGAAAAGAGCTACTTCATTTACAAAGTCACAGCAGTCCTTCACCATGAAGAGACAGCTGTTCTGAATTTTTTGAAGGGTTTGACTTCATTTTGTCTCATTGTTTCAGTTTCCTATTGGTATTAAAGGTGCTTTGCATGTTCAAAAAGACAATTTTCTAAAAAAAACAAACAACAAATAAGAGACAAACCATCGAGGCTGAGTGTCAGTCAGCGCGGTTGTGTCATGAAAACGAAACAAAGTGGCAGAAATAAAAAGAAATATGTTTTCTTTCTTTTTCAGTTGTTCATATTCATCGATCACATGAAGCAAACCCTGTAAAAATGCAGTTATCATCATGTAAACAGTTGACCTCTCAGATTAACCCCTCACCCACCACACCAACCGTCCAATCAGATGAAGCCTCAGCTTGCCTCCAGCTATGCTCAGATAAACAAAGGTCAAAGTGACTGCAAAGTCATTTGGCACGATGGCCAAAGAGACACGAGTGTGAAACGACGAGACCCAATCTAAATAACCTAAAGGAACTACAGAGGAATGAACCCAGTTTGGGGCTTCAGATGGATTTAACTGGAATCTCTCCAGGAAACCAAAAAACAAAACAAAACAAACAAACAAACAAAAAATCATCCTAGATATGCCTCCTAATCCATCCCTCATGAAAAAACAGAGAAACAAAACAAATAGAAACAAAAAATCCATCAGATTTATTTACTCCTCTTTGTTTAGCTAGAAGTCTTTAGAAATGTAAATTTTCATTCTTAATTGGGTGTAGTTTGTAAATTGTGAGTGTTGCACGTGTGCATGTCAAAAATTATTTTAAAAAAACACTTTTTTTAACCAGCCTTTGAAAAAAATCTGAACCAACAAATCTGACACCAACCTCCAGTGTTTATATGTGTGTGTTTCTATGTGTGTGTTGTCTTGTTTACTGTAAGGTGTCCTCTGACATTAGACTCTATAATCTTAATGTTTTTTAAAACAGATTTTACTGTTGTGACGCAGATGTCAAAAGAAGTCATTGCGCAAAGTGCAGTTGAAAGTAAGAAGGTGTAGGACAATAAAATAAGTGATAAAATAAACAATGAGATAAGCAATAAAATAAAAATAAGTGGTAAGTACCAGGAGTAAGCAATAAGTAATAAGTACTACAAAAAAAAAAAAAAAAAAAAAAACAAGATAGAAGAAACTATTAATATTATGGATCAGGCAAGAACAGTGTGGAACAGGTATTGCACTTATGATCTGTGTTAAACCGATACTGCACTTAATGAACAGTGATAAATGGGTATTGCACATAATGAACAAACTGATATTGCTATTATTAATGATTATGTTGAACAAGTATTGCACCTTAGCAAATATTGCACTGAACAGGTATTGCACATTAAACAGATATATCCAAACAGCTATAGCAAGTGTATTAACAGATATTGTGAAGTGTAACAGATATTTCAAGTGTATAAATAGATTAGCAAAGTGTAATCCAGTGTTCGATTTAAAGGGATGCGTTAGGAGATCATTCCTGCCTGTAGCCATCAGGCTTCATATGTCTTTCAGTGGTGCTTCGTGGGGGATCAGTCTTGCACTGAAAGCACTCCTGTGACCAACCAGTACGCTGTGGAGTGGATGCACGCCACAGCAAACAGGATAGCACTGGCCACCACAGACTCATAAAACATCCTCAGCATCGTCCTGCAGATGTTGAAGGACCTCAGCCTCCTCAGGATGTTGATCATCTAAGGATGAGGCTGATGTATACTGCACATTTTATACTTTATGTGTCTGTATGAGAAGGAGGAGAGGCATACAAAATCAAAGGAAAAAAACATGGATCTGTAAAGAAGGGATTCTCAGATTTCACATACTGTAAACATGGACACAAAGTTAACTGACGCTGTATGTTCAGACTGAGTGAGTGCAGATTTTCAAACCTCTACTTGTTCATATGTTGTAGAAATCCTCAAATCTGTCTGTAAACTGATCAAAACACTCTTTTATAAACATAGCACCGACTCTTCTTCTTCACCAGATCTTCACACTTTTGAGAGACGGGCCTCAAGCACCAAGGCCTGCCAGGCCTCGGACACAGCAGGGGAGCGACATTGGTTCTTTGTGTCCGCATATTTATTTGGTTCCATTAAACACTGATATGATACATCTGAATAGTTTATGTATGATCTCTAAACATCTTACAGGATCAGCATCAGAGTTTCTTTCTCTCTGACCTCTTCAGGCTCTTTAACCCCCTGGGGTCACAGGGTCAACGGGCTGGTTTTGGCCACTTTTGATTTTACCTTTATATTTCACCTTGGAAACTGTTTGCTTGGTATCCTGTTTTTCAGCACAACCTCACCTGTTTGATTTTACAAATATTTGTTCATTTTGAAATAATGTGTGAACACACTGGACCTAAAATTGCAAAAAAAAAAAAAAAAAAAAAAAAAAGCTAAATCTGACTTGGAAAAAGTTTGGTTTTTCAATGTGGAAAACCACAAACATATGTAACCAATCATTTTTGTAACTTAGAATGCAGATATAAAATGTACATTTTCAAAAAAATCCCTAAATTTAACAAAAGCACTTTTATGTACAATTATTTATAACAAAATAAATAAATTTCCCAGGTGATTCTGTATAGTATTTATCAAACCTCCAGGTCTCACAAAAAACTTTTTACAAAATCATTTCTGCCACTTCAAAAAACAGTTTATGTCCACCACAACACCCAGGGTGTGCACACGTCAGATGCTCATCCTCCTATTTTGTCTCATCCAAAACAAAAGATGGATCATCCTCTCCACCATATAAGTCCTCACTCAGTCCCTCAGACTCTGGCGCTGCATCTCCCTCAGCCTCACTCAGCTCAAAGAGGAGTTGTGATGCATTCTCCACATTCACGAATTGCTTTATTTGTCAACAAAAAGAACTTAACTACACACAAAACACACTAAACTTCAAAGTATACACACTAAACTTCACACTAGTAAGGTGTTTATTTTGATCATATCTCTGGTTTTACGTGGCCTATCAACACAATACAAAAACTAGTAAATAGTTAAAAAATCTGCCCTTTCCACACAAGTTGAAACTGAGACTCAGCAAGGCTGTCTTGCTGCAATGTCATCTTAAATCACTCATGTGGTTTTGATGCGCAGACGCATTTGGTGACCCCAGAGGGTTAAACCTTACCTTATTCGTCCGTCTCCCTTGTATTTGGATCAGTGTACTCTTTCTGATTTCATTTCATGTTATGAAGTTGACACTGATCCATTCAAGGACGTGGAAGGTCGTTTCTTTTGACAACTTTGGAACCATGTCACAAATCATCAGATGAGCCATGTCAACATCCACTGAGACAGAGAGAAGCTGGTGCGTCCAAACTCCAAAAATTAATCTACCAACACACACAAAGCTGCTCATCTACTGGGTACCCTGTTTTTCACTCACTACACAAACATGGATATATGATGGCACTAGTTTTTGAATTAATTTAGGCGTAACTTCCCTTAAAAGCATGGAAACTGTGAACTAGTCCTTTAGGGTCTTGGCTCCATGTAGGTCATGGGTGGAATCAAATCTAATTTTTCTGCCCTCTGTTCAGGCTCATCAGTAAAACTAACTCTCTGGTACATCTTGGAGACATCTGTTGGTCTTGACGATGGTGGTTTAATTGGGTGAGTGTACAGGGACTGTCAGGACACATCAGCATCCAGCTCACCTCTGACAGACAGCTCAGACCAGAGAATGCCCGTGTTCATGTGTGAGCCTGCGGGGTGACTTCAGTGCAGTTACCACTGAATTGACGGTCCTGAAAGGCTTGTGACCAATCAGAACTGACTGATGACAGGCTGAGTCATGTACTGCTTCATTTTTTGAAATAACACACTTCCTGAAAAGAACGGAGAGTGTTTGCGGCCTCACTGTCTGATTTAACACTCCACACCATGTCACATGGCCGTGTTACAAAGGAGCATCAGCTTTAGGGGGTGATCTAAATGCTCATTCAGTAAGCTGTAGGATTGCAATAAAGTGCTTTTTGTGACCATGTGTTGTGGAAGAGCTGAACAGAAACTATAAAATAAAAGATGACATCATAAGAGTTACCATTAAATGAAAAAATTAAGGTTTAAAAATCCCTAAAATACATTACAATTCAATACAATAACATACAACATTAAATAACATACACCAACAAACAATAACAAACTAACATACAATAACACACACAAACATAAAATAACACACACTAACATACAATAACACACAATAACATAAAACATATGTACGAGAAAAAACAAAACAAAACAAAAAATAACATAAAAACAAACAATAACATACAATAACATATAGTAACATAACAAACAATAATATACAATAACATAAAACAAACACTAACATACATAACATATAGTAACATATAATAACAAAATAATATGCAATAAACAAAAAAGAACATATAATTACAAACAATAACATGCAATTACAAAAACAAAAATATAATAATTGTGATGTGCCAATGGGGTCCATTATCACTACAGCACCACTTGAGCTCATGTCAATTGACTACCTGCACCTAGAGCTGAGTGTCGGTGGGTTTCAGCAATCATTTTACCTGGTTTGCCCAAGCCTATGCTACTCGTAATAAGTCAGGGAAGACCGCAGCAGAAAAGCTGTTCTACGATTTCATTTCATGCTTTGGATATACAAAACTGTCCCATCATGACCAGGGTCGTGAATTTCAGAACAGTTTGTTTAAGAACCTGCAACAACTATCAGGAGTTGGGCACTCCAGAACGACACCTTATCATCCTCAGTGTAACCTCTCAGAGAGGTTCAACAGGACCCTTCAGCAACTACTTTGAACACTGAAAGAAAAAGAAAAACACAGGTGGAAAGAGCACTTACCACAAACGGTTCATGCCTACAATTGTACAAGGCATGAAGCCAATCAATGTCAGTTAGTCAGTCCATAGCGTCATCAAGTCATGTCAGTCCAGCCTCCAGGAAATGATTTGACTAAAGATCGTATGGAGAAAAGTGTTGGTTTCCTCGGCTTTTTGCTGTTTAGACAAGGGACTATACTACCCTGACTACACACATATAATGATCAGTTTGATCCTCTGTCTTCCGCACCTTCCCAGGACTTATTCAAATCTGCTAGCTCCGTCAGCTGACGCCATATAAAAAGCGCCGACAAGCTCCAAGCACACCGTTCTCGGTCAATGGACAACAACAGGGGAGGGGCCGACTGAATCGGCTCATCCCAATACAATAACAAAATAAGGGCTTGGCTAATTTGACTGACAGGTGTAGCTGTTAGTGAGGAGACTTAAGTCCTGCATCTTGACCTCAACCTCATTCAAACAGCGCAAGCATGAGTTCAACATTTCAAACATTGCTGCTGACGATGATGGGCTTCAAAACTCTGCATGAGAAACAAACAGGTGAGGCACAGAGACTTAGTTCATACATTATACAGTCTATGGTTAGGTTGGTTTCATTACTTTACCTCAGTGGTTCTCACAGTCATTGTCAGGTCATGAAACACTAATAGTGCCATCCAAATCCTATTTATGATAGCACAATTCACTGATTTTTCTATAAAATATAAATCAAACTGGAGTTAATGTTAAAATCTAAACATGCAAACAGAAAGTGTTTGATCTGTTTGTCTTTTTAAGGTGGCTAAAGCAGGATCATGACAGGTTCAGAGGAGGCAGATTCATTCAGGAAACAGAAATAAATGTGACCAATAGGTCAACTCATTTCCATCTACTTGCCATTTTTTAGTTCATTTTTATCTGTTTTTGAATTGGCCAGTCTCTGCATCACATTTAGAGACATTAAGCAGGCTGTATGTTCATGCAGAGCTCATGATTTAAAAGACTGACATAGCAAACAGTAACTTCATCACCTGGATGTCTGTGCACACACACTCCTTGAAAAGAGGGACCTCATTGAGAATAACACTCTGAGCCACATCCACAAAGCTCAATCCCACATTGCACTGCACAGATAAGTCTTCTGTTGGGCTATGAGGAAGGCAGAAAATCCTTCGACCTTCATGTGCAGCTCATAAAGCCGTGTTTTGTCCCATGTTGTGTGTTAAAGAGGATCAAGCCACATGTAAAGCCCCCCTCAGCTGAGACAGTATAGGATCTGATCAGGATTAAAGATATGGATCAGATTGAGGATTTAAATACCAGGAGAACAGCACATCTGCCAAGAACTCATAAAAGGTCTGAAAGGCCTTCATAGAAAGTGAATCTGAATCTGGATGTAAAGAAGTCACATTAAACTGTTTCTCACTCAGGTGTTGTAAGAATTTTTCGGTCCTTAACTGTCTGAAACACGATTCTCTTCATCTTTAGGTTGCAAAAACCAAGCTGAGTCTGCAGGTCTACCATGAAACATGTCACAGAAAGAGCAGTTCAGACCCATTCAGACCCTGAAGCTTTGTCCAGGCCCTCACACACACACAGATAATGCACCCTTAAGACCTGTTAATCTGCTCTGGTTAGGGCAGATGGATGGGTCACACGAGGCAGGCTTGAACTCAGGGGAGCAGGGCTGACCCCCAAATGAAACCCAAAGACAACACAGACAACATTTGAACCTGGGACCTCTATAACTTCAACCCATCACTTAATAACTCCATTTATTAACAACACCATGACTCCATCAATAAACGACTCCATTTATTAACAACTACCCTCACCGGCCACTTTATCAGGTACACCTTACTAGTACCGGGTTGGACCCCCTTTTGCCTTCAGAACTGCCTAAATCCTTTGTGGCATAGATTCAACAAGGTACTGGAAACATTCCTCAGAGAGTTTGGTCCGTATTGACATGATAGCATGCTGTAGATTTGTCGGCTGCACATCCATGATGCCCTGTTCCACCACATCCCAAAGGTGCTCTACTGGATTGAGATCTGGTGACTGTGGAGGCCATTTGAGTACAGTGAACTCATTGTCATGTTCAAGAAACCTGTCTGAGATGATTCCAGCTTTATGACATGGAGCGTTATCCTGCTGGAAGTAGCCATCAGAAGATGGGTACACTGTGGTCATAAAGGGATGGACATGGTCAGCAACAATACTCAGGTAGGCTGTGGCGTTGAAACAATGCTTAATTGGTACTAAGGGGCCAAAAGTGTGCCAAGAAAATATCCCCCACACCATTACACCACCAGCAGCCTGAACCGTTGATACAAGGCAGGATGGATCCATGCTTTCATGTTGTTGACGCTAAATTCTGACCCTACCATCTGAATGTCACAGCAGAAATCGAGACTCATCAGACCAGGCAACGTTTTTCCAATCTTCTATTGACCAATTTTGGTGAGCCTGTGCAAATTGTAGCCTCAGTTTCCTGTTCTTAGCTGACAGGAGTAGCACCCGGTGTGGTCTTTAGCTGCTGTAGCCCATCTGAACACACAATACATCAAACCTTGAGGCAGAGATGCTCTTCTGCATACCTCGGTTGTAACGAGTGGTTATTTGAGTTACTGTTATTATTTGAGTTACTTTCTATCAGCTCGAACCAGTCTGGCCATTCTCCCCTGACCTCTGGCATCAACAAGGCATTTTCGCCCACAGAACTGCTGCTCACTGGATATTTTCTCTTTTTCTGACCATTCTCTGTAAACCCTAGAGATGGTTGTGCGTGAAAATCCCAGTAGATCAGCAGTTTCTGAAATACTCCGACCAGCCTGTCTGGCACCAACAACCATGTCAAGTTCAAAGTCACTTAAATCACCTTTCTTCTCCATTCTGATGCTCGGTTTGAACTGCAGCAGATCGTTTTGACGATGTCTACATGCCTAATGAGCATGCACTGATTTGCTGCCATGTGATTGGCTGATAAGAAATATGCATTAAAGGGCAGTTCGAGAGGTGTGCCTAATAAAGTGGCTGATGAGGATACATCACTTAAAAATTCCATCACTTAAAGACTTTGTCAAATGACTACTCCATCACTCAATGACTACATCACTTATCGAGTCCATCTCATAATGACTCCATTAGGTAACAACTCCTTCGCTTAATTTACTAAAGAATCCATCAATAAACAGCATCATCACTTAACAATTCCATCACTCAAAGACACCATCACTTAACAACACCATCACTTAACGACTCTATAACTGAATGTATGCAATAGTTAACGACGCCACTGATTAATGAATCCATCACTTAACAACTCCATCACTTAACAAATTCATTACATTAAAAATTCATCACATATTGACACCATCACTTAATGTATCCATCACTTAAAAACTCTATTACATAACGATGCTATCTCTTAACGACTCCATTAATTAACAACTCTTTCACTCAATGACTCCATTACTTAACGACTCTATCCACTGCAGAAGAAGTCTGCAGAGGAACTCTGCAGAGGTAATGAAATGTTGGAGAGCAGTGAAAAGAGCCCAGCTGTTCTTTAAACAAAAAGAAAGAGAGAAGCTGTTGCAGCTCTTGATACTAAAACGAGAAGAAATATTGATGAGGCACTAAGATGGATGGACTTGATGAGTCTACCCAAACCTATGGCTCATTTCAGGGTAAAGAAGGAGGAAATGCATGATCAGTAAACTGCAGTGATCAGTAGAAAAACTTAACAGGTTGAATCAGGTTTAAACCTTCCTTCCTCTAGAAGCAGTGTTTACAGACTTTGCAATAAAGTTCTTATGGCTTGTGTTCAGTGGACAGAATCAGACTTCCTGTCTCAAATTCTCAAAGGTGAGTAGCTTATCTGAGCCCACACAAATCTTCTGGGATGGGAAACAAAAAGAAGTGAACAGAGCTGAAACCACAGACTGCTCCTTACCTCTGCAGACGGTCCCATTCTCCACTGCCTCAAATCCAGCTTTGCACATACAGCGCCCGATGGGAACCATCCATTCCCCATCCCCGTTACAGTAAAGCTTTATGGGAACATCCACCTCCTCCCCGTTGGGGACACAGACTCCTCTTGCTGCCACCAGAGAAGTGCTCTCAGCTCCAGAGAGAGTCTCAGCAAACACGGCTCCATTCTGGATCACTTTTGGACACTTCCTGTAAAAGACTCGAACAGCAATGAGCGACATGCAGGCACCATAATCCTGGAAGGCCAGGTAGAAACCATTACGTGAAACGGGTCCAAAACTGCGGACCTCACTGTTGATCTTCATGATCCGCCCACCCAGATCAACCTGAGAGAAGCTTTCATCAGCAGCTATGGTGTCCACTTTCACCCAGGGGTTCTCCATCCAGGACGGGGAACTTTTAGTTGCTGTGTCCGAGTCGGACTCATAGTAGTACAGGTTGAATGTCTCTTTGCAGGAGCCAGGGACGTTGGGGATGGAGCTGCAGTCCCGCACAGAGAACTTCATCTGGACATGGATGCGCTGAGCTCCACGCCGCCGGATGTATTTGGTGCGGACCCAGTTGTTCTGGCTGCCATCGAAGACGTTGCACACCTGGTAGGTCCGGATGGTGTTCATGTTCTCATCATAGCCACTGACTTCCTCCCACTAGAGGACAGAGAGCAAACAAAACTAATCATACAGTAAAACTCCACAAATGTACAAATAATAAGATATGTATTAAACTTAAATTAAAGATTAAGCAGATCGTCCTTGTCTTTAAAAAGCTCCAGTGCTAAACACAAGCTAACAAGGAAGAAAACCAAACAGCTGGACTTGGCAACAAACTACAAATACACCAAGTAAACCTGACAGGGAAAGGAACACCAAGGATGACCTGATCCTAAACAGTCCTCTTCTGCCTGTTGACTCTGTGGTAAAAAGGTTAGCATCCATCCCAGAGCAAGTAAATAACGAAAATTAGTAGTTAGCACAGATGTGAGAGCAGCCTAAAGAGCTACGGCTACATCTTATCTAACATCAGTGTAGGAAAGCAGCTATTGGCTAGCAAGCTGCTGAATAAATACAGTCAGCATTCAGAGGAACGCCAACAAAACGTCACATCCGGTTCACACTAAGGGGGAAAACAAACCGCTTTCCACAATGCTGAGGAGCTGTTGTGTGCTCTTTTGTCCCACAAGTATATGATAAAAAAAACAATCTGAAGTTTTATATTTTACCAACCGAAGCACAGAGCCGAGGAGAATAATGCAGTGGCTTCAAGTGATCCGGCGGGAAGATGAGTTTGATCGTCTTTGAGATCTAAAACCAAAACTTGTATGCCTGTAGTCAGCACTTCCTGACAGGTGCTATAACAGTATCTTCATCTTTTTCTATCAATGTTGGAGAGGGGAGAACTGGTCCACCTGTGAGAGGTTTGGATAGGGGGGGACCAGCAGCACAGCAGCACCCTCTGTTTGTTGTAGAGAGCAAGAACGGTACATGCGTTCACATCAGAGTCTCCAAACTCCAGAAAAGTCCTCAAATTTATCACTTGTTGCTTTTTTGAAAACAAGTCGCTAATGGCTCTGAAAACACACTAAATATATAGACAAACTCATTAAGTTAGCAACACTTTCTAACATATCTTCAAATATTAACATACAGTTTAATGTAAATTAATCCAAATAACAGACTAATGTTTGAAATTAATTAATTAATGTTCAGTTTAACGTTAATTCACCCCACGAGGAGGCTGAAGGAATCTGTACTCATGAAGGCATTACTGATGGTGAAATTCTGCAGACTGGGTGGATAACTCATTTTTAAATCAATAAAATCATCTTTAAATCAGATTTTGTGTGTGTGTGTCTAATTATTTATGTGTTTGGTTGGTATGCTGGTTGAGTCTGCTCATCCTGTTGGGATTCTAATTCACAGAAACCCCCTGTCTGATTATCACACCTGATCCCTTCTCATAAATGCTTGGTGCAGTTCGGGGGAAAACACTGTGTTAGCAGAGCAGTTACATGGATTATGTTGACTTATTCTCATGTACAAAGGCTGCAGTCCCCAAAGCTATGGCCCCATGTTCAGTGCTCACCTGCTACTTTACATCAAACAAAGAAATGACAGAAAGTGAAGAGAGATAAAAGAAACGTGTCATTTTATATGAGTTTAGAGATCATGCACTGAGTGAGCTCATGACGGTGTGTGTTCACTCTCATTATTAGCAGAGGTCTCTAATGTTAGCACACTGTCTGCTCACAGTGAATGGGCACAGACAGCAAACATTAAGGAATGCATAAGTAACATAAGGCTCCAGCCTGCATCACATTTGTCTTCACAAAGTGTTTAAGAGCTTTCACTCAGCCAGGACATAACTCCAATGCTTCCTCTGCCTCTGAGAGTTTGTACGGCTGGTCAGAAATCAGCATCAGGCAGATGAAAGCATAGAGAGTGATGGGATAGAGAAAGTTTAGCCTGGTTTCAAACAGGGACTGTCTGCTGCAGCCTAATGGATCTTTAAGATGCTCTGAGGGAAGCTCTTATCTGGATTATTCATGTCTGTACTCCAGGTTGTACAGAACATACAGAACATGCACACACAAACATGTCTGACTGCAGCTTCTTGCACTGACTCAGATGTTTATGACTGGATAGCAGCAATAAAAGGAACATTACATCCAAATGCCACTCAGACATTGATGGCCAAAGCTGCTACAGTAAGACACCATCAGTGGATAATTCCAGTTTTATGCTTTCACACCTCATGGACTGGACCACTGGGAGCAATTTGAGGTTCAGTGTCTTTCACAGCGACACGTCTGTGACTGCAGGAAGCTGAGAGATGACTGACGATCCCTGAGCTGAAGCTGTCCCATGGGATATTCATGCTTTCATGACTGAAGTGTTTGAATCAACAGAGAATGAAAATGGAAAATCCTCCTGCATATTTTGCATGCAACGTTTGGTGTCTTGATTTGTTCCACTCACCCCCTGTGACGGGTTGATGGTCCAGCCCAGTTCTGCTGTTGCTGTAGTTGAATCCATCAGAACTTCTGCAAGAGACACAAAAGAAAAAAGATCTATCCTTAAGATGACATCACATATTCCAAGTAAGAATAAATGCATAACCTCATTTCGCATTTATATCCAGTAAGTAAAAATTTCTCAAAGTCGTTGAATCAGAGCTAACTCTGGCTTTAAAAGACTCAAAGTTTAGATGGCCCTCACTAATGTCAGAGGAAATAACTCTACTTTAATCAAGTTTTAAGCTCTGTGGAAATACAACACAGCCAGCTGCAGGTTTATAAATGTGCGCGTCTCTTCAGTTCAATGATACCAAAAGAGAGACCACGCCGACTGATTCAGCTCAGCACATGAATGGCTGACGGCTGGCTGCGCAGTTAGTCGTCCTTGCAGCATCAAAGCTTTGACACTTTAACCTGCAGAAGAAAGAGCAAAACTAAGAGAAACAGTTCAATGAATTTACATCAGACACGAATATCTCAAAATTCACAAATGCACACAGAAGGATTCACAAATGCATTTTTTTTCAACAGGGAAATGTCTGTAGCCAATCAGATGTCTCTCCCCAGTTCAGCCAATCACAGTAGCGTAGATTCGAGAGTGTGTTTTAATGTGATTGCTTTAGTGTTCAGCAGCGCATACAGAAGTACTTACAAGCATGGATATCACTGAGAAACTACAACTAAAACCTGATCATAAGCTGTAAATATTTTAATCACATTTCAAAGTGTTCAACTGGAGATTATTCAGTAACTTCATATGAATGCCGTACAACAACAACAAAGTAGGAACAGGCGCATCAGGCGTGAGCTTCTGTGATTGATAACATAAACTGTATATAGAAAATTACTGCCGAAAATGGCAGCTGTCAATCATCAGACTTGAACACAGTCAGTCTAATAATATCTTCATATCACCACAGCTTGCAGATGTAAGAAACATTTCTATGAGGTGTATTAATTTCTTAAAGTTTGACTTTAGTGCCATCTCTGCCTGAGGTCTCCAAGCCTTCAGTCCTGCCCCTGTCTGCCCTGACCTGCCAGCTGGTCCAACCTCTGCCAGGTCCCAGTTCACTAATAACTCTCATTAAATCAACCATTCAGCTGTCCTCTCTGCGTTTTGGATGACACCAAATTAAATCAAATCTCAAAAAATGACTGTCAGTTAATATTTTCTAAAACTTGTCTGGTACCAAACTCAGATTCTGACCCAGAAACCTTGATACTCAAGTGTGCTGGAGTTGGTTTTAAAGTCATACATTTGATGAGCGTGCTGCTTTGGAGTTTTCCTCTGTTTTCTGTCTGTGTGTGTCACGTTTAGAGTTCACCTCAAACTTAATCTCTGTGTCTCTGAATCACTTCTTTCTAACCCAGCTGTGTTTTTTTACCCAGTGCTGATGCTGGAGCATCTGTCAGTCCAACTTTACTTCCTGAACAGTATTCTGTTAGTGGTTTCTGTCCCTGCTGACATTGGCCCTTTGCATTTTTTACACTGAGCTAATTTTACTCTGAGGCTGGGTGTAGAGCAGACCCTCCGCCTGCCTGAGGCTCCTCGTGCTCTCTGAGACTCTAAGTGAGGTTATAATCTCCATGCCAGTCCCCCAACACCCCAACCGCCATGTCAGGTGAAACCATGCTGTGAGGACTGAGGATCTCACTCATGCTCAATTATTCACCTCACCCTGAGACTCTGAGCATCAGCTGAGCAAAGCCTCAGGAGCCACAGATGATGATATGAAGGAGCTCCCCTTATTATTTTTTAATAATTAAAATAATCAAAGGTAATGGATTCTTCTTGCTCTGCCTCACTTACAGAACTGTGCACCAATTACTCAGTTAGCCTGTTTCCCTGAGTCTCTGCATAAAGAAGCTACACACCTGCAAACAGCAGGATTTACTACAAATATCCAAACGTGACCTTTCTGGTGCAGACAGCAGAGAAACTGAAGCATCTGACAGTAAATTATGGAGGAGACTAAATCTGTGCTGTCACAGAATATCAATGAAATCATCAACCACAGGTTTTCATCCTTTCACCATCAGGCTGTCAGTCCATCATTAACTCAGTTAATGGTAAATCAAAGCAGCAGCTGTGACGATGATGTGGCGGTGATTTCATTACACCAGACTTCAGTTCAGAGACAACCAATCTTCTTTTAGTTGTTTTAGTTGCTTCAGTGTGATCATTAAAGAGTGCAGCACACTTGCTCTTAACATTCACAGTCAAACACAGACTGTATTGAACCTGAGAGAATTCTTTGTGCGACTGCTCATTTGTTTCTAAAGAGGCGATGACGATGTGTCAGGAATGATGAGTCCAGGCCATTTCTCTGCTACCTATTCATCCACCTGTTAGTCAAATCATCACAGCCCAGTTTAAGCAGACAGATGGATTTACTCATTATATAATCACATCAGAGGAGCTTTTTTTAGGGATGAAGAGCTACAGAAACTAGTGAGCCTCACTCAGGAGTCAGGCTGTGAGCACGTTTATTTCTGCAGTCCATCTAACAAGGACTCCTTTGCTCTTTGAATAAGCCCCAAGTGGACACTAAAGGTACTGCAGTTTAATGCACTGCTGCATGAGCCCCACCCTTTAGCTAGCAGATGCGGCTTGAAGAAAACCTGGTAATGGGGTAATCAGGAAGCCCAGAAGACAGTGAACCTGGATCAGGTGGCCTACATGCTGTCACACACCTGGGATAAGACTGTAGGATAAACAGGGGGCGGGGTTATCCTGTAGAGGTGTAACGATACATCAGTCTGGACTGATACATCGATAATTTGAGCAAAATCGAATCAAACCAATTGAAAGTATAAACATTGATATTTATCGCCATTTTTACCTTTCGCTTTTATTTTGAAAGTCCCCACACATTCTTGGTTATGACAGTTTTGTGACTCAGCCACAAGTCACAACACTGCTAGCAAAGATAGCAGATAAAGGCTGGCAGCCAAGAGAGAGATAACAAAGACATTCACTCCCCTCTCTGGAGTAAATCAGAAGTATAGAAGTATTTCAGAATCCAGGGAAAAGACAGATCAGGAGACAGAGCATGTGTAATATTTGCATATTATGATATTATTATATTACAAAGCCGTGGTGAGATAAAGTATGAAGGAAACAGGACAAATAAGTGGCTGTTTACATCAAACAAACTGTTTGTGTTTTAGGGTTAGGTAAACAGTACAGCAGATCAGCAGAACCATGTGGATCTAACATGATATAACACAAATGTTACCAAAATACTCCTTTAAATCTGAAAACTGCAGCACTTTAAAGTGAAACAGAAACGTTTGTTCACTTTGTTAAATAATGTTTTTTCATGTCAATGCCTTAACATTTTGCAAAGAAAGTATCGAAAACGTATTAATATTGTTTTTTCTTACGTGAAAAGAAACAAAAATGTTATTCACAATATTCTGGTAAACTGGTAAAAAGAAAATATTCATCGGTGTGTATGGGTTTCCTGTACACTTCTACATTGAGATATTTACTTTTTGATTCCCACCATCCACTGCAGCACAAGCTGGGTGTCATCAGAACCCTAAACCACAGGGCTGAGAGTGTTCCCTCCAAGAAAGAAGGAAAGGAAAAAGAACAGAAACATATCAGAGAAGCCATGAAAACTTGTGGGTACCCCAACTGGACCTTTGTGAAGAACAAGAAGAGAAGAGACTCGAAGCCAGAAAGGGAAGAGAGACGCAGGAACATTGTGATCCCTTACATTGCAGGATTATCAGAAAAACTGAAGAGGATCTTTGGCAAACATCACATTCCTGTTCACTTTAAGCCTGGAAACACTCTGAGGCAGAAGCTTGTCCATCCCAAGGACAAAATTCCAAGACACAAACAGAGTAATGTGGTGTATGCTGTCCAGTGCAGTGAGGAATGCTCGGACCTGTACATCGGGGAAACAAAACAACCACTTCACAAGTGTATGGTGCAACACAGAAGAGCCACCTCCTCCGATCAGGACCATAGACTGTATAATTAATGGACGTAGTCTCTGTGACGTCACCCGTCTGTGAGCCTTAAAGCCTTGAAGCAAAACGGCCAGTGCGGCCATATTGGAAATGATGCGGGCTGTGAGTCTCCACAGTAACAACCATAGGACGCTCCAAAGTCACATGATATGAGCTGAGCTTAATATTGTGGATATTGCCGAATTAGAAAAAAATTAACCCCCGTAAAGTGCGTGCTGTTAGTGAAATTAGTGATTCAGACAGGAGACATTCTTTGTACCAGGCTGTAAATGTGCTTATTTTGGCCGTGAAAACGTCTTTTTTTGGCTTGGTGCTGTGAGGGAGCTGGACAGCATCCCCCTCACTAAGGTGAAAAAAAACAGAACACAGGCATTGACTATTAAGTTGCCCACACTCTAATATTAGATGTTTCTTTGTTGTCTTTTATTTTGGGGGAAATAAACCCATACTAATATCTCTCTCTCCGAGGTAATCGTCTGGGGGGCGTTGTCATGGGTGCACACATGAGGATGCAGCCGCAGGACTCCAGCAGCTGCATATTGTGTGGCGGAGTTGAGGAATCAGGGGAGAGAGAGAGGAGGAGGGTAGAGGGGATATTTTGTTTATGTTTCTTAAATTTTGGTAATTCTTTAGTTTGTTAGATTTTTTCTGTGATCTATATTAGCAGTGGAATTATTTGCAGTGTGTTTGTTTATTGTAGATATTGTTTAATTGTAAATATGGTTTAAAGTCAGGGGGAAGTGTCACAGTAGTTGTACTGGTGTGGGAGGAGAGTAAGTGGGGCAGAAAAGGCCAATGAGGATTCAGCAGTGTGTGTGTGTGTAGGGGTGGGGCTGGGTGTGTCTCTTCTGCCTGGCTGCTGCTGTGATTAAGATATCAGCTACACCTGTGGACTCTGGTGGTGTGCCTGAACTCTGCCTTATGTAAAGAGTTTGTGATCTGTATGTGGGAGAGAGGGAAGTAAAAGAAAAAGCCTGAGCTCTGGAACCGTGTTGTCTGCTCCTCATTTTTTCAACCTGGCTCTACACCCTTCTTCCCTCGTGTCATAGAGGTTTACTACATCCAAAAACCTTACATTTGGTGTCAGAAGTGGGATGAGACGCAGCTAAGCTGAAGGGGTAGTGTTTCAGAGTTTACAGCATGGGACCAAAAGCTCAGGCCAAAGCTCTCAGGACAGAGGTTGCTGAAGATGGCTTGGAAGAAGGTGCTGCAGGAGGAGTGCCTTTGATTTTGCATCAACAGCCTCCAGACATGGACTCAGTTACTGGCATGTTGCAGCAGTGCCTCGATTTCCAGCGTGACCTAGGTGAAAGGTGGGAAAAAGAAACAGTTAAGCAGGATAGAAGGTGGCGCCAAATGCAGATTCAAGTGAGTAATCTGAGAGATGAGCTGGAGCAGCAGCAGCAGAGGGGAGGGAGTCAGCCCCAGCTGAGCAGGCCACAGTCCCCGCACCAGGAGGGGGAGCAACAGGTATCCCAGTCCAGTGCCCAGAGTGAGCCCACGGGCAGGGGCTGGGGGAAGGCAGCAATTCCTCGACTGGAGGAGGGGGATGATATTGAGCAGTACCTGACCACCTTTGAGCGCCTGGCAGGAGCATATCAGTGGCCAGAGGTTGATTGGGCAGTAAGGCTGATTCCACACCTGACTGGGAAGGCCCGGGCAGCATATGTGGCCATGGCAGCAGAGGACACGTTTGATTACAAGAAGGTAAAAGATGCCATCCTTGCCAAATATGAAATTAACGAAGAGGTCTATCGACAGAGATTCAGAGAACCTGACATCCGCCCTCATGAAAATCCCAGAGAATTTTACAATCGACTTAAAGACCTGTACAGCAAGTGGATTCAGCCGGAGAAGAGGACCAAGGAACAGGTTGGAGAGATCCTCATTTTGGAGCAATTCTACCGCTCCCTCTCTCCAGAACTGAGAGTGTGGGTGAGAGAAAGGGATCCAGAGTCAGCACGGGAAGCAGCTCAGCTGGTGGAGACCTTCCTAGCGGCCCGGCGGGGATCCAAGAACTACCGTTTTGAGGTGCCACAGAAGTCCAGCCCTGCTCGGGGTAAGCCGATGGGGTCATGGGGTGGTGGTGGTCCTAGGGAACCAGAGCCAGCTAGGCAGCTAGAAAAGCCTGTAGTTGCTAATAAGTTAAAGTCGACTGCTAAACCGGTGTGCTTTTACTGTGGTCAGGAGGGTCATATTAAGCCAGAGTGTCCCGCTAAAAAAGCTAAAGCTGCTTACTTCTGCACTGTCCCACGCCCTCGGCAGAGTGAGGATTGTGGGGTAGGGAAACAGCAGATCACTACAGTTAAAATCAATGGTAGACCAGCCCAGGCTCTTCTCGATACTGGCAGTACGCAGACGCTAATCCATCCATCATTGATCTCAAAGGAGGGTTCCTTAGGGAAGCCAGTTCTGGATATTTCTTGTGTCCATGGTCATCACAGAGCCTATCCTATGACAGTAGTTTATGTGGAGGTAGCAGGGCAAACTTACTTGATGTCAGTGGGGGTCATAGACAGCTTAGCCCATCAGGTTATCTTGGGTCAAGATCTTCCCATTCTTCAGGAGTTGGTCCAGTCATGTAAGCCGGTTAACATTGTCACCAGGTCACGGGCACAGACTCAGGATCTGGAGGAAGTGGGGATAAGTGGGAGCCAGGCAGGAGACGCTGAAGATGTTCAGGGTCCAGAAGAGCTAGCTACCCAGCCCCTAGTCCAGGTTAAGCCAGGGATTCAGGGTCCAGCCAAGGGAGATTTAAATGTCTTCTCTGAGTTACCTTACTTTGAAGAAGATCTAACGGGGGGTTCAGATAAAGTGAGGAAAAGTAGGAGGCAGAGAAGGCAGGAGAAAATGGCGGGGACAATGAGAAAGGGTTCAGGGCTAGAGGAGCCAGAGGCATGTGACACAGACAAGAGCTGTGATTTTCAGCAGCTTCAAAAGCAGGATGAGTCTCTGCAGGATCTCTTTAGACAGGCAACTGTTGTGTCACAAGGTCAGGTGGCAGGGGAAGGTTATTTCCTCAGAGACCAGGTCTTGTATTACAAGGCAGATCTGGATGACAGGGAAAGGCTGGTGGTTCCACAGGGGCTCCGGGAACAGGTGCTAAATCTAGGCCATAGCATTCCCTGGGCAGGTCATCTAGGGTCAAAAAAAACCTTGGACAGGATAGCCAGCAGGTTTTACTGGCCAGGTTTGAGCACGCAGGTACAGGAGTATTGTCAGGCATGCTCAATTTGTCAGCTAACAGGGGATAGGAGGGTTCCCAGATTCCCATTGCAACCACTTCCAGTCATTGATGTTCCATTTAGCCGGATAGCAATGGACATAGTTGGTCCGTTAGAGCGAACACAGTCAGGACATCGTTACATACTGGTAGTTTGTGATTACAGTACTAGATATCCTGAGGCATTTCCCCTGAGAGACATCACTGCTAAGCAGATTGCATATGCCTTACTGCAGCTCTTCTCAAGAGTTGGTATTCCATCTGAAATTTTGACAGATCAGGGCACAAATTTTCTGTCAGACACACTTAGGCAGGTTTACAGGCTCTTAGGCATTAAGGGTATTCGGACCACCCCTTATCACCCCCAGACCGATGGCTTAGTAGAGAGGTACAACAGAACTCTCAAAAGCATGCTGAAGAAGTTCATCTCCACTAACGCAAAAGACTGGGACAAGTGGCTTCCGTATCTCCTTTTTGCCTAT
The DNA here is from genome assembly GCA_030710495.1 of Labroides dimidiatus. Lineage (NCBI taxonomy): Eukaryota > Metazoa > Chordata > Actinopteri > Labriformes > Labridae > Labroides > Labroides dimidiatus. Next base: position 32,565,785 of record CM061151.1, read on the forward strand.
AGGGAAGTGCCCCAGGCGTCAACTGGCTTCTCACCTTTTGAGCTCCTGTTTGGCAGGCAGGTGAGGGGTCCCCTCGATGTGCTGCAGGAGTCCTGGGTGGGAACCCAGGGGAAGAAAACCAGCGTCCTGGCATTTGTCCTCCAGATGAGAGAAAAGATGGAGCAAGTCACAAAGCTGGTGAGGAAAAATATGGAGAAGGCTCAGAGTGGACAGCAAACCTGGTATGACAAGGCAGCCAGAGAGCGATCCTTTAGCCCAGGCCAGCAGGTGCTCCTACTTCTTCCAACAGTTGAGAACAAGTTACTGGCAAAATGGCAGGGTCCATATACTGTGCTGAAAAAACTGAGTCCAACAACTTATGAGATTGAGATGCCAGAGAGGAGAAATCCAAAGCAGACGTTTCACATCAATCTGCTGAAGGAGTGGAAAACCCGGGAGACTCCACCCCAACAGCAGATGTTTGTTCGGACAGTGGAGGAGGAGGATGACATTGTGGGTGAGTTCACTCCTACTGGTCATAACTCTGAGTCCCTTGACCTTTCTCATCTCTTGCTAACTCAGCAGCAGGAGTTGCAAGCCATTGTTCCACCAGATCTGTTCCAGGAGAGACCAGGTGCGACAACTCTAGTGGAGCATGATATTCGCCTGAAGAACCGTACTCCCATCAGGCAGAGGATGTATCGTATCCCACAAAAGTTGGTTCCAGTGTTGGAGGAGGAAGTGGCTGTCATGCTGGAGCTGGGTGTCATTGAGCCTTCCACCAGTGAATGGAGCAATCCTATTGTCCTGGTAATCAAGAAAGATGGGAGCATCAGGTTTTGCATCGACTTCAGGAAGGTAAATGCACAATCTGAGTTTGATGCGTACCCTCTGCCAAGACTGGATGACCTTATTGAACGGGTAGGCCAAGCAAAGTTCATTACCACTCTTGACCTTTGCAAAGGCTATTGGCAGGTGCCACTGTCTAATGCTGCCAAGCCTCTGACTGCTTTCAGAACACCTCAAGGACTCTGGCAGTTCACCAAGATGCCGTTTGGTCTGCACGGAGCGCCCGCCACCTTTCAGAGGTTGATGAACCAAGTGCTCGCAGGTATGGATACCTTTGCAGCTGCTTACCTGGATGATGTGGTGATTTACAGCACCTCTTGGCAGGAACATCTGAGCCACCTGGGAAAGGTGCTGGAGAGAATCAAGGAAGCAGGTTTGACTATCAACCCGAAGAAGTGTGCGATGGCTAAGCAGGAGACGCAGTACCTTGGCTACATCCTGGGAGGTGGGGTGATCAAGCCGATGCAGGACAAAGTGGAGGCAATCCGAGCAAGGGAGAGGCCTACCACCCGGAAACAGGTGAAGTCATTCCTGGGTCTGGTGGGCTGGTACCGGCGCTTCATTCAGGACTTCTCTACAAGGGCTGCTCCCTTGACTGATCTCACGAGTACAACAAAAACCAAGCTAGAGTGGGGAGAGGAGCAGGAAAAGGCTTTTCAGGACCTCAAGGGGGCCCTGTGCCAGGAGCCAGTGCTGCAGAGCCCAAACTTCAACTTGCCCTTCACCGTCCAGACTGATGCTTCTCATCGCGGGATAGGTGGAGTCCTCCTACAGGGAGAAGGAGAGGAGAGGAAACCTGTGGCGTACATCAGCAGGAAGCTGTTTCCCAGGGAGACCAGGTACTCCACAGTGGAGCTGGAGTGTTTGGCTGTAAAGTGGGCGATTGATACCTTCAAGTACTACTTGCTTGGGAGGGAATTCCACCTGGAAACGGACCATAAAGCACTGCAATGGCTGGAGCAGATGAAGGACACAAACAGTCGCATTACTCGCTGGTTCCTGGCCCTTCAACCATACCGGTTCTCCATCCAATATCGGCCAGGAAAGCAGAACACGGTGGCTGACTTCTTGTCTCGCAACGTGGTTGGCGAGCCTTCCGGAGGGGAGGAGAAGTGTGAGGGAGCTGGACAGCATCCCCCTCACTAAGGTGAAAAAAAACAGAACACAGGCATTGACTATTAAGTTGCCCACACTCTAATATTAGATGTTTCTTTGTTGTCTTTTATTTTGGGGGAAATAAACCCATACTAATATCTCTCTCTCCGAGGTAATCGTCTGGGGGGCGTTGTCATGGGTGCACACATGAGGATGCAGCCGCAGGACTCCAGCAGCTGCATATTGTGTGGCGGAGTTGAGGAATCAGGGGAGAGAGAGAGGAGGAGGGTAGAGGGGATATTTTGTTTATGTTTCTTAAATTTTGGTAATTCTTTAGTTTGTTAGATTTTTTCTGTGATCTATATTAGCAGTGGAATTATTTGCAGTGTGTTTGTTTATTGTAGATATTGTTTAATTGTAAATATGGTTTAAAGTCAGGGGGAAGTGTCACAGTAGTTGTACTGGTGTGGGAGGAGAGTAAGTGGGGCAGAAAAGGCCAATGAGGATTCAGCAGTGTGTGTGTGTGTAGGGGTGGGGCTGGGTGTGTCTCTTCTGCCTGGCTGCTGCTGTGATTAAGATATCAGCTACACCTGTGGACTCTGGTGGTGTGCCTGAACTCTGCCTTATGTAAAGAGTTTGTGATCTGTATGTGGGAGAGAGGGAAGTAAAAGAAAAAGCCTGAGCTCTGGAACCGTGTTGTCTGCTCCTCATTTTTTCAACCTGGCTCTACACCCTTCTTCCCTCGTGTCATAGAGGTTTACTACATCCAAAAACCTTACAGGTGCGTTTGTGACTTCCTGTACTCCTGGAGCCAGCCTCAAGCAGACACTCAAGAAACAGCAGACTTTAGCACTTCAGCATTGCCTCATATTTTCAGACTGGAGGTTGCTGCTTGGTCAGGACTCAGCAGTTCACCTTCACTTAAAGGACACAGGACACTGCTTTGAAGATTCCAAAGTACAGGTGTTGGCTAGAGAGGAAAGATGGTTTGAGAGAGGAGTTAAAGAAGCCATCTTCACCAAACTGGAGAAACCTTCTCTTAACAGAGGTGGCCTCAGGTGTAACCTTTCTGCCACATACAATGCAGTGCTAAGCTCTATACAGGAAGTTCTCCAAGCAGCCACACCTGCGATCATGTGGCCACAACACCTCACATGACAGTGGAAGTTAACAGCCCTTTCAGGACATTAACAACCTGTAGGAGGGGGATTTTATGTGATGGGTTTCTATGACCCACCAATTAAAGCCAGCTCCTCCCAGTGGTTGCTGCCTCTTCTCTAACAACATATCTACTTGCTTCCCTCACTCGCTTCCTTGGAACTGAAGAAGCCTCTTGGATGAGAGGTGGTTATTCACAATGTTATTGTGGTAAAGGGATTCACAATATCGTCTCATATCGATCGCAGGCTGTGACGGTTTTGTTAGTGGAATACTATCATTTTATTGTGGTCAATTATTTCTAGGGTGCCAGCCAGGTTTATCCTGGCAATAAGTCTGTTCGGAGTCACAGTTGTTGTGATTTTCTTCCACTTTTTTATTTGAATAAAAAAAACCAGCACACAAGGTGTACAAGTATTAAACTTGCAACCTCTAAATTGACAGAAGGAATGAAGAATAGAATGAAAACCCCCGCTTCTGTTTCGTTACCAAGACAAAAAAAAAAGTATTACTTGCCAAACGGGAGATTCTGAGTTTAGGCAGCCTTCATAATATTTAGAGTTCGTCTCACGTTGTCACCTAACTGTCTTTGACTAATAAATCCTGACTGATCAGGCTGTATTAGTCTTGGTATAATATTCTCTAATCTGGTGGATATTATTGACGTTAAAAGTTTGTGGTCTGTGTTTAGGAGACTAATAGGCCTGTAAAAAGAACAGTCTTTGGGAGTTTTACCTGGCTGATGGTCCACTGTAATGATAGCAGAATTCCATGTATCTCCCCATGTTTCATTTTCTAACGCCCAGTTATATGCTTTGCCAAGTAGTGGAACTAGCTCATATTGGAATTCTTTATAAAACTCATTAGTATATCAGTCACTTCCTGGTCCAAGAAACTTAAAATACACAAGTGGTGTATTTTAAGTTTCTTAATTTGTCTGTAAATCTCGTCTTCTGATATTGCTTTAATAAGGTTGTTAATCTGATCATCTGTAATTTTAGGTAAATTTATCCTCTGAAAAAAAAATTGTTTCAATGTATCATCTTTCACATTGTTTAGGGCATCATCATAAAGATTCTGGTAATAATTTGCCAATTGATTTGCTATCTCTGTTCGACTTTTTAATAATTTCTTTGTAATTTTATTGTACAATTGAACAACTAATGATTTATATTGCTGTTTATTAAGTTTATAAGCTAAGACTTTAGCTGCTCTGGGTGCTCCATGTATTTTGTCTAGTGAAAGATAATTTTTCCATTGAGGTATTTAAGAATTCATTTATTTCCATTTTGGCCACTTTAAGGTTTTTCAGTACAGATACTTCCCCTGTTAATTTATGTTTCTTTCTAAATCCTGAATTTTCTTTTCTTTTCAAGAGATTTTCTTTTATTTTCACTTTGCTTCTTCCTAAAAGAAGCACAAGTTATTATTTCACCCCTTTTAACTGCTTTTGCCCCTTCCCATAACGTTACTAGGTTCATTTCCTCTGTGTCGTTATTCTTCACGTAGTCTTGCACTTTTTTGTCTAAGCTTTGTTTTAAACTTATCCTCCAACAGAATGGAATTATTGAAACTCCAGAGTCTGGGTCTAGGTCTTTCTTTACTAGTCTTTTAAGTTATTTGTAAAGGTGCATGATCTGATAAGTATATATATATATATATATATATATATATATATATATATATATATATATATATATATATATATATATTATATTTATATATTTAATATATATTTTCCACCAAGAAAAGATCTTTAGAGAGCATGAAAAAGTAATCAAGTCTCGATCATTTCCTGAAGCTCTTGAGAAGAATGTGTCATCACGTTTAGTTGGATTTGAGTTTGCCATACATCCACAATACCAATGTTTTTTTCAAACACTCTCATCAGAAATGCATCTTTTTGAGCCTTAACACTACTTTGAGTCAAGTTTTACATTCATCAATAAATTAAAATCACCTCTTAACACAATTATCCCTTTACTTTGTATCGTTGTTAAATCAATTATACTCTCTATTGTACTTGGCCCTTCCTCAGAGGCTTATATACATTCAGGAATGTGAAATATTCCCCCTCTATTTTACCTACAGTAAAAACACATCTTCCTTCTCTATCAGATACTGTATTTTCTACCTTAAATAAATATGATTCCTTATCATAATTATAACTCCTCTTCTAGCTGATGAAAAATATGATGAATAAAAATTTGGTTAATTTCTCATGATCTAGTTTGGATAAATGTGTTTCTTGCATAAATGTCTCCTAAACACTTCATGTGTGTTATGACTTTACTTATCTTAAATGGTTTGTTTAAAACAATAACATTCAGTAAAATTAAGTTTAAATTCATACCCTATCACCTGATAATTTCTGATCTTAAGTCCTGGCACTTCTACTGTATTTTTCCCCTACTGTACCCCATCATACTGTACTTTCTGAAGTTCAATTAATCACAAAAATTCTTACAAGTAATGAAATGTAAACAAAAAACAAAAAGGAAAAAAAATAAAGAAAAACTGACTCCAATTTGTGCTGCTGTTGGCAGATTCGACAATATTAAGTTCACCAGTTCATCCAATCAGAGGCACAGCTCTGTAATGCTGGCGTAATATGCAGTCCATGAGATTCATTCTCTGGCTTCGAGATTGTCTTTCACCAGAAGGTTTCTCAGTCTCTGCAACCAACGGTAGCCTTCTTTAATTCAATTTGTGAGGGGATGGGATGCTGGATGGGGATGACTGATGGTCTGTCTGAAGAAAAGTGCTGTTGAATGCTGATGCATGTTCCATGGAGGGTTGATGTTGCTATTGTTGATGATGGGTTGTGGTCAGTGTTATCAAAACCACCAGTGAGTAAAGACTGCCTGAGGTGGCACCATGACACCAATCTGCTCCCAGTGACTGTTCACTGAATTTGCTAAACTGTATCGATGCTATCTGTGTTCATATGACACACATATTCCTCTCCTTCTTATCCACTCCCATTTTGCTAGAGTAGTTTTATTACTAGATATAGTGAAGCTGGTGTTTCCCTCTTTTTTGTGATGAGGAGAATTGCCAGATTTATTGGATCTTCATTTTACAGAGTTAAAAATGATTTGCTGCCCAATGGATGTTACAGCCAGGAGGTGGCTGATCAATACCTGATCCATCAAGAAGCATGTGCAAGAAGGATCTCAGCATGGGAAGGGATAGAAACAGCTTCACAGGAAGTTGAGAAGAGATAAATATTAGGGGTGCACTGTTCACCAATCTTTAAACAGCCTGACCTGCAGATATCAATTTTGACTGATACCTGATACCTGATTTTTAAATATAACTGACAGCATATACCTTCAATATGTGGTGATCCCCCCCCCTCCCCACAATGTTCCAATCGTATTTTATTGAAAGAGTCTTTATTTACCCCTCAATAGTCATGATAACGGGAATACTGTTGGTTTTCTTACCTTGAAACCTATTTTATTGGATTTCTTGGCCCCTGAAATGTACACTTTGACACCAAATTTGTCGTTGTAGCTGTAACAGAAGCAAAGATATGGGCCCTACAGCATTTTTGGCCAATCAGCGGCCATTTAGAAAAAAACACATCTATTTCTGATACAAAGTGTGATCTCACTTGTGTCTTAGAATAAATTTATTTCTATTGCCCTGAGGTACTTCCATACCAAAGAGGAACTTTACCTCATGACTTGAAGTCAAAGGCCTATTTTTTTGGCTAACCCTCCTACCATATCCAATTGCTCAGTTGTTTGATAGCTTGGAGAGCGTGGTTAATCCTCCATGCCGCCTTGCCACTTGACCCGGATGTCTTTATTTAGTTATAATTCCCACTGAGTCTGCCCACAACAACATGCAGATACATTAAGCTCTTTTAAATGTGACAGCTAACAGAGGCTAAAAGTCACATCTCTCAGATAGTTATAATATCTGACATCTTAACACCCCTGCGTGTAAAACCTGCTCCTCAGACCCCCTCTTTGGTTTGTGGAGTTCAAACTGGGGCAGGTTCTGAGCATTCCTCTGCCTTTTTTTCCTCATTTTCATCTCCATCCATGTTTAATTAAGGTCAACACCATGACTGTCTGGAGGAGGGGCTGTCTGAAAAAGTCCTAAAATTACCCTCACTGAACCTTGTCCAGGGTCCAGAGACACATGTTCAAGACATAACTGAAAGCCTGGAGGCTGTCCTCATTCAAGAGATGATTAAAACACTACACACACTGCTTCATTCAAACCTTTGACAACCTTCAGACCTCTGATCACACCTGGTGGAAGACCACGTTCAGAAGTGGAATCTCTGAATTCTCCCAGCATCCACAAAAAGCAGCCTTCTGCTCAGCTCTCTATGCAGGCATCACTGGGCTACCATTCTCTCATCTGATTGATCCTTTGGGTTCAAGGCTTTACAGTTTAACAGTAAAAATGACAGACTGACAAAAAGGCCACTTTGGCTTTAAGCTGACTGGAGCTCTGACTGCAGTAAACTGGAGCTGACTGGAGCTGAAAGAAGCTTTGACTGAGATGAGATGAGCTCTGTCTGGAGCTTTGACTGGAGCTTTGACTGGAGCTGACTGGAGCTTTAACTGGAGCTGATTTGAGATCAGACTAGAGCTGACTGGATCCGACTGGAGCTCAGACTGGAGGTTCTGGAACTCAAACTGGAGCTGACTGGAGCTCTGACTGGAGCTGACTGGAGTTAATTGGAGCTCGGGGTGGAGCACTGACTGGAGCTGACTGAAGCTCTGACTGGAGCTGAGTGAAGCTGTGACTGGAGTTTACTGGAGCTCTGACTGGAGATCTAACTGGAAATCTAACTGTAGCTGGATGGAGCAGGCTCAAGATGACTTGAGATGACTGGAGCTGACTGAAGCTCAAACTGGAGCTGACTGGAACTCTGACTGGAACTGACTGGAGCTGTGACTGGAGCTGACTGGAGCTCTGACTGGAACTGACTGGAGCTGGATGGAGCTCAGACTGGGGCAGACTAGAGCTCTGACTGGAGCCTTGACTGGATCTGATTTGAGATCAGACTAGAGCTGACTGGAGCTCTGACTGGAGCTGATCGTAGCTCAGACTGGAGCTGACTTAAGATGGATGGAGCTGACTGGAGTCCTGTTTGGTGCTGACTGAAGCTGGATGGGGATGACTGGAGCTGACTCGAGCTGACTGGAGCTAAGACTGGATCTCTGACTGGAGCTCAGACTGGAGCTGACTGGAGCTGAATGCACTCTCGTCTTGGTTTTCAGAGTCACTCTGAAACACCAGCATCCACTGTTGCATCTAAATGGCCCATTTTTCTGGCTGCTCGCTTCCTGTTAGCATCAGCAGCAATTAATGAGGAGCTTGGAGGGAGCGGTGAGCCAGGTGTCAGAGCCGCCACTAAACAGGAATAAAGAGGCCATGAGCACTGACCCGCAATCGATTTCCACAGACTCAGCCAAGAAGGAAGAAGGACGGACAGAGAAGAGCACAGATCTGAATGCGTCTCTGTGTTGCAGGCCGATACAGGAGGCTCATCACTCTCATTAAAGCCAGCTTTACAATGAGAACGCTCTCAGTAACACACCGTCCTCCACAAACTGAGCTGCAAACTGCAGACAGAGAGAGTCCAAGATGACAGTTAAAAGAATAGATGTTTCCCACAGGTGGTGGAGAAAATGACAGTGTAAAGACTTTCAGACATCTTAAAGTGCTCACCAGCACCACTGAAGCTTGAATACATCATACTTTTGCTCTATAATGATAAAATAAGCATAAAGTGAGAAACTATTCTCATACAGCCCAACAGAGCCCTGCAGCCCTCAAAGACCAGGTACTGATATCTGAGGTCCCCAAAATCCAGCTGTGGAATGAGATGGCAGCGAGAGCCGCAAGAGGAGCCTCCCTTCATATGTATTTGGTCAAGTTAGGTCCAGGACACCTCAGGGAAGTTTAACAAGTTGATCTGCAAATTACAATAAATTCAAGGTGGGACCTTCTCATCCTGTCAGGACTCTGATTTGTTCTCCAATATTGATTCAAATAAAGTTAATAGATTCATTTATACAGTTAAAAAAGAGTCCCTCTGAGTCCACGGGAAGTAAATTTTCACAGTAAGTGACTCTCATCAGCAGTCTCTGCAGTGTTCAGCTGTTTAAAGTCATGATGTCGTAAAGTCAGCAGCCTCTATGGCGGAACTGCAGATCAGCCTGTAGACTGCTCTCTGCTGCCACACTCCATTGAGCTTCATTCAGTGGTCAGTCAGTGGAACTACAGGTTCATTTTCTCTGACTGCAAGACATTTTCTCTCCTCCAGACAGCCTGACCTGTAGAACCCTGCAGACAGATCCCATCAACCCTTCTATTCCCAAAGAACCCCAGAGGTACAAAAAAAACCCCAAATAAATAAATAATTAAAATAAAATGGAAAATAGTGGATATTCAAGAAACATCTCAGTCAGTTTTATCCTATTACTGTTGAACATTTTGTTTCAAATAAGTAGTAAATTAGGATCCACCATGAGTTCACTGAAGAAACAGTATATTTACAACACAGTTAAAATCTGAGACAATATATTCAAAAGAAATAATTTTTCCTAGAATATTAAAAAAAATAATAACTCAATGCAAAACATGTTTCCATGAAGTTCAGTCTGTTTGATGCTGAATGCTCAGGCATGTCTGGACAGGACTGACTTTACATCAATCTATGAACTCATCAAATATTTGAAGAAGAAAGTAAAAGCATTTTTTTCAAGCCCTAAAAGGAATAAAAACACTTGAAGAAAAGGCCACAGGCTTTCATATTTCCTGTGTCAGAATGTTAAACTAATATGATTCCAGCTGAGTTAAGACATGATCCTGCTCCTTATTCCTAAATCACCATATATAAATGTGATTTGCATCAAAGGCAGGAAACAGAAGAATGAGATAGTCTTCCTTCCCTGATCCAGTTAAAACAGGGCTCTGTGTAGAGACGAGGTTCAAGAAAAGGAGCAATAAATACCCAAGGTTATCATCTAAAAACTAAACAATCTACACAGTTGATCAATCTGGAGCATAAATGTGCTGGGGTTTTTCCTTTGGCTTTGAAACATTGATTTCATGTCGTTTTGAAGTGATTATCTATCCCATCAAACAGGGCAGATTGAAATAAATTGGCCATCTGAATGTGTAACTTTTGCTTGTTTGTTGCTGGATTTTGCAGATTTTAAGTCAGACAGCTTTGTGTTTGGATACACTCTTGCATCGGATTATTTATGCAGTGCAGTTTTTTTTGTTATTTCAGAAACAGGGTCTTATCATGAAAAGTTCATCAATGTCTCTTAAGGCCACGGCATTTTGTGCAACAGCAGCATGATGTTATTTTCTTTTTTCAGGCCGTTATTGTGTAGCAAACATGTGCCGTAAATGTAGGATGCAATATTAGATTTAGAAGAGATAGATTTACAGTCTGGATTAGCACGTAATACACGGTCTGCATGTTGTCTGACTGGTGTGTTTTTATTACTGAAATGAAGGAAGAAATATGTGCAGCAAAGCAGCAGAGAAAAACAAAATCTTACTGAACATCTGCATTTAAATCTACATCAAATATTTAACATGCAGTGTCATAGTATTTATATTCTGGGCTTCAGAGTCTGTTTGCATGATAACTACTGATGGAGTACACAACAGAGGTGTCTTAAAAACACATCAGTGTTTTCTCCCAACACTGGCTGAGGAGATGAATGCTTCAGGGAGTTAAAGATGTCTGTTAATGATGAAGAGCTGAGCTGCAGTCGTGCCTCTAAAACGCAGCTGGGCTGGCTTTGGCAGGAGCTGCTGCTGATAGGAGTTGGAGCACAGAAATGGGGACAGAGTGGGCTGGCGAGGGCGGGGGTGCATTAGTATATGTTGCCCTCCTTTCATGACTAGACATTTGTCATGTTAGCTCCTCACTTCCTGCAGAACAGGAACAACTTCCAGGACACAATATGCTGCTGGGAGCCGGTCCACGGGAAGGAGCGACTTTAACACTCATGACGTTCTGCTGAACACACAGCTGCACTCACTGACTCTGACATAGCCTAGTGATGTTTATGAATTATTTTCATTAAAAGGCTGCATTAATATTTCAGTGCTTGAAGCTTTCACATCATACTTTGCAGCACTCCTTCTCTCTCTATGTCAGTCCCCTTCCCACTGGCTCCTTCTGTCCCAGCATTCCAGTACTGTGTATTTCATATATATATATATATATATATATATATATATATATATATATATATATATATATATATATATATATATAAACACACACACAGAGAGAGAGAGAGACAGAGGGAGAGAGAGAGAGAGAGAGCTCTTGTTCTGCTTTTCTCTGCATGATTCAATGAAAAGTAGGGCAAAGAGGAGGAGAGAGTGGGCCAAGTCCAGCACACATAATCCTTGCAGGCTGCACCACGCTCTGTGTGTTGCGCTGGATTAAACCCACAGGGACACATCCGCCAAATTTACTTTGTTTTATGTCGAAGCATTGCCCGCCGCGCAGCTTTCAGCACCAGCCTCCATAATCTGGAGCAGTTTACTTCATTATTCTGATTAGTTTTTCTTAACCAGGCTTTGCTGTAATCTCCTAATTTCACCTCCTATTCTCTCAAAGCTCCACGTTTAGCCCGTCCGTCCAGGAAATCCAGTCACTGCTGAATGTTTGCCACATGTGTAGACTGTCCCATATCAGGATCTGGAGATCAGCTGATATTTAGTCCTGTTCTTTTGTTTTTTTTAATCACTTCTGGAAGCCTTATTATTACAGCTGTTTACAAACATTTATACTGATGAAACATCTCGGTTTTCCCCCTGTAAGGACTCCTTAATTCACAAACTTAACTGCAGACTTCAGTCTAAGAATAATTCCTGATATTTTCATATTGCAGAAAGTGAATGCTCTGATCCATACTGCTTGCATTTCTTGGTCTTTTTCTAGCATGCATTTCTTTAACAGCATGCTGTGTTCACATTCACATTTCTGTATTAACTCTGCCACCCCTGCCACCCCAACCACTGAACCACAGAAACACACCCAGGGTCACAGGTGATCACGTGACTCTTTGTGCACATCAGGCTCTTTACTGTTAGCTCTGCTGACGGGCTATCAGTGACGTTTAAGGTTTGTTCAGTAAGAGTCTGTTACTTTTCTTCATCAGTCCAGCTCTTCCTTTCCACCATGTTTCACTCACTAAATGTCCTGAAAACCAGCTCTTGAGGCAGCGTTGGTCTGGGGGGTTTCTAAAAGGGTTGGGGGCTCAGCTGCAGTCAGCTCAGTCACATCCAATCCCAGACATCCCAGGGTTTGCCCGTCACAGTTCCAGGTCCTCTGAAGTCAGCCTGGCTGAAAAATACAAAGTGTCTCAATTCAGAGGCAGCATCCTTCGTGGGCCGCATTTGAAGGCCAATTACATCACAACACTGTGCAAAGGCCGTCCCAGTATGGAGGCTCCTCCAAATGCAGCCCACAAATGCAGCCTTCTTTTCCCTCTTTATGGAGGACGCACTGCTGCTATCCTTTGTGGCCCTCCATATCCCAAGATCCTTTGCCCACTGCTGCTTAGCCCCCCCCAAAAAAACAGGGACAATGGTGACATTAAGTGGTGTTAATATGATAATATAAAAAATATTAAAAAGCAATGGTATCAGTTTCAAAACCGTCATTAAAAAAAAATTGCAATGCACTTACATTGGAGATAAAGATAAAATATAATTTATTCAATGCTTTAAAATGATTCTATGTCCAGCAGAACTTATAGATGGTTGAATTTTCAGTTTTACTTCCATAGTAGTTTACTTTAGGAGACTTTTGATAAAGTTTATGAACGGACGTCATCACGTGACAGCTTGGTGGAGAGAGAGAGAGAGGGGGTGAAAGATGGCAAGTCACGCACCGAGTGACCTGGTCTCAAAGAAGAACCGCCTGCAGCAGTCTGGCAGTATTTCGGGTTTCGAGCTAAGGAGAAGAGAGAGCCGGTAAATACTGACGAGGCAATTTGTAAATTGTGCAACAAAAAGGTGACCGCGAGAAATGGAAACACTTCTAACCTAAGGTTGCATCTCTGAATCGACCACCCACTCACTGCTGCGAGGATGCACTTTGCCCCGAGTGTGGCCCCCGAGTGTGGCCCCCGAGTTTAATTGTTTGACTGTTGTATTTACACCTTTTAATAAGCTGCTCTTTTTTGTAATTCAAAGTTGCTCAGGCTGTGATTTAATTTAATTGATGTGTGTGCCGCACATTCTGTGCAAAAACTGTTCTGGATGGTTATGTTAATTTAATAGTTTGTTATATTTGACCTTTTTAAGCTGTTGCTAATAAAAGTTGTTAATATTGTGCACATTATGTTGTTATTGTTTCACTGTTAGTGTTTGGTATTCAGTTTCTGAACAGTTTAGGCACAAGCCAACACTTTGGTGATGCTGTCTGAGCCTTAAGTCATCATTTTTAATTAGTCCTGGTAATACCGTATACCACGGTAAAATGTGGAGACAGTATGAAGGTATCAAAATTTAGATACCGCCCAACCCTAGCAAGTATTGGGTTTTTACTGGGTTTTTACTCAGTTTAACATCCAACAGTAGATAAAGGGAATCAGACATTGAGCTAAATGTTTTCAATAAAAAAATTGATAATTAGACGTATTAATCATATATTTTAGCATGTCATCATAAAAGCAACTCAAATACAACTTTAACATTAATTATGCATGGCATTTTATTGCTTATTGGGCAGAAAGAGTAGAAGACAACTAATAGAAAATACAAATTATAATACTGACCCTGCTGTCAGCAGCTTTGTAAAGAAAAAAAATCACTCTCATAGCAAAGTGAAAAATGCTTTTTATTTAAATGAACTGGAAAAACAGAACTATTTTTAAGTTAAAACTGAACATGTTTTTGTTTGTTTGTTTTTTTTTGTTTTTTATTTTGGGGGGGGGGGGGGGGGGGGGGGGTCATCAAGCGAGAGAGTGGCAGAGGAGATCACAGCATCAGGTTATGTGTCTTTGCCTCAGTCAGCTGACTTCAGGCACCTGTTTTTGTTCTGCCCCGTCCTGCTACACTGGATACTAGAATGACCAGCACTGCTTTAGCAAGCGTTTGAAAGTCTGGAAACATTTCACCCAGTGAAGTCGGCAAGACTCTTTGAAAAGATGGGTTTCCTGATCCTGCCAGAATCTGCCTCGCCGGGAGGAATCCTGGTACATTTGGTCCTGATGTAAAAGAGAGGCGGCTTCAGTCCCGTGTGAGTCGTAGCAGTAGCAGCCAATTGATGCCAACATTTAAAAGGATAAGACAAGCCAGCACGTCAGAGAACACAAGATCATAAACAGGACAACACCATACCTCATTAATTATGTACAACTACCACTAACTGAACAGGGGGTCTGCTGAGATACGTGAGAGATATCTGCTGAAGTGAGATATGTGATTAATGAATGACTGTGTGACAGTTGAAGTGTACTGGATCAATGACCTTCAGATTTTTCCATCATTGCTCAAAAAGACTAATAATCAGTTAACCTGACCTCTGAGGGGAATTGGAAAACCTTGGAATTTTAACTTTCAGTTAAAATACATGAAGCTGGTAATTCATTAGCATATAGCATAAATCAGTATTATGTTAAGATAAACATTCTGATGGAATAAAAAACTAAGTTTAGGATTATGAATTAGGTGGCAAAAATCGTGACAGAAGGGTAAGGGTGGAGACATGACGCAATCAGAAAATAATCCAAAGGCTAGACCGTCCCATTTAACAACAGTGCGACACGGCCTACCCAGCCTCCGGAACACTGGCCTACCTGGCCATCCTTCAGAGGATGCAGCCCCTGAATTGAGACACAGCAGGTGTGTTCATCCCGGGTTTGTTTGTGCAGGTGTCCCCACTTTCAGTTCTTTCCATATGGCTCACCGTTTCTATGTTCTGCCGTTCATACACAATGAGCTGTTAATACTCGAGCTCTGCAGGTGCCAGCAGGATTGAACCGATTAGTTTGGGATGTAAAGACCCTAAACTGAAACATGTTTAGTCGCTGAGGAAACAATTGTTCATGTTCTTAGACTCACCCACACAAACTCTGGAGGTGTCCTTTAGAGTTAAATATGGTGACGGGTCTTATGTGGTGTATGCGAGCTCAGGGCAGTTAAAATGTTTTGAATGTGTTGATGTTGGTCACAAGCGTTTTGTTTGTCCGCATAGACAGGGGGAGGCAGCGGGCAGTTCTGCTCCTGCTTCCACTGCTTAAGTGGCCCGAGGTGATGCCTGAAACAGCACTTCAGCCGCTGCAGCAGGCATTGCTGTGGATGCATCTGTCGTTGCGGCTAGGGTAGCTGGCACTGAAAACAACAACGCTATCTCTCAGTTCAAAAAAGTTCCAAGCAGAGTGGAGCAGACTGAAGAACAAGCTCCTGTGACTGCATACAGTCTGAGGAGCTCTCAGTCTGCAGATCCTGATCCACAGCCTCAGACACTGTCAGGTGAAGAGATGGAGTTTGACTCAGAATCAGATACAGTCTCTGTGGGCGAGTCTTCAAGCATAAACACTGATCTTTATTCTCTAGAGGATATTAAACATTTCCTTGATGAGACTTATAAAAAATCAGCCGAAGTGATGGATTATTTCAGTGATCCAGACAAATTTATTCGATCTGTTAATGTTCTTAAAAAACTTGTTGGTTTCGATATGCTGGATGAAAAGAAATGTTTCCGTCTCAAAAAGCACATTACAATCTTGAGAAAGGAAACAAAAAGTAAAAATGTCAAAAAAAAAAAAATAGATGTTAAATGATGATCAGGCATCACAGTGTTTTTCCCTCTCAACTGTCTGCTGTTTGTTTCTCTTTGTCTGTCTCTCTTCTCTGCCCTCTTCATGCAGGCCCTGAAAATAGGTAGCCTAAACATTAATGGTGGGAGGGATCAGCAGAAGAGAGCTTTAATTCATGAAATTCCCACACAAAAAAAGATAGATGTGTTGTTTTTACAGGAAACACACACAACCTCTGCAGATGAAACAGACTGGGGTTTATGGTGGGATGGACCAATTGCCCTTAGCCATGACACAAATGTTAGTGCTGGGGTAGCTGTTTTATTTAAATCAGCTGCTAATGTCATGGTTTTATCTTCTGAAGAGGTGGTGAAGGGTCGGGCTCTTATTGTCAGAGCAGAAATTCAGAGCTCTGTTTTTGTTTTTGTTAATGTCTATGCACCAAACCAGGGCTCAGATAGAGTTAATTTCTTCAGTGAGGTGGGAAATAAGCTTCAGAGCTTTAACAATGACCAGCTCATCATGGGTGGGGATTTTAACTGCACACTGGACTTCACTTTAAACAGGACACACGAGGAACCACAGCTCAACACAGCAACACATCACAACACAGCTTCAGCCTGCTGGACACATGGAGGATCAAACATCCACATGGTTCGTAATAACTGGGTGAGCGCTGCCAGGCTCCATAGGCTCTACATGTCTGCTGGTCTTAACTCCAGGATGCTCTATGCCCAGTTGGTTTTACAGACCACCATCTTGCAACCACTGAGCTTGTAACTTCACCAGGCGAAAGAATTAAATCTTACTGGTGTTTTAATAATAAACTGTTACAAGACAGCAACTTCTGTCAGAGCTTCAAATATTTCTGGCAGAAGTGGAGGACTAAAAAATCTGGCTTCAGCTCTCTGAAACTGTGGTGGGAGGTTGGAAAGGCACAAATTTGTGTTTTCTGTCAACAGTTCACATCGAACTCCACTGCTAGGATAAAGGCAGCAGTAACAGAGCTGGAAGCTTGTCTTAAAAACATTGAAGAAGGGCTGCACAGAGACCCAAATCAAAGCATGGGTCCTCTATTGTGTGAAAAAAAGAAAGATACGAGTGCTTTGCTGCAGGAGAGAGTGAAGGGAGCACTGGTGAGGTCGCTTCCTTCAGCTGAAGGATATGGATGCTCCTAGCTCCTTTTTTTTCAATCTTGAAAGATCAGTGGCACAGAAAAAGCTGATGACCTGCCTGAAGCTCCCAGACAGCAGGGTGACCACAAGCCCTGAGGAGATGAGGTGCCACGCGGTGGGCTTTTACACTGACACTCCTTGCAGCAGAAAACTGTCGCAAGGAGTGTCAGGAGGAGCTGCTGCAGGAGCTCCTTCAGCTCAGCCCAGAGGAGAAGGATGCCCTGGACTCTGAGCTCACTCTGGATGAACTGACTGCTGCTGTCAACCAGATGGCTTCTGGGAGAGCTCCTGGGATTGACGGCCTATCCAGTGACTTTTTAAAACATTTCTGGGACACTTCGGGACCAGATCTCCATGCGGTTTTGATGGAGTGCTGCCGCACAGGATCTCTTCCTGTTTCCTGCCAGCGGGCAGTTCTTTCACTCCTGCCAAAGAAAGGAGACATGGTGCTTCTTAAGAACTGGAGGCCTGTGGCCCTCCTCTGCATGGATTATAAGGTTCTTTCTAGAGCCTTGGCCAACAGACTGAACAGTGTTCTGGGCATTATCATCAACAGAGATCAGAGTTATTGCATACCAGACAGGAATATAATGGACAATGTTTTTCTGATCCGAGATGCTATTGATTTGTGTAAAGTTTATAATGTGAACACGGGGATCTTGTCACTTGATCAGGAGAAGGCGTTTGACAGGGTGGATCAGGGTTATTTGTTTTCTGCACTTAAGGGTTTTGGTTTTGGTGATGGTTTTATGTCTTTGATAAACTTGTTGTACAGGGGAGCACAGTGTTTGGTGAAAGTGGGGTCAGGGCTGAGTCGGCCCATCCCTGTGCAACGTAGGATCCGGCAGGGCTGTCCCATATCGGGTCAGCTTTACAGCATCGCCATTGAGCCCTTGCTGTGCAGGCTGAGGGGTCATCTCAGCGGCCTGTCGCTGCCAGGTCCTGTACCTACTGAGCGTCCTCCTGTGGTCTCTGCTTATGCAGATGACGTAAATGTTTTTATCACCAGCCAGGGGGACGTTCAGAGTTTGTGGGACGCCCTGTCCCTGTATGAGGGGGCCTCATCTGCACGGGTGAACTGGACAAAGAGTAGGGCTCTGCTGGTTGGGCAGTGGAGGGGTCAGGCAATGCCCAGTCTGCCTGGGGGGCTGGATTGGGGAAAAGAGGGCCTGAAAGTGTTAGGGTTTTTTGAGGGGAACAAGGCTTTTCAGTTGAAGAACTGGGAGGGTGTGAAGGAAAAAGTGTGTGCTTGGTTGCCTAAATGGAAATGGTTGCTACCGCAGTTGTCCTACAGGGGGAGAGTCCTGGTGGCAAACAACTTGGTTGCCTCGACTCTTTGACACAGACTGGTCCCTCTAACACCACTACCAGGCCTGATTGAAGACATCCAAAGGACCCTCGTCAATTTCTTCTGGTCTGGCAGACACTGGGTCCAAGCTGCAGTCCTGTACCTTCCCGTGGATGAAGGAGGGCAAGGGCTGATAAACATCCATGCAAAAATTGCCTCTTTCAGACTGTGGACTGTTCAGAGGCTCCTCTACGACTGTGGCCCAAGCTGGCTGGATACAGCTCGCCTGCTGCTGAGGAGAGCCAGCAGGTTGGGCTACGATAAACAGCTTTTCCTGCTGCAACCCAAGGCTGTGGACCTGGTAGGGACTACAGCTTTCTACAGCTCTGTGGTTCAGGCCTGGGAGGTTTTCAACATCTCCCGAGTTACAGCTGGGACCCCGGGTATGTGGCTTTTTGAGAAGCCTCTGTTCTTTAATGGTTTCCTCAATTCACGTTCACTGCAGTCTGCAAGTCTGAGGGCTAACCTCAGATAGGCTGGCTGCACAAAACTGGGGCACCTGATGAGGGCACAGACTTCTCTGGATGCCCTGAGGGAGCGAAGCGGCATCACTTCAGCGAGGCTGCTGAGCAATGTGGTGGATGGGGGTTGTGCTGACCTGTCACCACCTTTGAGAACTTTTGTAATGGACTGTGCTCATTGTGAGCTGTGGACGGAGGGGATGGAGTACAGTTTCCCCTCTCTGGCTGTCTCACCTGCTGTTGGGGAGTGACAGGAAGGAGGGGGGCAGCTGCTCTCCTTTAAAACTCGACAGTTGGGTGTTTTTCAGGACGCTGGTAAGACGGCGGTCTACCAGAGCTGCGTGAAGGTCCTGTATCTGCGCTCTGGCTGGGCTGAAGGAGTCGAGGTGGATTGAGGTTCCTGGCCCAGATATCTCCCCTAGAGGCAGCTGGCGGTCCCTGTACAAGCTGCCCATTGACAGCAGACCTCCAGTGGAGGGTGGTACATGGGGCGATAGCCACAAACAGATACAGAGCACACCTTGATCCGGAGCAGGGGGAAGAGTGTGGGTTTTGTTCTGAGACTGAAACGGTTTTTCATTTATTTGTCCAGTGTCCTCGGCTGGTGGTTCTGTTTGAGCTTTTAAAATCTTGGTTTCAGGCTCTCTGGGAACAGTTTTCTTTTCCTTTGTTCGTTTTTGGCCTGAGGTACAGCACCAAAAAGAAAAGAGTGCACACTCTGATGAATTTTATTTCTGGTTCTGCCAAGTTAGCCATCTGGCTAACAAGGAAAAACCAGACCCTTGGAGTTGGTAGTGTGCAGCCAGTGCCGGTACTGAAGGGTTTGCTTAAGGCTCGACTGAAAGTTGAATTTTTGTTTTATAAAATGACGGATGAGCTGCAGACTTTCAGTCAAACATGGGCCCTTAGGGGTGTTCTCTGTTCCATAGGAGAAAATGGAGAATTGATTGTTAATGACTGATTTTCTCCAACATGAACACCTTTTTGTGTGCCTTGTTTGTTTTGATGGTGTGATTTAGGATTTATTTTCTTTTTGATTTTGGGCTAAGGTTACACAGTGTCATGTGTTGGTTTTTCTTTATTTTTTGACTGGAAAATACAGGTTGCTTTAAAACCAAACCTCTCCTCCCCTCCCCTCTCCTCTTTTCCCCTCCTCTCTCCTCTCCTCTCCTCCCCTCCCCTCCCCTCTACTCACGTCTGTGCCTCTGGCTGCCTGCTGGCCTGGATGCAATCAGCTGCTCCACAGATTGAAGCTGCATACATCAAATTCACAGAGAGGCACGACAGAAAAGTCAATAAGCAGAAGAGAAGGAGGCAACCTGAGACCTCATGAAGTTCTCTGCTCAGTCTTAAAACAAAACCAAACTTTTTGAATCCGTCCAAAACTTCTTCCTGTCCAGTTTGGACAAATCTCTGGACTAGCCAGTTTCACACAGGACTGGCTGGTCCACATCCCAGTGTTAGTATAGCCTTCATCAGCTCCTCTGGTGTATGATCTCCTGATGAGTAAAGAGTATATTTTTAAACACTGAACTGTTGAATCCTTTCTCTGAGTTCATTCACAGAGTTACTGGTCTCTGTAAACTCATTTCCAGTTTGGCTCACTGGAAGTGAGGAAGTCATCAATACCAGTGTGGATCGATCACAACAAAGCACCAACCAACCAACCAATCAATGGATGGATCGGTCACTGTGTGTACTCAGAGGAGTTTGAAGCTCCAAACAATTTTCACACAAACACTCAAACACAAGAGCTGCTAAAAGTTTGAGGCTCAACAAAACATATGCTTCTAAAAAAAACACACAAAAACACTTTTTCTTTGAGAAAATAAGAAAAACATCTCCTGAAACACACAAACTTCCCTTAACAAACATAAAGCATCAACAAACTCAGTTCACCTGTTGCTCTGCCTGAGCACACAAACAGGTGAGTTTAATCAATTCAACATCCTGCTCACCTCATCGCATAACCTGCTGTTTCCCTGCTCAACATGGCCACACAATAACGGATACAGCAACAACCAAACACAGCAACAACCAAAAAAAAAACCTTCACCTTTAAATTACTGCAGATCATGGGGTGCAAGTTTGGTCTAGGTGTGTCAAGTTCTTAGTGTGCAGAGGCTGGAGTGGTTTGGGTTTGATTTTGGTACTCTCTGTCCCAGTTACTGTCTCTATCCACCATCCTGTCCTCTAGGCAGAGGAGCCCAGAGACATCGGTGAATGCAGAGTCTGATTGAGCAGATGTCACATGGACTAAATCAGTGTAATCTCCTGAGGAATGACGACACACTGCACTGAGTTAAGGCTAAATTAAAAGTTCTGCTTGGCTGCTTTCACAGTCTAAGTGTCATGTTGGGGAGGATGCACTCCAGTCCTGGAGCCTTTTACCTCTGGGGGTGTAATGTCTGCCAGAATGATAAGGTGGGACTCATGTTAGCTAGTTTCTTATTCTTCCATATGAATTCATAAACTCCTTCAACAAATAATTCAGCAGGAGAAAAACTACCTTGAAAATGAAGAGTTTAGTATCTTAAAGTGAACGGGAGCTCTTTCAGAAAGACAACTACACGTCTCTATTTTTGAAGCTCACTCATTTAAGGTCCCTTAATACAATATGAAAAAAAAGCATCTTCATAATTTAGCTTTTCTGACAGCGTCCACACACCTAAAAAGGTTAAATGAAGTTTACTCTGATGCTGGAATCACAGCAGACTCACTACACAGACAGAGAAACAACGTCCTCAAGTTATGAAGCATTTCATTAATTTCATTAGAAGTAAAGAGAGCAGACAAGCCTGCAAATATTTTGGTAAATAACAGCTGTCACATTTGACAACAATCCTTCAATAGGTTGCAATGTGTCATAAAAAGGTGAGGGGGGGGTTACCAATCATCATTTCATCATGTGTATAACGGAGGCACTCTTCATGTAACATTGGATAAGTGGTGATATTACCCTGCAACAAAGGGTAGATCCAATGCCCCCTTAGAGGAATGCAGCTCCTGACTATTTGAGTAGCTGACCATAGCAGTGTAATACACCAGGAATACACCAAATGTGGACGGGAACACACCAGGAATACACCAGGGATCAACAGGAACACACCAGGAATACACCAGGGATGGACTGGAATACACCAGGGTGTTCAGTCTGGTTCGTATCAGCATCTCCAGACAGCTCCAGACCAAGGAGTTCCCTATGTCCCCACCCCAATGATGATCCTGTCCTGGTTCATGTTGGCCTGTGAAAACTTCAAACCTGTTGTCTCCTTGTCCGGCTCTGCTCATTATGTTGGTTTGTTGTAGTAGTCAAGACAAATACTGTCTGGTTTGGACATGCTTTGTTTTATTTTGAAAGTCACCATGCCTGACTTTCCTTCCTGCTAGATCTGCTCTGTGTAAAATGATGCCTCAAGCTCTGGTCGGGCTATGTCCCACCAGAGCTTGAGATTGAGCCCGAGCCACTAGGAGTGAATGGGTTGATGAGAATGGACACCCATCTGCTCCTGTGCCAAAACAGAGTGCAGACAGACTCAAATGGATCTGGTTGAATCTAGCCATTGCTACTAAGTGCAAAAAATATCAACCCAATAACACCAGAATTTCACTGGCCTAACAAAGTGGAGCACAGACCATGAGAAGGTCAGTCAGGGCCATCAACAGATTCCCAAAGTGTCCTGTCTCTGCTGTGTAAACATCATCACAAATTTATTTTGGCCATGATAACTCACAGTGAGACAGCATCAGCTGAAGGGGTAAGACTGACACATAAACCTACATGACTGGGGGCACGAGTGAGTGTGAAGCTAAGAAGAAGCTAACCCTGACGCTAACCCTAATAACCTGAATGCTGCACAAACACAACAGGCCGTCAAACCCTGAAATCTTTCTCAGGAATTAAAGTAAGAACTCACAGACAGTGTTTCTGCAAAAGTAGAGGACTTCAGTTAAAACATAGACCCTAAAATCCAAAATGAGAGCATAATTCTGCAGGCTGGATTTTCTGCTCTCACACAGTCTGCCTCTCTGTTGGGCTAACACACTTTCTGTTCCCAGCTCAAATTCCCCTTCGTTCTGTGAGCAACCAAAGGCCAGTGAAGATCTGGGTCAGGAGCTGTTTTAGTGCTCCATGTTTTGTCACTTTGCTCCCAGAGGGCCAAGAGCACTGTGCTGATTTCTATGCTGAATATTGACAGGCTGAAATAAATGACCAACACAGAGAAATGTCAGCAAAGGGCGCCAAGGCTGGGATGGCTTCTTTCCCTGAACGATGAGATAGAGAAGCCACCGAGGGAGGACGACGGATGCTGGGTTAAACATATTCCTGTCATTGTTCAGAGGTTGAAACAAAAAAGTATCAAACATGTTTTTTTTTTTTTCTAAGAGAAAAGTATCTCTGAATGAGAGCATAGCTGATAGCCAGTGATGTAAGAAGGAGACAATAAAATAAAAGAGCAGTCTAATGTAATAGCTGGCAGAAATGAGACCAAGGCCGTCCTCACAACAGGCTCCACAATAAAACCCTCATAAATGATTCAGACTTTAATATCACTCCAGGAGGAGCTCCCCTCAGCTCCATGTTCTGCATCTCATCACAAGACTTCCCGTTGAGTGGGAAATCATCATCAGGCAGCCGAAGCTCTCCTTCTGCACCAGACGATGGTGCAGCGACAACACTGACTGGAAAAAAGGATTATGCACAGCACATCTCCAGCTGAGAGGCAGCGAGGAGGCATGAGGAGGACAGCTCCCGTAATATCTTTGGCCCTCTGCTGAGAATGAGACATTCAAGTAAAAACAGATGGTGTGTGTGCATGTGCGTGTGTGTGTGTATGACTGAACAAAGGGGAAGCCTGGTAGAGAGAGGAGACTGTGAAGACCAGAGCTGAGGGGATGATCTGTGACGTAGCTAGAGCTGTGGTCTCAGAGAGGAGATCACACTGTCTGCAGAGGTTAGTAGTTAGCATTAGCATTAGCATTAGCATGCAGGGTTCAGGGCCTGTACTGCAGCCTGGGTTTAACATACGCAGGGGACCATCAATTACCCTGATTTAAAGAAGTCACATCTGATGCTCACTCTGAGCTGTTTCCATGGTTACTATGACAAGCTTCATTTAAACTATGTAAGCTGTACATTAGCTCTACTTCATCCCTCTTGAGATCTGAATGTATCACTAGTGATGTCAGCAACATGTAGAAACAGAGCAGAGAAGACACTAGAATTTCATCAACATTGCTTTGATTCTCATGTCTTCGTTGAAAATTAGCCTTGAATGATCCACATACACCTTGTGGGCACGCTTCAGAAAAATCTTTGAATTGTGCTTCCCATGGTGTTGTCTTACAGCATTGAAGTTTGTGCTCAGAGCCGCTCAGCACTCTGTCTCATTATTGACAGAAACCTCTCTGCAGATCAGTGTGGTGCCTCTGCAGTGTAGAATGTAAACTGTGTAAACAATAGTGACAGTACTGACTTCAAATAGTTTATAGAGAGTTAATCGCTTGTAAAAATGAGACCACAGCGTGTAAAAATGTGACAGACGCAAAGCATGACCAGAAACTATTTGGGATCCTGAGGGTTAAGATTGGTTCAAATATTTGAACTGTTTTGTTCTTTGGTTTATTTTCCACAAACAGCAATAAATTTCCTCTCTTTAGACACTGCAGCATGTCCCACCCCACATCCTCTGCCTTCATGCTCTTTACTCCAGCTCTTTTTATTGAACTTTTTGTGTACAAATGGTGTGCAATTCACATTGTATATATAAAAAAGATACAATAGACACAAGGTTTGTACATTAACCAAACTCCCCACCCTCCCACAAGATACTGCTCAGGTCAAGCCTAGAAACACACATGATCCATGAGAGTCCATTGGTACATAGATATTGAAGAACACACACACAAAACAACTGTAACCATGAGTAGTAGTTAGTAAGATATAAATAATATAAATATAAGTAACCCAACATACAAAAAACACACAATCTGGGGAGAAAAAAAAAAAATGAAAGCGGGGGGGGGGGGGGGGGGGGGCAAGCAGCCATTTTTTCCCTCTACCTCAAAGTCTGGAGAAAGGTTTGTAGTGTTCACAAGGGTCAAAAGAGGGTTCCACACAGCTGTAAATTTTTCAATAGAACTGGCTAAGGAAAATCTGAGCTTTTCAAGTTTAAGATTAAGTAGAATTTCTCTAATCCACGGGTTATGTGAGGGGGCTCAGATAGTTTTCCAGTTAAGTAAAATAAGACGTCCCAGCAGGGTCAAGAAACTGAGTACACGTTTAATCGATGTAGGAGAATTATCATCAGGGTGGATGCCGAAAATAGCTGATATGGGGTTGGCTGGAATAGTTAGGGCATAGGCTTTAAATATTGTATCAAAAATATGGTTTGAAGATGTAGAGTTGAGCAAGTTATATAATGTGGAGATACATTTCTTCTGTAGAGGATCTAAAGCTAGTAAGCTGTCTAGTAGGGTTTCAGGGGGCCGGTTTGGGAAGTGAGGGAATAAACCCTTAATAAAGTCCCTGGCTTGAAAAAAAACGGAAAAGATGAAAATTTGGTAGTTTGAAGTTTGTGGATAGTTGTGCAAAAGACAAAAAGATTCCCTCTTTATAAAGTTCCTTGATACTGGTGATGCCTTTGTCATGCCAGGTTTTGAATGTGGAGTCTGTATTTGAGGGTTCAAAAGCATAATTTTTAAATAGGGGTCAGAGCAGAGGGGCAGTTTAACCCATGTTTTTCCTAATTTGAGCCAAGATTTTCATTTTCGCCCTAACAATTGGATTAGGAACAACAGGTATTACTAGGAGAGGGGCAACTAGGAGTCTAGTATTATGATAAGAATGTCAACCAAGCATAAATCCAGTTTGATCTTGTGAGATGATGGTAGGCAGTACTTGTTGCAGAAGAAAGGCCAGAACCTTGGAGAGAATATTAAAATCAGCATTTAAAAGTGAGATAGGTCTATAGCTGTTACAAAGCAATGGGTCCTTTTCCTTTTTTAATATTAAAGATATCACAGCTTCAGAAAATGTATCAGGGAGACGGAGCTTTGAGAAGGCTTCATTATACACATCTTTGAGAACAGGGGCAAGGAGATGATCAAAGGTTATATAGTATTCTGCAGTAATAACCGCCCGGACCGGGCAATTTATCACACTGCAATGACTTAATAGCTTCGTGGACTTCAACAGTTGTTATTGGGTTTCCTAGTTTCCTTGTAGCTTCAGGGTCAATCTGGGGAAATGTAATGTGGCTCAAAATATCATTCATTGGAGGGGGTTAACTGAAGTATAAAGGTTAGCATAAAATTTAGAAAATATTTTGTTAATTTCTGTTGCATCGGTACACAAGTTTCCCATATCAAGCTGGTATTAGTCGAGAGGTAGCTTCTGACCTGGTCTGCTGAGCCAACAGTTTCCCAGCCTTAGCGCCGGATTCAATAAAGCGTTGCTTGGACTTGAGCAGTTGTATTTTTGAAATATTTGTTGACATTAGGTCAAATTATGTCTGGCCATCATCTCGGGGGAGTAATCTTCAAAGTTTTGTGTCTAGGGCTCGCAAGTCTTCATCAGTTGAGCCAAGCGCCACCAAGGAGATGCGTTGTTGGTGATCCAGAAGTTTAGACAGAATGTCATCCAGCTTCTTCTCCAGTTTGGAAAATACTGTATGAACTCCGCTGAAAGCGAGGCCTTATGTTCAGTTAGCGTTGATGTCAGCATAGCCATCATCAAGCTAGCCGACATATCATCTTTCTTCTGTTCCTCTGATCATTTGTATAAATGATTTGAAAAGTTGGCTTAAAAAAATAGTTGGGAGCGTGGAACACTGTTACTGCTCCATCTTGCTGTCCGCCAGAAGTCCAACTTCAAGCTTATCTGACATAACAAAACTCTTATTTTGAAATCTCGATATTACGACAGCAGGTAGAGGAGGCTTGATAATGTTGATAATGTTTAAACCTAAGACTGAGCAGATCAACATAGAGGAGTAGGATCAAAATTAGCAGGAGTGATGAACCGTGGGACCATCCTCTCTCTGATTGACAGCAGACCGATGTACGTCTATCTGCCAACTGATAGTGGGAAACTACAGAAACTTTCTGGTCCAAGGTTGGATAAAACTGGCAAAGAAAGACAAAGCTGCATTGCAAAAACTGACATCTAAGAAAGTGTTTCTGTCTGACTTTTAGTAGAAATGTCTCTTTAGACTTAATGTGAACCACATTCACTTGAAAGACCAGAAAAAATGTCTTATTGACGCCTGAATTGCTAAGAAAAAATGTCACCAAACTTTTTTACTCACTTTGCTTAATTCAGACTTTATATTTTATCATTTTACATTTTGAAACAATACATTTTTCCGGACACCATCATCACTATCAGTGTGAAAACCCTGAGCCTGATCTCACTTTGAGAAGGTGAAACAGAGGAGGGTCAGAGTCTGCAGCTTACGGCCAAACACAGACATGAACAAATATGCCAAGAGCAGATATATTTACAAATTAATGTCTGTGAGATCATCACATTTCTGTACCTCAGTTTATATTTTCATTAAAGAGAACAAACACATTTTTACAGCAACAGAGTAAATGCTGATCTGTCCTGGGAGCTGAGGGAGGTGGATCCTGGGGCGGGGACAGAGGTTTTGGGTTGATTTTCTGTGGGTCACTTTGTTGATTATTGTTAAGCGGTCTCAGGTATCGGGGTTTCCTCTCCATGTTTAATCTGGCAGCAGGGATCTGATCTCATCCACAGAGGACAGCATTAGTGAGTTTAGGCGCTGATGTTGGTGATCTGTCTCACAGGCACCTGATGTGCTTCAGGTCAGGTCAATGCAGACTGGTCCTTGTAAAACTGGTACATTTCTTTGAAGGAGGTGATGGGAAAGAGAAGAACAGTATGATGGGGGCGCTGTTATCTCTAAAATCACAGATAGCAGCAGGTCTCTGCAGACACACCCAGAGCTAAAGCAAGAAATCAGCAAACAGGACGAGGGGAAGCTACAACAAACAGTTTCAGGTGTATGAGCACATTTAACGGCACCAACATGGTGAGCAGCTCTGACTGATGACACTCATGCTCGCTTTATTTTTCTTCAAGTTCTCACATCACATTCCGCAAGCTCTCATATTTTGCAACATATCTACTGTCATATTTGGTCCCCTGACTGTTTAATCAAGCTAGGATAATTTTAATACTAAAATCCTGCTTAAGCTGACATGTCTGGTTCAGGTCACTCTGTGTGGATAAAAACTGATGCAAATATCATAAATCGAAATGTTTTCAGCAAGAAGTTGATCTGTATGGAAGATGAGAACAGCCATGTGTTGTTTTTAATGCACTATTTTCTCGTGATAACGACTTATTTCATTTTCTCAACATATCAGAGATTTTTTTGTTGCGATAAGGAATCAATAAATAATGTGTTTGTCTTGATTTTAACCTCGAAGTGCTGCCATGAATGGCTTCCAGCCACTGAATGTAGCTTTAGCCTACCAGTAAGTTACACTTTGTTTACTTTAGGGGCTACCGGTTAGCAGCTGAGAGGCTGACAAACTCTTATCTATCCAGCTGCTTCAGCTAAGCTAAGGTAACGTAAATGTAGGCTAACCTCAACATCGCATTTTAATGTGAGACCTAATTAAACATTTATTAATTCATTAATATTGCTTCAGGCCAGCCTCTCAGCTGCTTACCTAAAAGTGAACAAACTTAAGTGTAACTTACCGTTAGAATGGAAGCCATTCATGGCAGCTCTTGTTGGTTGAAATCAAGACAAACACTTTATCAATAAATTTGTTATCACGAGAAAACGATCTTTGTTATGTCTAGATAATGACATTGATAAGTTGTTATCATGAGATGCATAAAAAAAGGAAAGTTTATGGCCATTCTCGTCTTCTGTAGATCTGCATTAAGTGAACCAATAAAAAGCTGTTTATCCACCAAAATGATGATCAATGTGTTGGTAAGCCGGGCGCCAATTTCCTGCCAGAGTTTCAGAGTTGTTGCAGGTGTTTAAGAGAGTTTAAAAACTCAGAAACTAGTTTTGCTGATTTAACTGAAACCACATGAAGTTTCCTTCAGTAAGCTGGGTCACACACAATACTGCTGTGACAACAGGCCATACTCATGAGTTCTTTGAGTGGTTATGATGTCTCATGGCCCCGCCTCCCTGCCAGGTGTGGAGTGTTCTCTGTCTTTCCTCCTCTATCCTGAGCTGCAGGTGTCCTCGGCTGATTGGACAGGAGCTGATGATGCACTTCTCAAGTCCAGCCTAATTCTCAGCTTCAGACGTCTTCTGGCTCTCTCTCTCTCATTCACGACCAAAAGCTGTTTAATAATAATATCAGCAGCAGTGTGAGCTCAGAAGAGTCACCATCAACCCGTCCTTCTAGCCATCATTACGGGAATTTAAGATCCATCTCCAATAAGGAGGAGCTAGCTGTGCTAACCCAGCTCCAGAGGGAATACCATAGGTCAGAGAAGCATCATACTATCCACAGACACATACTAACAGAGCTAACACCAGACACCATTGCCACATTGGAGACATTTCACCTTCACAATGGAGAGACTGAACAGGCTGTTGAAGAAGACCAGTTCAGTTCTGGGCTGCCCCTTGGACCCTGTGGACTCTGTGGACCCTGTGGAGGCTGACAGGAGAATGATGGCCAAGCTGTGCTTTCTGATGGACATGTCTCACCCTATTCAGAGGACTTTTTTTGTGCTCCTGTCTGTGCACATTTCAGCCTTGTTTATTGTTACAGATTTCTTGTGGTTAAATATTCCTGTACATATTCTTTTTGTTCTGGGTTACACTTATTATATTATTCTACAAGATATTTTCTTGTTGTAATGTTTGCACTGCACACTTTCTTTTTTGCTGCTGTGACTATAAATTTCCCATAAAGAATTAGTATAGCTTCATCAATGCATCTAAAGAAAGCAGTGACCGACTCAAAGGTCAATGAATCTTTTGGGGTGTTGGTTTGACTGAACAGACTCTGTGAGTAACTAGTGTGCAGGTAGATGGTCGGGTGAAGATAAATGTGATAAGAGCTACAGATCTGGACAGTAACTGTACATTGCTGAATGTGATGGAGCTTTTTCGTTCAGGGACACAGTTTCAGCCTTTCTCCCCCCCAAACAGAGTGTCTTGCATACCCAAACCTTAACCCTTTGAGTCCAGATAATTCAGTGCTTTATTCAGTTTTTTATCTTACATCCAGTCACCAGCAGCTTTATCATTTCTTTAGATATTTAACTTCATTAATAAGATGGAGGCTTGCATAGTCGCCGCAGTTCAGTGCTCTTCTCTCTGTGCTTCGTACGGTTTGGTTGTTTGTATTTATTTTCTAACACATTACTTGCAGTGAAGTGAAACACTTCCCAGAAAGGTTTTTAGGTAATGCATCATGCTAAAATAAAGTTTGAAAGATTTATAAATAATTTTCCTAATATTCCAGTCAAATCCAGAGTGACACACAAGCACACGGAAACCTGTCCTGGGTGTGAACTCAGTTGAAAACATCCACCATCATTATCATTACCATCAACATAATCATCATCACCACCATCCTCATTATCATCATCATCATTACCATCCTCATCATCATCACCATCATCATCATCATTAACATCTTTATCATCGTCATCATCATCATAATTCACATCATTATCATCATCACCACCATCACCATCATCAGCCTCAACATCAACATCCTTATCATTCTTCATTATCATGATCATTATCATCATCATCGAAATTATCACCACCACCATCATCATCATCATTAACATCGTCATCATCGTCATCATCATCATAATTCACATCATTATCATCATCACCACCATCATCGTCATCAGCCTCATCATCATAATTCACATCATCATCATCATCATCATCATCATCATAACCACCATCATCATCATTACCATTATAATAATCATCATTACATCATTTTCATCCTTACTATCCTTACCACCATGCTTATAATGTAAGGTGTGATGGCTGTGCTGTCAGGAGAGACTATGGTCCATCAGATGTGTCTCCTCTTCATGTAGCAGTCTGAATAAAGTGAAGTAGGCTGAGAAATTCTGAGCATCCTGCTTGTCTGTGAAAAGACTCTGTGTTAAAATTATGGATGCAGTAGCTTGTTCAAAATGTTTAGACACATTAAAACTCCTATTACTACTGGACCTGTCTGCTGCCTTTGACACCGTGAACCCTCAAATTCTCCTTACAGGGGATCATTCTACCTCACAGGTCGATCCTTCAGAGTGTCATGGCGAGGTGAAGTATCTGAATCATGTAGCTTATTGACTGGGGTACCTCAGGGGTCAGTGCTTGGTCCCCTCCTCTTCTCTTTATACACCACCTCACTTGGTGCAGTGATCTGCTTCTCTTACCACTGCTATGCTGACGACACTCAGCTTTTCATGTCTTTTCCACCCAATGACACAACTGTCTCAGCCCGGATATCAGCGTGTCTGGCTGATATCTTCACTTGGATGAAGGAACGGCACCTTCAACTAAATCTGTCCAAAACTGAGCTCATTGTCCTTCCAGCCTGTCCCTCTATTCAACCACACATCAAGTGTCAAGCTTGAAACAAATCAACTTGTGCCCACAAACTCTGCCAGAAATCTGGGTGTCATGATTGATGACCAGCTGACCTTTAAGGTTCATGTGGCCTCCATTGCTCGGTCCTGTCGATATGCCCTCTATAACATCAGGAAGAACAGACCCTACCTGACACAACAGGCCACACAGCTCCTGGTTCAGGCTCTTGTGATTTCATGCATTGACTACTGCAATTCACTGCTTGCAGGTCTCCCTGTGTCTACTTTCAAACCTCTGCAGATGATCCAGAATGCAGCAGCATGTCTGGTTTTCAACCAGCCCAAAACAGCACACATCACCCAGCTGTTAATCTCTGTTCACTGGCTCCCAGTGGCAGCTCCAATCAAATTCTAAGCTCTTCTTCTGGCTCATAAAACAGTGACAAGAACGGCTCCTTCCTGGAGTCCCTCATCCAGGTCTACACTCCTTCCCGCCCGCTACGCTCTGCCTGTGAGAGACGCCTGGTGCTCCCAGCCCAGCATGGCTCTAAATCACTAACCAGACTCTTCTCCTCTGATGTACAGAAATGGTGGAATGAATTATCTAACTCATTACGATCCGCAGAGTCCCCTTCTACTTTTAAGAGAGGTCTGAAGACTCACCTGTTCAGGGAACACTTTGGACCTTAATCTGACCCTTCTCCTCTTTGTCCTCAGAGGGCAGATCAGAAGGTCTCAGACTGAGCTCTTAACAAAAGAAAGCACTGAATATTGATTGCTGCTGAATGTTGAATTCTAGTTGTGGCTACTATTTAGATAGGATACTTAATAATAAAAAAAAGGGGGGGGGGGGGGGGTAAGGGGTTCTGTGGGCACTTGATGGCAGAGTACCTGTGACCCAACTAACTTGAAGCATTTCTTCTCACTTAAAAAGGTTTCTCCTTCTTGTTTAAATTCTTGCTTGTGTTGTACGTCACTTTGGAAAAAAGCGTCTGCTAAATGAAATTGTAGAATTGTAGAAGCTCCAGTATGTTTACCCAGACTCCAGACCCTGGCTCAGGTTCTGTGTTTGACCTTCTCTAAAATAGCAAAGAAGGCTTTTATTCTGTTGATGTGGCAGCATCTCTGGACTGAGGTCTTCTATCTCCTGCTCTATAAATGATGATGTATGCACATTGTATCAGGATGGATTAAAACACCTGAGGGTTGAAGGAGTGTTTTTTGAAGATGTGTGAACACAGTGTGCTTTTGGTGTCACGTCCTGCCTCCTAACACTCATCTCCTCCTCAAATCTTTAACAGGGCAGACTTCACGCTGTGAGAGACTTGTGTGAAAAGGCAACCTTGGATAATTTAGAGCAGACCTCCTGAGGCTTCTCTGTTAAAGGCCAACCCAGCACGGCTTGTGTTGGTCCTGGTGTGTCAAACCCCTTTGGTTTCATGCTCTGCTTTTTATCTTACAGCTGATCCAACCCTGCATATCTGTGTGATTTCCTCTGCAGAAAAATCTCAACTTGCTTCTGTTTCACAGGTTGAAGTGCTGCTGAAACTGAAACTCTGCAGGGGAACGTGAGGAAAACAGTAATCTGCTCGTGACTTAGATAACAAAGACCAGCATGCTAACAACACTTTGAAATCACCAACAGGAGCATTTCCTACATTTGCATCGCTTAAAGCAGCAGACAACAGATTCAGGCAACTAAATATGAAACAAGAGCAATTCACAATGGACACAATCAAACTGGATACAATCAATCTTAATTTTGATATAGACTCCTAATAAATGAAGACTTTCATGGAAAAGTAACGCTTTCTACATAAAACCCATGCAGACATGGCTCTATCCCTGGAGTGTGCAGCGGAAATGAAGCTAAAGATGCCGGGAGCTGCTGAGCTGCAGCATCAGTCTGCACCGACTGACCCTCAGCAGGTCAGCGAGGTTGACAGTTAGCGCTTATAAGCCTCTGTAGATTATTTCTGTTTTTTAGATTGTGCAAATACAATACTATTACTTTTATGAGCAGCTGAGCTAATGTAAAGAATAGAGGGATAACTTCCAAGAATTCTGATAAATACCCAGAATGCTGTGTGCCTGCTATCTTTACTGCACAGTCCTGCAGGATCATCAGTCTGAATTCATAACACACTTCTCCAGAAACAGGCTCTGTATGCAGCTCTTTAATATCTGCACACACTATAAAATGCACCTCTTGTTTATTAGTTCATGCACACATGTTGCGGAGGCAGTTTGAATCCTGACCATCAGCAGCATCCCAAAGCGACGCACACAGGTCCATTCAAAATGATGGAAAGTAGTAATAACAGCGCGTTATATGTACCTCCGGACCTCATGATCAAAATCAAGGCTTAAAGCAGGAATCTCTGAACAGTTCCAGTCCAGCCTGCTAACATGTCTGCAGCGGCAACCCTTCATAGCACAGAGAGCTTCAACAGAGCTACATGGACAGACTTCCTCACGGTTTCCTCTCTGAGCCTTAAACCCCGGACCCTCTCTCTCTGACTGTTCCTGAATTGATGATGGAGCTGAGCTGTCCGCGCGCCCCTCCGTCTGCACTCATCCACTCACACCGACACGAGAGTTTAGCTCCGGCTTACCTTCCACAGCCCACACCGACGGCATCATCCACAGCAAATATAAGAAATCCATGATCACAGTTATTCCCGGCTTCAACCTGAAAGGAGCCAAAGCGCTCATCACGCAGCCGCCCAGCAGCAGCAGGCCACTGACTGTGCATTCATTCAGAGCTGCAGAGGATCATCCTCCTCATCCTCTTCGTCCTCATCACTAGCAGAAGCAGCAGCACAGAGGGGATAAAGCCGCGGAGCTGCTGCTTCAGGCCAGTTTGGGCGAAACCAATAGGAAGGGGGCGGGAAAACACCGGAAAACCCGATCCGGATCCAGACACTGATCCTGACGAGAGGAAGAGAGCATTAATTCGATGAGATGGAGGTTAAAGAACTTTCTTGGTTTTCTGCTTCTTGTCTACTTTTCACAGTCAAAAAAACAAAAAAACAAAACGTCTTTTTCTCCCAAAGTGAAACAGTGCCCCCACCCACAGTGACAGAGGCAGTTTAACGCGGGATTCCATCAGGAATTCAAATTAAAATATTAAAATCCATTTTTATTGAATTTGGACGACATGGGGGCTGCGTGACGTCATCGTCTATAACAAACTTGTAATATCTAAAAAATCTGGAGCTGTGCTGGAGGAGGAGGAGTAATGCTGTGACATCAATTCTGTGAGATGGCAGATTCAAACAAGGCGCGCGCCAAGCATTCATTCATTCAAATGGTAAACATTCACCAATCTAAAATCAATCTGTTAAAAGTGTAAAGTATCTCAACAGGGACACTCTGGAGGACAACGAAGAGGATTCGATCGGTGTTACGACGGGATCGTCATGGGGAAGCAGAACCAGACATCAACCCCCTCCACTTCATCTAAGGGGAAGAGACCACTCAACAGGGACCCATCCAGGTCTATCTCGCCTCCAGGTAACGATTCACACGATGTGCTTTTATCCATAGAAAAGAAGTTAACCTCCCTAGACGCCCGGTTGAGCCTCCTGGAAGTCCTCCTCAAAGAATTCCAGGCGCTGCGCGAGTCACTGGAGTTTAGCCAGCACCAGGTGGAGACGCTCGCGGTGGAGAACAACATTCTCAGAGAGTCTGTGAAATCTCTCTCCGAGGGGATGACCCGACTCTCTGGGGAGAATAAGAAGATCAAGGAAACAGTCCTTGATCTCCAGGCGCGTAGCATGCGGGATAACCTGGTGTTTGCAGGCATTCCTGAGCAGGCTGAAGAGGATCCGTAAGCTACGGTCACAGCCTGTATTAAAAATCAGCTGAAGCTCCCCGAGGAAACCGTGAGTAACATCTCGTTTCACAAAGTCCATCGTTTGAGAGGTAAGAGGTCAGATTCAAGCAGACCTAGGCCAATTGTTGCTAAGTTTGTTAACTTTCAGCTGAAAGAGCAGGTAAAGAGCCGGGGCAGGGAGCTGAGAGGGACGACCAGTTTCCCAAAGAGATCCTGGAGTGACA
The DNA here is from genome assembly GCA_030710495.1 of Labroides dimidiatus. Lineage (NCBI taxonomy): Eukaryota > Metazoa > Chordata > Actinopteri > Labriformes > Labridae > Labroides > Labroides dimidiatus. The sequence continues at coordinate 32,601,262 of CM061151.1, forward strand.
CAAGGTCCTGTTCCCAGTCAGGCGGCGGTTCATTGAAGCAGGCTCCCGAGCTGTCATTACTGTTGACAAACTGTTAACAACCAGCTGTATCGTGATCCAGGTGTCACTCCTTGGCTCTATTAAATTCAGGCAAATAGCACCACTCATCAATACAACACACAAGATCTAAACACTTAGGAGTTGCACGCAAGATGTTACAATTAATAGAAAGCTCACTGCTAGTCTCCAGTCTTTTTTTGTTGCTCTTTTTCTTTTCCCCCTGTTTTCTTGTTCTTCTCTCTCCTTCTCTCTTCTCTCCACAATTAGCTGCAACTTTAACCTTTTATGCTACACCAACAACAGGGTCTCAGACACATATAACTATAAACATGACACTCCTGCATTGCAAACAGCATGTGGCCACACACCAACACTCACTATGCACAGAAACACACTCACAGCATGTGGATGTACCAAACATAAACACATGTGGAAACATCACACAGGTGATTTCACTGGTACATGTACACACATGGGTGTAACATGCATACTCACAAGGAAGTGCATATGAGCACACACTTATATACCTGCTCGTGCACACACTTTTCTCTTAATCAACTCACTCTGCTAGCCTAGATATGTCACCACTCAGGTTTCTTTCATGGAATATACGTGGAGCTGGTTCCAGGGAGAAGAGGTTGAAAGTATTCAATAGACACTAGGAGGGGACTTCAACATGGCCTTGGAGTCGGGAATGGACAGGCTGAGTGCAACAGGGAACCATCGGCTCTGACAATCCACTTAGGTCGTTAAACAGTACATGGAGGATTTTGGTCTTTGTGATGCATGGCGTTCACACCACCCCGCACTTAAAGAATACACATACTTCTCATCAGTGCACCATTCGTATTCCACAATAGATTTTTTTCTAGTTAGCAGCTCAAGAATGAGCGATATATTAGAAACTAGTGTCTATCCTATCACCATCAGTGACCACGCACCAGTCTCATTCACTTTAACTGATAAGAAAATAAAACCACCAACGAGGAACTGGAGATTTAATACATCATTACTTAAAAATCCTAATTTTATCAGTTATTTTGAAAAGGAATGGTCTCTTTACATAGAAAATAATGACCTACCAGAGACCTCAGCTTGTGTTCTTTGGGAAGCAGGACAGGCAGTAATGAGAGGGAAATTAATTTTTTTTCTCATCACACAAGAAAAAGGAAGAGAAGCAACAAGCATCTGACTTGGAGTTGAGAATCAAATCACTAGAAGAGGTGTAGAGGGAATCACCTGAAGAGCACATACAGAACAGTATCAGGAAGGCTAAACTTGAGTTGAATGAAATATTCGAAAAGAAAACTCGGTTTTTGGTGCAAAGACTACGCTTGGAGAACTTTGAACATAACAAATCTGGTAGATTCCTAGCTAATCAATTAAAGGCAAACAAAGAGAAAAAAACTATCTCCTCTGTCAAGGATTCAGCTGGGAATATCACCCATGACCCTGACAGAGTGAATAACATTTTTAGGGATTTTTATAAGACACTTTACTCATCACAAATTGACCCACCAGACAGCAGTATTGAAGAATTTCTTAGTGACATAAACCTTCCAAAATTTCAACAGGAACAGGTAATGGCTTTGGACTCACCCCTCACAATAGGAGAACTCCACAAAGCATTACAAGGCATGCCTAGCAACAAAGCCCCAGGTCCAGATGGTTTTCCAGCAGAATTCTATAAGACATTCTGGACCACACTGGGTCCTATATTCCACAAAACGGTCCTAAAAACATGAATTCAGCTAACATTACCCTACTACTAAAACCAGGGAAAGACCCCACACTTCTATCCAGTTTCCTAATATCTTTAATAAACGCTGACCTCAAAATAATCTGCAAAGCCCCCACCAGAAGATTAGAAACAGTAACTCCTCTTATCATACACCCTGACCAAACAGGCTTTATAAAGGGTAGACATTCTTCCACACATATGCACAGACTAATAAATCTGATAGATTACGCCACCTCACATGATCTAGAATCCACAATCATCTCTTTAGACGCAGAAAAAGCGTTTGACCGCGTTAATTTAAACTTCTTATTTGCATCATTGAACAAATTTGGATTTAGCCCATCTCTTATTGACTGGTTGAAGATTTTATATAATGACCCAAATGCATGTGTCAGGACAAATGATCAAACTTCTCCAAGCTTCAGTCTGCAGAGGAGGACTAGACAGGGCTCTCCCCCTCACTTTTTGCAATCTTTATTGAACCCTTAGCAGCAAGTATCAAACAAAATAAGGAAATTAAAGGTATTCACGCTAAAAGTATGGAACACAAAACAAGTCTTTATGCTGATGATGTATTACTTTTTCTCCAGAACTCACAATCATCTCTCTCACACACAATCGCACTCATCAATAAATTCTCATCAATTTCTGAATACCAACAAATACCAACAAATTCTGAGTACCAACAAATGAAATCTATAATAAGTAAGAAATATAATTCCAATCAGCTAGATTTACAACTTCCTAGGGTGGCAGAATTTATCAATCTCAAATTTATGGACTACTGGTCAAGCTAGAGGATTCCATCGCACCCCTAACGTTAAAGTGGAGACAGATTTATCTGGTAGTTTTGATAGTAACTTTTGGTCACAAATATGTTTGAATATCTTTAGAATGACTAAAATTTCAAATCCGCAATTCATACAATACAAAATTATCCACAGAATTCATTACACAGGACAAAGGATGTTCAAGATGGGTCTAACACAGTCAAACATTTGCCCACATTACACCAAGAATGTACCAGATGATTATTTTCACGCTTTATGGTCCTGTACACCTGTTCAGAAATTTTGGCTTCAGGTGTGTGAAGACCTTTCAGCTTGGTTCAAGTGTATTATTCCTATATGCCCCAAACTGTTCCTTCTTGGGGACCTGGACAATACTATCATGGACCCAAACACTGCACACTTAATCCTTGTAACTTTATGCATCGCAAAGAAGACTATTCTCTCAAATTGGAAAAGCAAAAATAATTGTCTTACAACCAGTTTAAGAACCTTCTTTTCGATTACATCAGCAATGAGATAATGTCTGCCTCTTCTTCTTATAAGCACAAATTGGAGGATGTTAACTCTCCCTGATCCCCTGTGATTAGCTCCATCACTGGAGTTGGGTGATAGGTAGGTAGGTAGGGATCTCCCTGCTACAGGTGGCTGGATGTGGGCTGTGTATACTGTATATAATAAAAAAAAGTATCATTTAAAACTCAAGGGGAGCCTTTTTCAAAAACGGCTCCTTTTGGCAAAGTAAATCTGTTCTGCACAAATACGACAGCCAGACCACAATTCTGTTGTCATGATGCTGGACAGGACAAGTAGAAAAAAAATCTCAAAAATCAAGCTGTTGATTCAACGTCATGTTTCACCATTTTTTTAATATTGAAACAACATTGAAATTCTGACCATGGCTGATGGTATTTCAACCATCAGAAACACTGAAATAATGTTTACATTTCTACTCAACTTATCAATGTGGTTTCAAATACATTTTAACAGTAAAAACGCTGCCTTATCTACAGCCAGGATGTGGAAAAGGTGATGAAAACATTTTACTGTATAGTCAAATGATTACAGCAGATGGATGACTTTAAAATACAAAATTTTCAATTTATTATATTTGAACTTTTTTAACAAAACAAAGGACCAACCAAGGAACAACTTCAAGGAGTGTGTGTGTGTGTGTGTGTGGGGGGGGGGGGGGGGGGGGGGGGGGGGGGTTCTCCATCAACAAAAGAGAAGAACAAGAAGAACAAAAGAGAAGAACAGAAGTCTCAAGAAGTCGGTTGCATAGGGAATTTAGAGCGTCCAGTCCCCCCTGCCCTATCTGGTGCGTAGCGCAATGTCTAAGAACAAGATGCCGGAGCTTAGCTCCGGTGGGCTCGGGTCTACTTTAACCCCTGCTTATAGGCACAGAATCTCCATACTCCTTACAGTTTACACAAATCAAATCGAAACTGGATCACAGATTTGTTACAATAACCTCGGCCTATCCATAGAAATTCCGCTTTCCAAAAGCATTAACAGGTCTAGACCTGTAAATGAAGATAAATTTTATTAACAGAAACCCAACATCAAGACAAGATAAGAAGTCTGATCTCATCTTAACCCACCATGAGTACAGACCTTTACAGCATTTAGCAAGTTACAATGGAGAGGAAAAATTCCTTTAACGGGCAGAAACCTCAGACAGAACCAGACTCATGTTAGACAGACATCTGAGAGAGAGACTGTGTTGGGATTAGAGAGAGAAGGGAGGGGGGCAGAGAGACGCAGATACAGGGAGACATAAACACAGAGTCCATATTTCTGTGTTGCTGTGATGATCATAGAGAAACTGTAACTGTAAGAAGCCGTAGCAGCTGGAGTCTGTCAGGTCCATGGCAGCAGGCCGTCCACAGCAACAATCCAAAGGAACCTAACAGACAAACTCAGAGACTCCCAGAGAGATCCATGGTTAATAACTTTAATGGGACATTAAGGTTAGAAGTTAGACTGACAGATAGAGAAGAGAGGGAAACAGGAGCCTTGTGTGTCAGTTCCCCCCGGACAGTCTAAACCTATAGCAGCATAACTAAGAGCTGGTTCAGGTCTGAACCAGCTCTAACTATAAGCTTTATCATAAAGGAAAGTTTTAAGTCTACTTTTAAAAGTAGAGAGGGTGTCTGCTCCCCGAACCTCAACCGGTAAATGATTCCAGAGAAGAGGAGCCTGATAACTAAAGGCTCGACCTCCCAGACTACTTTTAGAGACCCTGGGTACGACGAGCAGGTCTGCATGCTGGGAACGCAGCGATCTAGACAGATAATATGGCATGATAAGCTCTTTAAGATAGGATGGCCTGATGCCATTAAGAGCTTTGAAAGTCAGAAGAAGAATTTTATATTCTATTCTAAACTTTATGGGTAGCCAGTGCAGAGACGCTAACACCGGGGAGATATGCTCCCTCCTCCTAGTCCCAGTCAGAACCCGGGCTGCAGCATTCTGAACTAGCTGAAGAGTCCTAATAGACTTGTTAGCACAGCCGGATAGAAGAGAGTTACAGTAAACTAACCTGGAGGAAACCAAAGCATGGACCAGCTTCTCTGCATCACTCTGAGACAAGATGTGTCTAATATTACAGAGATGAAAGAATGCTGTCCTGGAGACCTGTTGGATGTAAGAGTTAAAGGACAGGTCCTGATCCAAAAGAACTCCTAGGTTCCTAACAGTGGAGCCAGGTGCCAGGCTGATGCCATCTAAGGTAGTTATCTGGTTAGAAAAAGCCTCTCTAAGGTGTTTAGGTCCAATAACAATGACTTCAGTCTTCTCTGAGTTCAGAAGTAGAAAATTTCTGCTCATCCAGGTCCTTACATCTTCGAGGCAAGCTTTAAGTTTAGATAACCGGCTAGTTTCCTCTGGCTTCAATGATAAGTATAGCTGAGTATCATCTGCGTAAAAGTGAAAGTTTATGGAGTGTTTTCTAATTATGCTACCAAGAGGAAGCATATATAAGTTAAAAAGAATCGGACCAAGCACTGAGCCTTGAGGAACTCCATAACGCACCCTGGTATGCAGGGAGGATTTACTGTTTACAGGAACAAACTGCGAACGACTCGACAGATAAGATCTAAACCAAGCTAAAGCAGTTCCTGTGATGCCAAGAAGCTTCTCTAATCTCTGCAAGAGGATGTTATGATCAATAGTGTCAAAAGCAGCACTAAGATCAAGTAACATGAGCACCGAGAGGTGACCACTGTCTGAAGCCAAAAGTAGGTCATTATTCAAGGAGACTGTTACTATGAAGAAACTCACAGAGCTGACTGGAGACAACCTTCTCTAAGATTTTGGAAATAAAAGAGAGGTTAGATATTGGTCTGTAGTTAACTAAGGAGCCTGAATCCAGAGTTGGCTTTTTAAGGAGGGGCTTAATTACTGCAACTTTAAAAAGTTGTGGCACATAGCCTGTCAGTAAGGACGCATTAATCATCTTTAGAAGAGGGGTGAAGGACTTCCTTCAACAGCCATGCTGGGACAGGGTCCAAGAGGCAAGTTGATGCTTTAGCCGAAAGAACTGTTGAGACCAGCTCCGACAAGTCAATAGATACAAAGCGGTCTAAGAGTATTTTTGGTCTAAGAACCGTTTCCATGATTTTGCCAACGGCTGGAGATTCTACCCCGTTTGAAAGCACAAGGTTACTAATTTTATCACTAATCTTTAATATCTTATCATTAAAGAAGCTCATGAAGTCCTCACTGCTAAGCGATGGAGGAATGTGTGGCTCAGTAGAGCTATGACTGTTTGTCAGCCTGGCTACAGTGCTGAAAAGGAATCTTGGATTATTTTTATTCTCTTCAATAAGCAACAAATAATAAGCAGCGCGCGCAAGTTGCAGGGCCTTTCTATATTCATTTAAGCTATTTCTCCAACGAGAACAGGACTTCGTTGTTTTAGTGGAGCGCTAAATTCTTTCTAACTTCCTCGATTTTTGTTTGAGCTCACGAGTTTGAGCATTATACCACGGAGCTGAACTCTGTCGTCTAAGAGTCCTCTGTCTAAGCGGAGCGACTGAGTCGAGGACCGCTTGAAGAGAGCCTGTAGTATCAGCAACAAGCTGATCAAGTTTAGAGGGAGCATAGGAGCTCTCTGCTACAGTAGAGTAAGATACTGAATTCAAGGCAGCTGGAATAGTTTCCTTGAAAGTGCATATGGCTGAATCAGACAAGCTCCTAGTTAAAATATTTTTATTGACTGGAGAAAAGTCCAATAAGGAGAACTCAAAAGTGACTAAGAAGTGATTGGACAGAAGAGGATTTTGTGGGACAACCGCTAAATTGACAGCTTCCAGGCCATGTGCCAGAACGAGTAGGTTGGTTCACAGCCTGCGTGAAACCAAAAGAATCTAATACTGACGTGAAAGCGGAACAAAGACTGTCATTATGAAATTCTATATGAATGTTAAAATCTCTGACAATGAGGATTTTATCTGAAAGAAGGACGATGCTGGACAGTTATCTATGAAGCCCACACCATTATCTGGACACCGTCTCGACAGCCAGCGATTGAATGAGGAGATGCGACTAAACATCTCATCATTTGCCCTATTTGGCAGGGGACCAGAGAAAAATATGGAGTCCGACATCGTTTTAGCCAGTTTACACACCGACTCCACATTAATCTTAGTGACTTCTGACTGGCGGCGTCGGGAGTCCTTAACGCCGACATGTATTACAGTCTTCTTAAATTTACGTTTATCTTTTGCCAGCAGTTTTAAATTTCCTTCTATGTCGCCCGCTCTCGCCCCCTGGAGGCATCGGACTATGGACGCTGGTGTCACTAGATTCACATTACTGACTGCGGAGTCACCAATAACTAGAGTGGTTAGCTTCTTAGCAGGTGCGTTGCTAAGTGGGGCAAATCGGTTTGAAATGTGAACTTTCTTGTGATCCAGTGTGAGATTCTTAAGTTTGCAACTATGTTTCCCTCTCACAGTAACCCAGCCACTGCATCCCGGCTGCTCGGGATCCGCCGGGGGGGAGGCTAAGCCATAGGACGCTCCACAGTCACGTGATCTGAGCTGTGCCTCTGATCGGTTGAATTGACAGTCTTAATACTGTTGAATCTGCAAAGTTAGAAAAAAATCCACCTCCCCGTACAGTGCTTGCCGTCAGCAAAATTAGCGATTCAGACGGGAGCCATTCTTTGTACCAGGCTGTAAATAGGATTATTTTAGCCGGGAAAACGTCTTTTTTTGGCTTGGTGTGTTTGTGACTTTCAGTATGTCCAGAGCCAGCCTCAAGCGGACACTCGAGGAACAGCAGACTTTAGCACTTCCGCATTGTCTCTTGAATCAGATTGGAGGTAAAATGAAGGAGCCACAATGAGTTCCTGGTTCATGATGAGATACGAGATTTTGGTGCGCTGCCATAGACACTGTTTAACTACAGGATGTGACCTGATCAGTGACGTTTTATGAAGGCCTGAAAGACATAACGGAACAGAATAGAAAGAAATATTTCAAAAAATTGAGGACTTCTTAATCACTGAGTAAAACATATGACTTCCTTTCATCCGACCTCCCGACTGTTGACAGGAGGGATGCTGTACTAAAAGTGCATGGATGCATTCAGAATGTGACGCTGAACATGTGTGTGCATTCTGGTCCAGATCCAACATCGTATATGCGATCTGTTAAGGTTTTCATTTTTAAGAAAAAATCATCAACTTTGGCAACCTTCCCATTTTGAGATATAAAAATGCCTTGAATAACTTTTAATCGTCACTGTGTTAAAAATGTTTACAAGATGATTAGAAAGAAACTGTGGGACAAGATCAATCAAATACAGTGTATCACAAAAGTGAGTACACCCCTTACATTTCTGCAGATATTTAAGTATCTGTGTTAAGCTATTAATGGCTATATTTTGAGTTATTTTGAGGGAAAAATAAATTTACACTGTTATTTAAGCTTCACACAGACTACTTTTCATTGTGTCAAAGTGTCATTTTGTTAGTGTTGTCCCATGAAAAGATATACTTAAATAACTTCAGAAATGTGAGGGGTGTACTCACTTTTGTGATACACTGTATGTTAAAAAATGACCACAAAACTATCATAGAAACTACCACATAAAATACCATGGTAAGTATGTTAGAAATACCAGAGAAACAACCACAGGAACTACTACAAGAACTACCCCACAAAAACTACCACAGGAACCACAGAATCTACCACAAATTGTACCACAGAAACTATCACAGGAACTTCCACAGAAACTTCAGATGAAACTACCACAGAAACAACCACAGGAACTACTACAGGAACTACCCCACAAAAACTACCACAGGAACCACAGAATCTACCACAAATTGTACCACAGAAACTATCACAGGAACTTCCACAGAAACTTCAGATGAAACTACCACTGAAACTACAATAGAAACAACCACAGGAACTAACACAGAAAGGACCACGGAAACTGGGAGTCTGGACAAATCATCTTTTTCATTTGTAGGTCAAAAAGAAGAGTCTGTATTACTTTCTTTCTATTTTATTAGCAGCTGAGTAAACCCGAGGAGCTCGAATGTCAAAGCTAGACCTCATCATAAAAGCTCCAAATCCACACAACCATATTCACCAACCTCAGATTCAACAAGAGGAGAGGAGAGGGGGGGGGCTGTTTATTATAATGTGGAAAACAAATGTTCAGCTCTTAGATTTTAGTTGTTTTTGATGTTTAGAGCTGAGTTTTGTTTCTTGACTGTCATTTCCACAGGATCCTGACGTCTCAGCTATTTCATAACGTGAGACTGAAAGAGAGAGAGAGAGAGAGAGAGAGAGAGAGAGAGAGAGAGAGAGAGAGCTCAGTGAGGAAATAGAGCAGAAGAATATGGGCCTGACAAAGAGGAACTCAGCCTGCCTCCAGATGAGCGAGAGCTACAAAACAACAGATTAGAGGAGCGCTGGGCCTGTTCCCATGGAAACCTTTGCCCAGGGAAATGGCAATGAGAACATAGCAGATTGTAGGTCAGACGGACCATCAGCGATCCAATCACGTGTAATCTGTGTTGACTTGTGGGTCAGAAATTGAGCAGTAAAGCTGGTGCCTCTCTGCAGCTGCTCGCTCTATCAGGGGCTCCAGTCCCAGTTTACAGAGCAGGGCCAGTCTAATTCCTGAAAGACTGCAGGAAGGGCTAAGTGTAAATGCTGGAGAAAAAATTATTTTTATTTCCATTCAATGTCATTCATTTTTTTTAAGCTAAGTTTTATTTCAGCCTTTTTTCTGCCTTGATTCAGAGAGTACAGGACGGTCAAAGGAAACGGGGGGAGGGGGGGGGGGGGGCTGTGTGTAAGAGGCTATCTCGTTCAGGAATTTTAGCTTCTCACGTGAGGTGCATAACTCAACTGCTACTGGTGCCACAAACAAAATTTTACATCCAAAAATTAGATAAAAATCATGATCAACCATCTCTAAACCTTTAACCTGTATCCTTGCTGTATATTCAAATGTCATGCAAATGTTGCAAAATGTTGACCTTTGACTTCTCTGTGGTTAGGAAATTAAAAATATCCTGAAATAAGAAAAACAGGTCCTAAATCTGGGTTAAATTTACCTCAGGTGTCACTGGTTTTGACTTAAACAAAGCATCAGGCAGCTTTAATATTCATTCTTCATTTTTTTAACTTGGGAAAAAAAAGCCCAACAGCCACATGGTAAATGGAGTACTTATCTAGAGCTTTTCTAGTCTTTCCGACCACTCAAAGCCTCACTGCTAGCCTCATTCATCCAATCACACCACATTCACACACTGATGGCAGGCTGATACTAAGGCGGGAGCCATCAGCTACATCTAACACATTGACACCACATTCATACACCACTGAACAACAGTGGGAGCAACTTGGGGTTCAGTGTCTTGCTCAAGGACACTTCGGCATGTGACTGCAGGAGCTGGACTCGATCCCACTCTGGTTGAACTTTTACAAACTTATTACTGCAGTCATGTACTGAACCATGTGCACCTTTCACAGGAGGGTGTTTATCTGAGGGATGTAAAATGTTAACTCCTCCCCAAAAATCATGTAAACAGGGCGTAAACAATAGATGGATCAATATCACTAACGACAACTGTGCCTCAAGGGGCTCTTCCATCTGTAGGTCACATGAGCAGGTCTATAAAGACTTTATTTCTCCATGCTGTGTGTGTATCTATGTGTGTGTGTGTAGAATAAACCAAAGTAAAAGAAGTCACATGACCTCCTCTGCATCGATGTTAACATTAGTTGACCTGTCTGTCAGATGATAGATTTTAAAATACTTCTGCTGGTTTATTAAGCATTAAATGGTTTAGGGCCAAAATATATCAGTGATCTTCTGATCCAGTATGAACCATCAAGATCACTCAGGTCATCTGGATCAGGTCAACTTTCTGCCCCAAGAGTTAGAAGCAAACATGGCAAAGCAGCATTCAGCTTTATGCTCCAAATATCTGGAACAAACTTCCAAAAATATCAGGTCTGCTGAAACTCTCAGCTCCTTTAAATCCAGGTTGAAGACTCACCTTTTTACAGCTGCTTTTAATTAGAATATTTAAACAAATCATTTTAATATCAATTTTCTTGCACACCTCTACACTCTGCACTGACTTTTATACTTATATTTTAAAATGTGTTTTAACATATTATAACCTTTTGCCTTTTTACTTTCTTATATTTCTTTTTGCTCTTTTAATTAATTTTTAAATTGATTCTTTTAATATGTTTTGCTGACCTTTTCTATGTGAAGCACTTTGAATTACTTTGTTGCTGAAATGTGCTATATAAATAAACTTGACTGGCCTTGCCTTGCCTTTGACTTCTCCCTGAGTCTATGTTTATGAGCAGAGACATTTTTAACTTAACATATTTAACCTGATATGGACATGTTAAATGAAATCAGTATGTGTTAAATTTCACAGTATGTATACGTAAACATGTTAAAAGCAAAGTTGATAGTCATGGAAAACTAGCTTGAATTTAAATGTAGCATCTCCTCAGGACTCTGTTTAGCCCCCGCCCTCCCACACTCAGAGCTCCTCCAAAACAACGCCCCAGCTCACATGCATGATCAACGCTGATTTGTGATCATATGATGGAGAGTAATTCAAACCACAGACTCAAACTGGTCCTCAGAACATGGTTCTGTTTGCTCTACGTTAGCAGTAATCTGGGTATGGGTTGTTTTTCTGCTGTTCTCCAGCGGACTTGGATCCCTTTTGGTTATATGCATTGAACCAGGTTCAGTGCATGCCGGAGAAATGTACGCCATAGATTGTATAATTAATGGACATAGTCTCTAGGACATCACCCATCTGTTTCTGAAACTCTTTTTGATGCAAAACGGCTGGGACAGCCATATTGGAAATATAGTCTCCGTGGCCCCGGCCCCCACCGAAGCTCTGCAAGCCGAAGCTCTGCAGGCCAAAGCCCTGTCAGGCCAAAGCTCTGCAGACCAAAGCTGAAGCTCTGCAAGCTGAAGCCATGTCAGGCCAAAGCTCTGCAGGCTGAAGCTATGCAGTCCAAAGCTGAAGCTCTGATAGCTGAAGCTCTGCAGGCCAAAGCTCTGCAGGCTGAAGCTATGCAGGCTAAAGCTCTCCAGGCTGCAGCTATGCAGGCTGAGTCTCTGCAGGCTGAAGCTCTGCAGGCTGAAGCTATGCAGGCTAAAGCTCTGCAGGCTGAAGCACTGGGAGCTTTTTTTAAGTTATATAGACTATATTTTTTTGTAATGTTTACACAGAATCACTACATCCCTGCTTTAACTTGTAGCCAAGCATTGACATTTCGTTGCCAAGATCTCACTGCTGGGTTTTTTTGTGCAATGACAAATAAAGAAAGTCTAAGTCTAAAGCTCTGGAGGCAGTAGCTGAGTCTCTGCAGGCTGAGTCTCTGCAGGCTGAAACTCTGCAGGCTGAGTCTCTGCAGGCTGAAGCTCTGCAGGCTGAAGCTCTGCAGGCTGAGTCTCTGCAGGCTGAAACTCTGCAGGCTGAGTCTCTGCAGGCTGAGTCTCTGCAGGCTGAAACTCTGCAGGCTGAGTCTCTGCAGGCTGAAACTCTGCAGGCTGAAACTCTGCAGGCTGAAGCTCTGCAGGCTGAAGCTCTGCAGGCTGAGTCTCTGCAGGCTGAAGCTCTGCAGGCTGAAGCTCTGCAGGCTGAGTCTCTGCAGGCTGAGTCTCTGCAGGCTGAAGCTCTGCAGGCTGAGTCTCTGCAGGCTGAGTCTCTGCAGGCTGAGTCTCTGCAGGCTGAAGCTCTGCAGGCTGAGTCTCTGCAGGCTGAGTCTCTGCAGGCTGAGTCTCTGCAGGCTGAAACTCTGCAGGCTGAGTCTCTGCCGGCTGAGTCTCTGCAGGCTGAGTCTCAGCAGGCTGAAACTCTGCAGGCTGAGTCTCTGCAGGCTGAGTCTCTGCAGGCTGAGTCTCTGCAGGCTGAGTCTCTGCAGGCTGAAACTCTGCAGGCTGAGTCTCTGCAGGCTGAGTCTCTGCAGGCTGAGTCTCTGCAGGCTGAAACTCTGCAGGCTGAGTCTCTGCAGGCTGAAGGTCTGCAGGCTGAAGCTCTGCAGGCTGAAACTCTGCAGCCAGGCTAAAGCTCTGGAGGCAGTAGCTGAGTCTCTGCAGGCTGAAGCTCTGCAGGCTGAAACTCTGCAGCCAGGCTAAAGCTCTGGAGGCAGTAGCTGAGTCTCTGCATGCAGAACTTTGCAAACATGGAGCTCTAACTGTGAATAAGTGGTTCAGGAGATATACAGTATGTGTCAGACTCTCTGAAGCACAGACATGAGTGAACGATGAGGAAACCTTATTGTCCTGCAAACTTTTTAAAGGTTTAATTCACACTTTATCCTAGGAACCCTTCAAACCTGTTTTTAATTAAAAACAGTATTTGAGTGTGATTATCATTCGTGGGCACATGGCCCACTTCAGGTGCTGACACGTGCTTGGTTTGATGTTCCATTGATTCATCTGTCAACAAAAATCTACTTACATCAAAAAAGCGCCACATAACATTCTGGTTTGACTTTGTGTTTATGTTACAAAAACAAAATCATTTTCTTCAAAGTACTAAGATGAAATTCTTCATTATTAATCAATCAGTCACTTTTTTATTTCAAGGGAAATTGTGACTGAAATGATCTGGAGAAACTTAGCAGAGTCAGACTCTTTGTTCAAATGGAATGTTCATCATAGTTAAGATTATACAAATCAAAAAGAAATAAATTGCTTAAGCAAGTAAAATAATTTTCTATTTATGGTTAGCAAATTACTTGTTTTAAGTTTGTGTGATAGAAACATCTTTTGAAGCCTTTCCAAGCGATCAAGAAATTTTCACTATACAAAGAACAAAACATCTGAAGGTCTGATGAAAGAAAGAAAGAAAGAAAGAAAGAAAGAAAGAAAGAAAGAAAGAAAGAAAGAAAGAAAGAAAGAAAGAAAGAAAAGAAAGGATACTATTAAGCAAGGTGCAATACTGTCTCTGACCTCTATGGTGTGCACTCCACTGGGAGAACTCCTCTAGACTCATATGTTCTCATATTTTATTTCCCTATTTCACCATTAATGTCAAGAAATATTTGCTATAATATATATTCTTATTTATTTATTTATTTATTTATTTATTTATTTATTTATTTATTTATTTAGATGTAAATGTGGCCCAGTATGTGAAAGTGAGACCAAACCACTGATGTGTTTTTCTCCTGAAACAGCAGAATGTACATGAACCCTAACCCTAACCCTAACCCATCCCTGGATTTTGTTTTGTACTACTATAATCTTCCTACGTCAGCAAAATCAAAGCAATATAAATAAATAAGTAAATTAAAGCTCCATCCTTTATCTAAAAGCTGGCCTCAGTCCAGTCTCTGAGGCCCTGAGGGCCCCCTTCCCAGCCCCTGCACTTCCTCCTCAGGAAGCCCCATAGTGTCCTCCAGCTCTTTGCAGTACCTAGGCTCTTTCTGCTCTGTGGAGACTGACAATCTTCTGTGGCCCAGAGGTTAAACGGTCTTCCAGCACAACAAGAGGCCACATAATGTAACAGAAAGATGGTTTTAAAGCCCACAGCGCCACCCAGTGGTCCAAGAGGGCACTGCAAATTTATAAAGCAAAAAGTGAGAGGAGCAGGATGAAAAAAATGTGAGGGTGTGTGGCCCAAACATCTATTAACCACTTCTTCTAGCTCATCAGTCACATGTGTTTAATCCTGATCATGGTTCACTTTGATCCAGGACCAGGACCAGGATCAATGAGAGTCATCATTTTTTATGTGCCATTGTTTAAAGTCTAATAACCTCCTACTATCAGCCAGTGAGCTGTAGCTCAAATACATTGAACTTGTCTTATTTATTAATTCATTTTTTTTAAATTATTCAATATTCATTTTTGAAGAATCGTCACAAGTACTTTTTTTTAACCCCTCTGACATATTCTTTTATTCATTCATTCATTTTCTATACCGTTTATCCTGTTCAGGGTTGTGGGTGTGTGGAGTCTATCCCAGCTGACTTAGAGGTGGGGTACATCCTGGACTGGTCTCCAGCCAATCACAGGGCTGACACACAGAGACAGACAACCTTTCACACACACTCACACCTACGGACAATTTAGAATCAGCAGTTAACCTGATGAGCATGTTTTTGGACTGTGGGAGGAAGCTGGAGTACCTGGAGAGAACCCACACATGTACAGAGAGAACATGCAAACTCCACACATAAAGACACACAGTGCCCGAACCAGCGACCTTTTGCTGTGAAGCAACAGCACTAACAGCTGCGCTACTGTGCAGCCCTATTGTTTTATTCACTTCAAGTAATTCGAGTGTTTTTTTCTTTTTCTTTTTTTTCAATTTCTTGAAATCAGACATTTTCTGGACTTGTCAAGTGAAATTGGCTGAAATTTAGAGTAATAAGATGTTTTTTGCTTGATCTAAGAAATAAACATTTTCTTGCATTGTAGCGAACCCAGCCAGAAAACGATGAAGCGTACTGATGTTTCTCAGGATATTTTATTTATGTTCAGCCGTATCCGTGATTTGAACACAAATGTACACCTTTTCCCATGAAACACCGTAAGAGCTACAGGACAGACAGATGGCATGAAATTAGCTCTTAGAAAACTCATAGTGTAAATAAGCTATCAGATACCGATCTGTGTGACAGGTCAACAACACACAAAAACATCAATAAAAGTTAATCCATGAAAACCACAAAAAAAACTATAACCACGGTACAACTTTCAGTGCATGAACAACCACAGCTAGCAACAGGTTGGTGTGGCTAAGATGAGAAGCATGACCGTTCATATTAACGAGGCATATTAAATGTATAAATCACAATGAACAAAATAAAACACACACACAATACCTTGTTCCCGTTCCAGCTAGGCGCTAAAATTATCCAAAAGACCTTTCCTTGTTAAAGAATGTCGTGATTCTTTCCTTTGACAACTTCTCCGGTGAGAAAACCTTTTTGTTTACATGTCAAGTCGCGCCTTTTCAGTCCGACCTCACTTCCGTTAAATGACTATCAAAATAAAATATACCTTCAATATAAAAGAGGCACAGACGAAACACAGGGATGAAGCAGATAGATACCTACAAAATAAAATGCATTGAGAACATTTTTTGGGTCATTTACACTCCCACCAATCATGAGTAAATGATGTAACTGCACAGTTTACATTAGGCACGAATGATTTTAAAACAAAATTACATTCCTCAAAAGACACAACAGGAGGATTATGAACTATAGAAAAAGGCAGGCAGAATTTAGTCCTTTTCCAGCAGCAGGACTAGCCTTTGAACAGGACGCTCAACTTCTGACATCTTGTGGAGACGCTCCCCCTTCTTGCCAAGTTCCTTGTCACCTAGGCGGACCTTCACTCTCCTAACTAGTCCATCCTTGTCAGCAGTAGCCTCCGAAACTCTGCCCAATCTCCACTCATTTCTGTGTGCATGATCCTCCTTTAACATCACAACATCTCCAACCTGCAGATTTCTCCTTGGGACATGCCAGCGTTGTCTGAGAGCGATGTTGGCGAGGTATTCCTTTCTCCATCGACTCCAAAACTGCTCTGCAAGGTATTGGACATGTCGCCACCTTTTTTTGCCATACATGTCCGCTTTCACAAATTCACCTGGGGGAGGTAAAGCCTTGGCAGATTTCATAGTCAGAAGGTGATTTGGTGTGAGTGGCTCCAGGCTATGAGGATCACTGAGGGTGTCAACAGTCAATGGGCGACTGTTGACGATTGTCATAGCTTCATAGAGGAAAGCCCGTAGCGATGCATCATTTAGCCTTCCAAAGGAGAGGGAAAGCGTGGATCTCAGGATGCTTCTCACTGTCCTAATCTGTCTCTCCCACACTCCTCCAACATGACTTGAGTAGGGTGCATTCATGCTAAAGTCGCATTGTTTCTCTGCAAGAAATGCAGTCAGTCTGTCAGCATTGACTTCTTTCAGAGCTTCCTTGAGTTCGTTCTTTGCTCCTACAAAGTTGGTCCCCCGGTCTGACTTGATCTGACGAACAGCGCCACGTATAGCAATGAAACATCTCAGGCTGTTTATGAGAGCATCTGTTGTCATTTCTTCAAGCATCTCTA
The DNA here is from genome assembly GCA_030710495.1 of Labroides dimidiatus. Lineage (NCBI taxonomy): Eukaryota > Metazoa > Chordata > Actinopteri > Labriformes > Labridae > Labroides > Labroides dimidiatus. The sequence continues at coordinate 32,618,422 of CM061151.1, forward strand.
TGTGGATGGCACGGGAACTAAAACACGTGAAGAGAAGACCATATCTCTTGTTCTCCTTTCTTCCTTGCTTTGTGAGAAACGGGCCGAAGCAGTCCATGCCGCAGAAAGTAAAAGGGGGGGATGGTTCCACTCGTTCACTGGGTAGATCAGCCATCCTTTGCTGCTCTGTTGGCTTCCGGTGCCGTCTGCATGTGATGCATTGACGAATGTAGGATGCTACTGCTCGGTTTATTCCTGGAATCCAGTATCCGTTGGACCTGATCGCGTTTATGGTGAGACCTTTACCTTGATGTTTCATCCTTTCATGGTGATGAGCAATTATCATTTTCGTGATGCGATGATCTTTGGGGATGATTGCAGGATGCTTGACGGTGTGGGAAAGAGACGAGTTGCACAGTCTTCCTCCCACCCTGAGGATACCATCTTCGCCGAGGAAAGGATCAAGAGAGTATAATGAGTTGTGAGATGGTAGAGGGATCCCTTTGCTCAGCAGCTTCAACTCATTTTGATAGACATCTTTCTGCAGGTCCTTGATTATCCAGTGTTCTGCCTCTTCTCGTTCCGTTACTGTGGTGAGGCTGTTGGATCTGTTCTGGGAGATGCGTCTTTGAATGCGTGCAACAGCTCGAATAACCAGTGACCAGGATGAGAGTTTGGACAAGCGATCAATGAGGCTTACTCGTTCTGTGGTTGTCGTGGTAAGTGCTAGGGCACTTCTGACCTCTGGATCACCAGTTGTTAACTCTGGAATTTCATCTTCTGGAAGCTTCATGTTCTTGTCCCATAGAAACTTGGGTCCTGTGAACCAGACAGATGACAGAAGCTCGCTGGGAGTCAGGCCTCTTGAAGCATAGTCAGCAGGATTCTCGGCAGTGGGGACGTATCGCCACTGTTTTGGGTTTGAGCCAAGATGAATCTTCTGAACGCGGTTGGCTACAAAGGTGTGGAATCGTCGTGCTTCATTTTTTATGTATCCTAAGACAACTTTAGAGTCTGTCCAGAAGAACTCCTCAATGTCAGCAGGTCCCAGTTCCTCCTTGAGCATGCTGCTTATCTTGGTGGAAACAACTGCAGCCGTTAATTCCAGTCTTGGAATAGTTGTAAGTTTTGTTGGTGAGACACGTGATTTTCCTACCACTAGGGAGCAGTGAATGTCTCCCTCTTCATTTTGCAGCCTCAGGTACGAGCACTGTCCGTAGCCCTTCATGCTGGCGTCTGAAAAATGATGCAGCTCAGTTCTTGAAACCTTTCCAAAACCAGCAGGTGAGTAAGTGCGAGGTATGGTGATGTTATCCAAATGAACCAAATCTCTTCTCCACTGTTCCCATCTTGAATGAAGCTCGTCAGTGAGAGGATCGTCCCAGCCTGTGCCACGTCTACACACCTCCTGAAGGATGATCTTTGCTTTGAGCAGGACAGGTGACACAAACCCAAGAGGGTCATACAGAGACGCTACTGTGGAGAGAATGCCACGGCGTGTGACAGGCTGTTCTTTGAGGGTGACGTTAAGGCGAAAATGGTCAGACTCCACATCCCATTGAATCCCAAGAGCTCTCTCAAGGGGGAGATCATTGAACACGAGGTCCATATCCTTCACATTTGATGCTCTTTCTGAGAGTGGTATACTCTCTAGGACATCTCTGTCGTTTGACACAAACTTGTGCAATCTGAGACCGCCCCTGGCACAGAGTTCACGTGCTTCACTGGCAAGTTGGATGGCATCTTCAGTGGATTCAGCACTTATGAGTCCGTCATCTACATAAAAGTTGCGCATTATAAATTGTGAGCCATGGGGGTAGATGTCAGCATTTTCTTTAGCTAGATGTTTGAGCCCATAGTTTGCGCATCCGGGAGAGGAGGCTGCACCGAAGAGATGCACTTTCATGCGAAACCTTTGAGGCTGTGAGTTCAGGTCTCCTTGATTCCACCAAAGAAAGCGCAGGTAGTCGCGATCAGCTTCATCCACGTGGAATTGGTGGAACATCTTCTCAATGTCACACATCAGTGCAACAGGATGCAGTCGAAAGCGGATGAGGACTCCATTCAAGTTGTTCAACATGTCAGGTCCAGTGAGAAGGTGATCATTCAGGCTTGTTCCTTTATACCTGGCTGAGCAGTCGAATACTACTCGAAGTTTATCAGGCTTCTTTTCCTGATAGATGCCATGATGGGGAATGTACCATTTCTCCCCTTCTTTCCCATCGCCTTCGACCTGCTCTGCATGTCCCTTTTTAATAACATCCTCCATGAACTTGACGTAATGTTCCTTATATCTCTCATTCCGTTGCAGTTTCCTTTTGAGATGACTGAGGCGTGTCATGGCTGAGAGCTTGTTGTCAGGTAAGCTGGGTCTCCTTTTGAAAGGCAGAGGCATTTCATAATGACCCTGTGTATTTTTCCGTATGCCAACATCTAGCTTGTTGAGAAATGTGATGTCATTCTGCGACACCGTTTTGTTGTCTTCACTGCCATCTTTGAAGTCAGATTCCAGAATACGGATAACATCAGTGGGAGCAGTCAGTGGGAGCTCTTTAGTGGCGATTCTGTGACAGAGATGACTGGTGTTCAGTGAGTCTTGGCTTTGTGATGTGCGGCCCACAATACTCCATCCCAAGTCTGTCCGAACAGCGTACGGTTCTTCATCTCCTCCCAGGATGACTTGCTTGGGTGCCATTGCTCTGGAGCAGTTATAACCTATGAGGAGACCTACTTCACAGTCCTTCAGCGGGTGGATTTCATCTACAATTTCAGCAAGATGACTCCATTGTTTGGCTGTCTCACAAGTAGGGATGTGAGCACGATTCACAGGTATAGAGTCCTTTGTGTATGCCACTGGAAGATCAATTTGAATGGATGAACTGTATCCTCTTACACAAAGGCCGGAAACCCTTTCACTTGTGAGAACTGTGTCCTTTCCGCTCATTGTAGTCAATTTCAGCTTCACTGGATACTTGTCAGCATTAAGACCGTTGCTCACTTCTTGTTCAATGAATGTAGTATCGCTTTGAGTATCAAGCAGAGCGTAGACAAGTTTCTCAGCAGTTGGATTATTTTTAGAAGACACCCACACTGGTAACACCATCGATGTGTTGGATGTTCCTTCGCCTGCTACACTGAGTGATGTAGCTGTGGCCCCTTGATTTGTCCTTTGTTCTGATAAGGGTCCTTCCCCTTTAAAGTTGTGGTCATGGAGGGATGTTGGATGCTTCCCTTTGCAGGTTTCACAAGTGTGGCGATGACGACAGTCCTTTGCGCTGTGGCCAAGCTTCAGGCACCCATAGCAGAGTTTCTTCTCTTTCACATAGTTTCGTCTCTCAGTCAAAGACATCTCTGTGAATTTGGAGCACACATGAAGTTGGTGTCTATTATCCTGACAAAGTATACATGGAGGCTTAACCTTTCTCTGATCTGACTTTGGGTTCTCATTATCTGTAGCTATTTGAGTGGTGAAAACACTGGCCTTGTTTCGCGTTGGGTCTCTGCGATGTCTGCTCACAGTGCTGGAGTCTGAAGGGCGAAGGGCATGAAAGGACGTGATTGGGTTGCATGCAACCTCAGCTTCAGTGGACATAAACCTAGTAAAGTCCTTAAAACATGGGAATGTTTGGCTCTCGATCAGGCTTTCTGTGACTTTCCGATTCCAGCGTGAAGCTACCCAGTCTGGTAGTTTGTGGACGAGCTTCTGATTCTCTTCACAGTCATTTAGAATGTCGAGACCTTTGACGTGAGGCATCGCATCTTGACAGGCATTAAGAAAATCTGAGAAGTTTCTGAGCCCTTCCGCATCCTTAGGCTGGATCTTTGGCCAGTTGGTGAGTTTCTCTCTGAATGCTCTCTGAATAGTGAATGACTGGCCAAAGCGGCGATTTAGCTTGTTCCAAGCATCTTGGTAAGCTTCGCTGTCAGTTCGGTAAAAGGTACCATCTAAAGCCTGGCGTGCTGGGCCACCAACATATTTCCTCAAGTAGAAGAGTTTTTCAGCTGGAGTGATTGCCCGTTGGTCGATGAGTGAGGTGAATGATGATTTCCATTCAATGAATCGTATGGGATCACCATTGAAGACAAAGGGCTCAGGAACAGGCAGCCTATTCAAGGTGATACTATCTTGAAGTACTTGAGCGAGAGAGGAAATGTCTGTATGTGAAGGTGTTTCAGCATGTGATAGAGGGACTGTAGTGATGGGCACATTTGTTGTTATCTTGCTCCTTTCATTGTTGCTGTAGCTGGCAGCTTCTCGATTCGTCTCCTTCTCGTAAACCTTTAGCTTAGCTTGAGCTGCCCGTACCTCTCTCTGTGCCTGCAATCTCTCTAACTCCCGCCTTTGTGCTTCCATGGTTTTCCGTTGTCGTTCCTCCAACTCCCGTATTGTTTCCCTTTGTCTTTCCTCCTCCAACATCATCATGTAATTTGCTTCCTTCACTGCTAGTTCGGCTGCTGCATCTACACGCTTGACTGCAATTGATGAAGTCATAGAGTGGTGTTCTGACATGCTGTGACTTATCAAAGAAGCTGTTGATCCATAGACGGATGATGCATAGTCATGGTAGCGCAGTTCATGAAGACGGCGTCTTTCATTTTCTTCACAGAACTCATCTGCGTCGTCTACAGCTCTGTCATAAGCGATGCTGATTATATCTGTGGTTACTGAATCACATGTATCAACTCGTCTTCTTGTGTCAGATGAAGGTGTGATGACGTCTCGAATTTGACTATACATGTTCATTATGTCTCCCTTACTTTTCTTGAGTTCATCAATGAGGAGCCAGAGCTGATCTTCTGGCATGTATGTCTTCAACTGATCTCTTGCTTTGCGTACCTGAAGCTTCCATTGCTCATACATGGACAGTAACCTTTTCTCCCTTTTCTTGGCCTCGTCCTCTTGAAACTCACGCATTTTCTCTGTGGGGTTTCGTGTGCGTTCTGAACGTCGAAAGCTTACAGTCTGATCATCTTCTTTCTGAAAGTGATCCTGGATGTCGGTCAAGCTTTGTTGTGTTGTCTCAAAAACTTCATTTAAAGATTGCCTGTCAGGTGCATCTGTCACTGCGTGGGGCTCTTTCTGTGAATCTTCAACTTCCGACTGTACCCCGGTCATCTGCTTCCTAAACTCCGTCATACCTCCTGACTGTGACATTATACACACTATATATACATGTATTTATATACCCTGTTTTTAAGTTGAAATGAAACCTTTAGCAGATATGTTTAACCTTTGCAATGAACAGCATAAACATAAAATAATAGACCCAGTTAAACAAGCACAGATGCATAAATGTACAGACTCTTAGATATCTTTGTGTCAGTTTAAATGCCACATTAATCAGAATACTCAAAGTACTTGAAAGGCAAAGTCCAAAAGATTGAAAGAGTCCTTACTATAAAGAGTCCATCTATCAAATGAAAATTTAGATAAGACCACAGTTTCTTTCCTTATTTCAGGAAGAGCAGGTAAGTATACTATTAAAGAGACAAGAGTTTCTTTTCTTGGCTCTGGATGAGCAGGTAAGCAGGCTGTTAAATGTGCGTCGGTTCAAAAAACAGTTCGTCCGTTGCTTATTCCGTGGACCGTCTTATAATAGGGTAATACTTACAGTTCTGAAACAATTGCAATGAATAAGGCTGTACTTGACCGTTGCACGGACTCCATTGTGACCGCTGCCCGGACTGCCGATGTAGATCTGGCTTCCACGTGGGGATGTACTGCTAGAGGAATTCACAGGGACAGCATGGGTGACGGAGCAGAAGCTGCAGCAGCGCGGATGAAGACCCTCCCAAATGGCGGCAAACAGTCGGCAGGAGCGATGCGGGTGAAGCTCTTACTGTAGCGAACCCAGCCAGAAAACGATGAAGCGTACTGATGTTTCTCAGGATATTTTATTTATGTTCAGCCGTATCCGTGATTTGAACACAAATGTACACCTTTTCCCATGAAACACCGTAAGAGCTACAGGACAGACAGATGGCATGAAATTAGCTCTTAGAAAACTCATAGTGTAAATAAGCTATCAGATACCGATCTGTGTGACAGGTCAACAACACACAAAAACATCAATAAAAGTTAATCCATGAAAACCACAAAAAAAACTATAACCACGGTACAACTTTCAGTGCATGAACAACCACAGCTAGCAACAGGTTGGTGTGGCTAAGATGAGAAGCATGACCGTTCATATTAACGAGGCATATTAAATGTATAAATCACAATGAACAAAATAAAACACACACACAATACCTTGTTCCCGTTCCAGCTAGGCGCTAAAATTATCCAAAAGACCTTTCCTTGTTAAAGAATGTCGTGATTCTTTCCTTTGACAACTTCTCCGGTGAGAAAACCTTTTTGTTTACATGTCAAGTCGCGCCTTTTCAGTCCGACCTCACTTCCGTTAAATGACTATCAAAATAAAATATACCTTCAATATAAAAGAGGCACAGACGAAACACAGGGATGAAGCAGATAGATACCTACAAAATAAAATGCATTGAGAACATTTTTTGGGTCATTTACATGCATCTTAGTTTTTGTGGTGTGGGGGTCCATCCAGCACTGCTTGAAGTTCTGGTTCTATTTATTTATTTATTTATTTATTTATTTATTTACACAAAGAACTGGTTTGCAGATTCAGTGAGCTGTCTCTTCCTCTCATTTCATGTCATTCAAAGTCCATTACTCCGTCTTCAAATGACTTCAGAGTGATTCATTTTTATCGAAGAGAGAGAGTAACTCAAAGTTGAAAGTTGGAGAGTACATCTTAAGTTTCTGGAGTGTCAAAGAATGTGTGCTCAGGCTTTAATAACATATCAACTTTCATTGTTTGCTAACTTTGGCTGAGTTTCTTCCCATTCCTGTCATATCAAATCTGTACACCGTCCTCCTACTCCTCAGACCTCTGCTCATTCATATCTGGTGAACTTCATTAATTTCCCCAGATACTTAACCTCTGATGAGGAGCATCCAGCAGTGGATAAGTGGTGCGTGTGTAGGATTAACTCCTGCAGGATGTGAGATGATTTGATTGCGGAGGATGAGTGCTGAGCAGGTCTCCATACCGGCCTCCTATCGTCCAGTTCTGTGGCTGAAACTGCCTGCAGATTATGATGTCATGCTGGAGTGGGAATAGCATCAGCTCTGCATCTGATGCCAGGGATCACCGGCTGGGATTAAGTGCATGTTGGTGGTCTGTAGACGCTGAATGCTCAGGAGCAGTGGAGCTGAGCTCATGCATGCTGTGCTGGATCTCTCTCCCAGAGGAGCTCACAGGAATGAAAATAAGGATTTCTTAAACAGTCTGAGGATGAAGAATGAAAGACGGACGATGAGAGAGAACTGAGGATTGCTTTTCTTTCTGAAGTTAGTTCAGGTAGGCTCTATCTCTTCTCCTTCTGCTCCTCCTGCTGCTGCTCTAGAAGTCATGAGTGACGTGAACTTCTAAACTCATCTTTGTGCATGCTTATAGTCAAACAGGGGCCTGTGGATCAGTGGTAGAGTTGTCGTCTCTCAATTGAAATGTCAAGGGTTCGATTCCCAGCTCCTGCAGTCCCATGTTGAAGTGTCCATGAGCAAGACACTGAACCCTAAATTGCTCCCACAGTTGTTCAGTGGTGTGTGAATGAGTATGAATGGGTTAGATAAACTGATGGTCTCTATAACATAACTTCCTCCCATCAGTGTGTGACTGTGGTGTGGATGGGTGAATGAGATTAGCAGTGTAAAGTGCTTTGAGAATCTTTGAGGTCAGAAAAACTAGAAAAGCGCTTTATAAGTACTGGTCCATTTACCAAACTAAAGAGTCACATAGAGAAGTTTTTATGAAACATTATCAACAAAATATCCATGATGGGCTTTTTCTTCTGCACCTTCCCTTCAAACTTCTCTTTTTTAATCTCCTAGACTGATTCTGCTGCCAAAAACAACCACTCAGCAAGATGCAGGTGAAATGGACCATGCTGGGGATGGTCGTCTTCTTTCTGCTCTCTGTTATCATGACCTGTGGCTTCATATGGCAGTACAGGATACCCAAACAGAAGACAGGTAAGGCTGGAGACACACACACACACACACACACACACACTCACACACACACACACACACACACACACACACACACACACACACACACACACACACACACACACACACACACACACACACACACACACACACACATTTTAAGACGTACACTGACTTTTCAACCCACAGCTTCTTTTCGAGCCGGGCTTTCCTTAGCCTCTTAGATGTAATTGCTTGTTTGTGAGACCTGCAGCAGGATTACACAAAGCTGGAAATAGCTGCAGGAGGATTAGAAGAAGACTTTAACTCCTGTTGAGTGACAGGAAGAGGATGGGGTGGATGAGGAGGAGGAGATAGAGAGGGGAAGAGAAGGAGATGGAGGAGGAGGAGGGAGGCTGAGCAGTGCTGGATGAAATGACAGCAGTGTGTGTGTTTAGTTGAAGACATATTGTTCCTAATAAATGCTCAACGTTTCAGATCACAATACACAAAAACCAGCTTTAACTGCAGAGAACACGAGAGCAGCTGACTTCTTTTCAACACTCATTAATAGATGACACAGTGGTATGACTGTATGGCCTGCGTGTACATGCTGGATCCTTGAGCACCTTGTGTCTCTTTTTTCTTCTGCAAACAGGCTTCAGTCTCTGATCTGACACCTTCAATCATCTGCGCTTAGAGCTGCTGCAGGAAACTTTTAGTTTTTATTGGCTCTGGAACCCCCTATGGATAGATAGGTCCTTATTATTTCTTTACTCACTGTACATCATATATTATAATGTTATTATTATTTTTTTCATGCATAGTAATCTTGATTATCAAAAATAAAAAATAAAAAACCCAATCCTGCTGCCTTTAAGCAGTAAATCATATGACTCTGCAAATCTTTGCTGTGAAAAATGCAAACTGAGTCTGTTTTTGTGATGAACTGCTTCATCCTACAGAAATCTGAATCCAAACTGATTGTTTTGTTTGCTTTTGTAGCTCATAAAGCGCTTCAGTGCTAGTTTCAGTTTCTTAACCAGAGCCTCCTTACGGGAGCTTTAATTAAGCGGCCATGTTTTGCAGATGACTCTTTTCAAACTTTATAAAAAATTAACTGGAACATTTTTCTTTTTGAATATATCCTTCAGTTTATCCTGGAGGATCCTCTGACTCAAAGGGCTCATTTCCAGGAGCAGCACCATTAAAACAAACACAAACACATAAACACAGTTAAAAATATACTAACAGATTATGTTAACTAACAGTTAAACATTATAGTGCATGTACAGGAGCGAAAACCACACTTAAAGAACTTTAAAGTGTGGTTGCATGACACCATTGCTCAGTGGTTATCACATAAACCTGCTGCAGAGACATTCAGCTCTACCAGATCGATCAGCTAATTTGAAGAAACTGAACCCAAACATTGAGAGACATGTAGGTGCACACTCCTTTATCTGTGCACTCAGAGATGATGCTTTGTTTCTGCAGCAGTCATTCCTCTTCTGAAGAGCACAGATCAGCTAATGAGGTCTATAATATATAAGTCACTTTTATTTTAACCCTGAACGCTGATTTATTGCAAACCCTGATTTATATTTGAGTTCAGTTTGAGCTGGTTTGAGGCAGCACAGTCTGATCCTGATGGTCTGGACTCTGTGGACTCTGGACTCTGGACTCTGGACTCAGTGATGTGTGTAGTTTGTTACCTGAGCTTCAGCAGTTGACTCAGTGAGTGTTGATCAGGTAAACATGATGTGGATCAGGGGTTCAATCATTCATCAGTAGAAAAAGAGCTGAGAACCAAAACCTTCCTCTGAGTCTTCCTTCCTCTGAGTCTTCCTTCCTCTGAGTCTTCCTTCCTCTGAGTCTTTCTTCCTCTGAGTCTTCCTTCCTCTGAGTCTTTCTTCCTCTGAGTTTTCCTTCCTCTGAGTCTTTCTTCCTCTGAGTCTTCCTTCCTCTGAGTCTTTCTTCCTCTGAGTCTTTCTTCCTCTGAGTCTTCCTTCCTCTGAGTCTTCCTTCCTCTGAGTCTTTCTTCCTCTGAGTTTTCCTTCCTCTGAGTCTTTCTTCCTCTGAGTCTTCCTTCCTCTGAGTCTTCCTTCCTCTGAGTCTTCCTTCCTCTGAGTCTTCCTTCCTCTGAGTCTTCCTTCCTCTTAGTCTTCCTTCCTCTGAGTCTTCCTTCCTCTGAGTCTTTCTTCCTCTGAGTCTTTCTTCCTCTGAGTTTTCCTTCCTCTGAGTCTTTCTTCCTCTGAGTCTTTCTTCCTCTGAGTCTTTCTTCCTCTGAGTTTTCCTTCCTCTGAGTCTTTCTTCCTCTGAGTCTTCCTTCCTCTGAGTCTTTCTTCCTCTGAGTCTTCCTTCCTCTGAGTCTTCCTTCCTCTGAGTCTTCCTTCCTCTGAGTCTTCCTTCCTCTGAGTCTTCCTTCCTCTTAGTCTTCCTTCCTCTGAGTCTTCCTTCCTCTGAGTCTTTCTTACTCTGAGTCTTCCTTCCTCTGAGTCTTCCTTCCTCTGAGTCTTTCTTCCTCTGAGTCTTCCTTCCTCTGAGTCTTCCTTCCTCTGAGTCTTCCTTCCTCTGAGTCTTCCTTCCTCTGAGTCTTCCTTCCTCTTAGTCTTCCTTCCTCTGAGTCTTCCTTCCTCTGAGTCTTTCTTCCTCTGAGTCTTTCTTCCTCTGAGTCTTTCTTCCTCTGAGTTTTCCTTCCTCTGAGTCTTTCTTCCTCTGAGTCTTCCTTCCTCTGAGTCTTTCTTCCTCTGAGTCTTCCTTCCTCTGAGTCTTTCTTCCTCTGAGTCTTTCTTCCTCTGAGTCTTTCTTCCTCTGAGTCTTTCTTCCTCTTAGTATTCCTTCCTCTGAGTCTTTCTTCCTCTGAGTCTTTCTTCCTCTCTGCTTCATTGAGGTGTTGTCTTGTGTTTCACTCCGTGTTTAGTCTGCTTGAAGGTTTGTCTCCACGTCTTTGTGTGTTTCAAACATGTTGCGATCGACTCTCTTTGCAGTTCTACCAGAGAGGAAAGTGGTCGTAGAGGAGATGTGTCCTCGCTTCCCGGAGCCTGTGCCCCTCAATCATCCCATAACATCACTGAGAGTGGCTTTGGAGAAGGTGCGTCTCTCTGTAACATCCTCTGACTCACATCAGAACATTTAACTGGTGAAGTATTCTGAAAGCAGCATCTCCTCACAGGTCGACCTCCTCCTCAGGACAACCGTCTTCAAGACCAAGCTGCCCGCCATCTCAGCCATTGTGGTTTTAAACGACTCCGTTCTGTGGAACGGTAACTTTGGAAAGAAGAACATCAGTGATCCTACGTCTGCTGCTCCCAACGAGTACACAGTGTACAGGTGAATGTGACTAAAGTCAGCTGTCCTAAAGCCTCTGGCTGCTTTCTGATATTAGCAGCTCTATCATATGTCTACACACACAATGTAACCTGCAGACCTTTTCCTGTGTTGGATATCAGATTTGATCTGAGGCTTCGAGCCAGAATTAGGTGAACAGGGTTAGGATTAGATATTTATGTGGTCTGTAAACAACATCCAGGGGCTGAGATCAATGGGCCTGAAGCACTCAGTAAATTACGAGCTTAAATCTGATCCAGCAGCAGCAGAGGCAATGCTTTGTCTTATGAAAGCAAGCAGTCATCAAATCAAAGGGAATGAGCATCTCTCTCTCTCTCTCTCTCTCTCTCTAATCTCTGTGATTGCAGGATTGCAAGCCTCTCAAAGATCTTCCCCACACTGATGCTCTACAAGCTGTGGGAGGACGGCCTGGTGGGCTCTCTGGACGACCCTCTGGAGAAGTACGTGGACAACTTCAGCATCAAGAACCCGCTGGGGAAAGGTGGGAAGTCCTCGGCAGTCCGGACTGCAGGCACCAAGTCTCCAGCTCTGACTCTGCGCAGAATGGCCAGCCAGCTTTCAGGTAAACATGAAACTTATTGAAAAGATGTCCACGTGTGAGTCGACATCACAACAACAAACATCAGAGCTTGAAGCTGCTGCTTCCACATTTCTGAACCACCACCATCTCTGTTTGCTTCAGGGACTTAAACAGGTCTGGTTGATGATCAGCAAGATTGTGATCAAGTCTGGAGCCTAAAGCAGTCTCCTTTAGATACATTCAAGCAAAATACAGAAAAATGCAACTCCTGCCAGATCCAAGTCACGACCCCAGAGCCACCAGATAAGACGAATGTCATTTGTTTTGTTGTCATTCAATCAAAAAGGTACTTACACTGCAGGAGGAAACCATGTTCAGTAAAAATCAAGAAACTATATAAACAAATAAAAGGGAAAAAGAGAAACTTAACTTTGCTTTGTCTATTTAGGAGTCTTAAAAACCCGTCAGGCATGATGAAACTAAAGAACCAAAGTCTGAAATGTCTGCACAGCTTCCGCTCCCTCACCAACCAACTGTTTGCTCTGAAAGCTGCTCTGGACATAAAACATGAGGATCAGAATCAAGCAATATAAAATCAGACAGTCCCCTGGACACTGAGCACTGAAGCTTTGATTGGTCAGGACTCCTCTGCGTGTCCAGTCTGTGTTCAAACAGGACCATTAGTCTTAAAGTACCATGATGGACCAGCCCATTTGGTCGTAGCATCAGCCGTATGTACCACTGCCAAAAATCCTCCAGTTAAGTTGGGAACTCTTCTTGCTTTGACGGATCTTTTTCCTGGATCCATATCCCATTAGAGGGATACGTCCAACACAAAGCTGAGTCATTGTGTATGTTAACAGTCCTTCCACTTCCTGTCACCCCATACCTCGTGCTCAGCTAGCTGATAAATGAAGGTCCAGACAATAGACTGTATATAGAATGGACAGGGTGGTTCCGCCTTTAACCATTGTACGGCAAAAAACCTCTGTAACAGGAGCTGCCACTGTGCAGCTGGAGTCTAAACAGTAGCAACTATGAGGGACTCAGAGAAATCTGAGTGGAGCTGGGTGACAATTCTTTTTTTTTCTTTGGACAGTTTAATCTCTGCTCAACTCCCCTTCCTGACATATTAAACTATCCTGGAAAAAACTACAAAAAAACAGCAGGTGTCCGTCATCATTAAACGAGATGTAAAACCCCGTTTTTAACGTCTTTAACTAACAAAAAAGAAACTTTTCAGAAAGAAGAGCACTTCGACACAATGCAGCCCAATAATATCTAAATATCACCACAGCAAATGGATGGGAGGAACATTTCTAAGAGGAGTATTAATTTATTAGTTTGACCACAGTTTTTGACCTATATTGCAGTCAGTCACCAGGGGGAGCAGTTTTTGTGGCGACCTCAGTTTCAGCTGAATGAGATAAAGTCCTTTTTTCTTTTTTTTCCTTCTTTTTAAATATACGGTCCAGACCCTCTCACTGAGTTATTTCTCTCAAGGGCATTTCTATTCCACCTACTTCTGCACCTGAGCTAACCTAAGTTAACAAGAGCTACTCAAAGTTAACCTGAGCTAACCAAAGCTAACCTGAGGTAACCAAAGCTAACCAGAGTAACCAAAGCTAACCTGAGCCAACTAGATATGACCACAGTTAACCTGAGATAACCAGCGCTAACCAAAGCTAACCAAAGCTAACCAAAGCTAACCTGAGCCAACTATAGCCAACCAAAGTTCACCTGAGCTAACCAGAGCTAACCAAAGCTAACCAGAGCCAACCAGAGCTAGCCTGAGCTAACCTGGGCTAACCAAAGCCAACCAAGCTACATTATTTTATAACATATATACTTTATTTGTATTTTATTTTATCTCTTTTTGCACTGTTTGCAATGACTGAAGGGCTTTTGCAATTTCGTTGTACTCGTTGCAATGACAAATAAAGTTCTATTCTATTCTATTCTATTCTATTCTATTCTATTCTATTCTATTCAAAGTTTACCTGAGCTAACCAGAGCTAGCCTGGACTTTATGAAAAGAGAGTATCCCCACATCCTGAACTGAGCTGTGTCCAGAGATAGAGCTAATCAGCTCAGAGCGAAGGAGGGATTGGCAGTGGGGGAAGCCCTGCTGGAGGCAGAAGTCTATCTGGAGTCTATTTCAGGACAGAGCCTAGGAACATTAGACCAGCTGCTGTGTGGGGCAGGAAGGAGAGAGAGGAGAGGTTTATCACACCTGACCAGAATAAATGCTGATGATGTAAGATCAGACCTCAGAGGATGGACAAAGTGATACATTCTTAATTAAAAGAAGCTTATGGTGAAGATGACTGATAAAGGCTCTCTGTGATGGGTTTTTTTTCAGTGTTGCATTGTTTCTTTCTGGTTTCCTGCAGCTTATCCTTCCATTTGCAGCACATCTCTGTCTGTGCACTTCTTTAGGACCTTTGCATGTGTCTTTAAATCAGCATGCTCTCTGCTCCTGCAGGATGTTTCCTCTAAAGGAGACTGTTCATGCTGCTGCAGATCGGTTGCTCTTGTCGCTGCGTCTGTAGATGTTCAATCAATCAATTTTTATTTATGAAGCACCAAATCAAACGTTTTCTGAAGATGCTTTCCAGAGACAGCAGCTACAAACATAAACCCAACATCTGGAGGGGATAAGGAGTCTGATCTCATCTCAACCCACCATAAGTGTTAAGAACAAACTTCCTTTAACAGGCAGAAACCTCAAGCAGAGCCAGACTCGTGTTCAACAGTCAGTCTGATCGTGAGATGATTCAGCATCCTGTTGGCAAAGTGAAAGCCTAACACCAAGCCACAGACCAACCAATAATGGAGCTGATGAGCCTTTAATTCCTCTCAGAACAGTTTAGCCCATTGGGAACACGTCCAACCCTTCAGCTGAGCAGGTGTCCAAGTCAACACCTGCTCCTCTGGCCTCACTTGCTGTTTACAATCAAAGCAGAGATTCCAGCGGCTCAAACGAAGCTGAGTTCAGCTGAAGCATTTCACTTCTTTTTCTTACATCAGCTTAAATGAGTATGAGTGATACCAATACTGTGGGCAGATGATCTACTTCATGAAGCTGTCAGTCCACCTGAGACCAGGTCATTGCTTTCAGAGGAGTCAGGTTGTTACACCCTGAAATTACTCTGCACAGAGGTGCACATACAGGGCAAATAGCCAGCTCTCAGTGGAGCGTTTAAACATCATGCCATCAGAATAAAGGTCCTGTTAAGTCCTGAGTTGACTTCTGTCCCATCTGGGGATGTTTCAGTGAATGATTATGAACAACACTCAGAATTCTCCTGTTCTTTGCTGACTGAGGTTTTCTGTTTTCTCACAGGGTTACCCAGAAGGTTGAGGTCCACTAATCTGCTTTGGAGCGGTGACACAGAAGGAGCCCTTAATTTGCTGCAGGATGATGTCCTGGTGGCAGATCCAGGCACAAAGTAAGACTCCCTCCTGTGCTGATCTATTTTTGACTCTGATGACTTTGGGTTTAATTATACAGAGGTGGTGGTCTTTTATTTATTTATTTATTTATTTATTGGGGGGGGGGGGTCACATTTGTAGCACTAAGAAATCGGGCTTTAGAACAGAATTTTTTCCTGATCAGTTCAGATATGGTATTTTAACAGTTTTGGTTGGGTTTCCACCCTAAAAGTTGTGTTTTTGAACATAAGCATCTGACCAATCACAAACATGGAGAAACAGGAGAAACCCTGCAGAGCAGCCTACTTTACCCTGGAGGAGCAGACAGTTATTCTTCAAACAGACCAAGAATTCAAAGATGTCATCAGGTTAAAAGAAACACTGTTACTGCAGCAAAATCCAGGAAGGAATGCTGTCAGCAAACTGTGACTCTGTTAATGTGTAAATTCATGAGATTATCCAACATTAATTCATAGGACAATATAAACAGACAGCACTCTGATCACTCAGTTTGACTTTATTACAGCACAGACATTTGGAGCAGAGCTCTTCCTCAGTGACCTTCCTTTGGTTCAGATTTCACATTCATTTCTTTTCAGGCTCCGCCCCCCGTCTGAGCGTGTTTTGTGTTGGAATATTAATATATATATATATATATATATATATATATATATATATATATATATATATATATATATATATATATATATATATTTAGCATATCCAGAAGTTTACAATGCAGATTATTTGACCGAAGATGTTCAGATGTGGACGTCTTCTTCTTTTACCTGAATGTACGGCTGGCTGTGCACTGCAGAGTGAGGTGCTGCCGCTAAAGCTCAGCGGGTCTGTGCAGCGTTTTTAATCAGAGACATGAGAAGCAGGAGAGGAAAAAGCTTGGGAGACTGCATGGGGATATTTCTTGATCTCTTCTCATGCGCTATATTGGCTGGATTCTGTCTACTTTCCCCGGTGAATGGTGCAGGCAAGCCAGGGCGTGAGGGAACGACACAGGGGGTGAATGAGTTTGGGCTACATGACCAACATAACAGACAATTCAAGAACAAAACAAAAAAAAACAGCACTAACCGGTTTCCATTGTTTAAACATTCCAGTTCTACTCCGGAACATTAAAAATTCAAAAGTTTCTGGTTTTGTTTCTGTTCCTAGCAAATGTTCCCAGCTTTCGTTTTTGTTTGGTGAACCGGTTCAAAGCCGAGACCAGATAAATTTACAGACATGAGCCTGATAAATCTTTTCTTGATGTATTTTAGTGTGTGTGTATTTTTAGGACAGCACACCATTGGATATAAGTAAAAAGTAGTTTCTTGACTTGACTTTGTCAGTAACCTCTCTGTCTCTGGTTGTCAGGTGTCACTACAGCAACGTTGCATTCTCCTTGCTGGCCAACATCCTGGCTCAGAAGGTGACGGGGTCTGACTTTGAGAGCTGGTTGTCACAGAACATCCTGAAACAGCTCAGTATGGAGGACACCGGTTTCACCATCACTCCAACAGTCCAGAAGCGAATGGCTGTGGGCGTTTACAGCAACGGACAGCCAGCTCCACTCTACAACCTGGGCTGGTACCGACCTGCGGGCCAGATGTATTCCACAGCCGCTGACATGGCCAAGCTGATGATGGCTCTTCTGGGTGCTTACAGTGGGAAGCCTCTTCGTCAGGACACTTTGAACACTATGATGACGCCACTCTATAAATGCCACAGCAGCTACTTTGCTAACTCCACGGGCACGCCATGGGAGATCAACGAGTTGTTCGGCTATGACGTGGTGAGGAAAGATGGAGACCTGGATGGTTACGCTGCAACCTTTTCCCTGGTGCCAAAGCTCAAGCTGGGAATGGTGATCCTGATGTCCGGGGTTCGGCCTGCAGACCGTGACCTCCTGAATCAGGCCTATGGCTTCCTCATCCCTGCGATGGAGAGCGCCTTCAGGGAAGCCAAACCACCTCTAAGGCCGCCACCAAACCCGTACCCATACGTGGGCTTCTACACCTACAGGAACATGACCTTCTATCAGATTAAGGTGGACTCAGACGGGGTCCTGATCATGCAGCAGTTTGGACCACAGGTGGACACTACTGTGCCATCTAAGTACAGGACTATCCGTCTGGACTACCTGCAGGAGAGGGTCTTCAGGGTGGTGTTCGAGAAGCCATACCCATGCAAGCTGAAGGTCCACAGCTCTTCAGTGTCCCTGGAGGCTCAGGACCGACAGCTCTTTAACTTTTACGTTTTCAACAGGAGAGGAATCTCCCCAGGCTTCGACTCTCCAGGACTCAACACATACAAGGTGACCAGGATTGGAGGCAGACCGTACTTTGCTTCATGAATACCAACTCCTGTGTCTCTGCTCAGTGTGATGTGATAACTCAGGATTTATCTATTACTCCTCTTCTCTGAGCCCCATCTTCTCTTCAGTCTCTCAAATACCTTTCCTGAAGCTTTCTTCTCAGAATAACGAGCACAAACAAAGCCTGTCTGATAAAAATGTTTACTGTATGAACGTTTGCTGAGACCTGATTGGTTAATGGACATGTGGCAGTACTTCTTTTCAGCCCCTAAGTGCCTACAGTGGGACCTTGAAACAGGATGTGTTGACACATCTTCAGACTGACTTTTTAAGACTTTCATCCATCCTGAGGGCAGGTAGAGATGTTTATTCTGAACAGGGGAGCGATGTCGTAAGAGACCGTGATGAATAAAGCTTGTGTTGTACCTAAAGTCTCTTTTAAAGGCTTGTTTATTCTTCCTTTAAGAGTGAAAATGGATATGCATGCTTTATGTGACACAACTGTCCTGACCTACATGCTCCAAAGCCTCTGTATGTTAAGAATGAACAGTGGAATAATACTTTTACTAGAAGGCGTCTGAATGCACTTTAAACACTTTGTCATCTTTGTACTTTGTTCACCAAACGCCTGTGCAGAAATTCAAACTTCTTTTCTGGGGTGAAAACAATAATAAGTAGTTTACAAAGGGTTGTCCGTGGGCTAAACACTCCAACCCGCCAATTATTTATCCATTCATCTTCTATCCTGCTTCTCCTGTTTAGAGTCATGGTTGGCTGGAGCCTATCCCAGCTATTTTAGGGCGAGACTGCCGTTTATTCTTTAAAAATTATAATAATGATAAAAATAAAAATAGCATAAAAAAGTTCTTGAACACAGAAATCAGGATTTAGCTAACTGTGGGATTCGCTATGATCTAGCAGAGCTCCTGTGGTGTACCACAGAGGGCGACTGTGGCTCAGTGGTAGAGTTGTCGTCTCTTAATCGATTCCCAGCTCCTGCAGTCACATGTCGAAGTGTCTTTGAGCAAGACACTGAACCCAAAATTGCTCCCACTGTTGTTCAGTGGTGTGTGAATGGGTATGAATGAGTTAGATAAAACTGATGGTTTCTAGCTTCCTCCTCCCATCAGTGTGTGAATGTGGTGTGGATGGGTGAATGAAACCAGCAGTGTAAAGCGCTTTGAGTGGACAGAAAGACTAGAAAAGCTCTTTATAAGTACTGGTCCACAGATACATAATGGCAAACATATATCACCACAAAGTGTTCAGTATTAGATTTGGACAGTATCTCAAACATAAACAGTAGGGAGGTCAAACCACAAACATTTTGAAACTACTCAAACAAAAAACACAGCAACCCTGAATTAATTGCGATAAGTCAGATTTAATATTTAATTTGTTGTAACTTGAAGCATTATTTTGGAGCATTTCTTACTCTAGGCAGCGTGGCTCAGGGTCAGGGTTACTATCTTTTAATGGTAAGAGCATAAGAACATGTGAGAAGCCTCCACCCTGTGGCAGGCTTCTCAGCACAGCTAAGCTGTTTACATGCATTTTAATAGCCCGATCTTGCGCTGACTAAGCTCATTGTCCACTTTCTGAAACTGCATGTAAACACACTGAATGTTCGCATCTTATTAAAAAGTTGACTCTGACTGCTTTAGAGCACCATAAATCACACAACAACAACCAGGAAAAACTGACTTAGTTCAAAATGTCTGAGCAGAACTTATTATTCATCAACACAACATGGGGCACACCCTAACCACATCAGGTCTAAATACATGAAGCCTCTGTCACTAACTGCAGTTCCCTGAGTGTCCACTAGAGTGTGAGCAGAACAAGCAGAAAGCACATCCGCAGCCATGCAAAGAGCCAATCCTCACAGCAGAAACCAAGGAGTTTACAGCCTGGTTCAGAACAGGGTTTCAGCCTGAATAGATCATTTCTCTGTCGGCTCACTCTGAACAGGGAAGGATTTTTTTCACATACAACTCAGTAGTTTAGAGGATATTAAGATCACTCTCCCTATCAGAGGTTCAGCTGACTTTAACCCTGTGGTTTCCTGCAAAGAGGCCACATGTCTGCATCCTTTCCAAAGCTGCCTCAGCTCAGATTATTGAACCTGTATGTAAGATCAGAGTCAGGCCTTAATGGTGGTGGTTCTGACCCGTTTTGAGTCTCATTCTCCAAACAGTAACACAGCAGGTGTTTGCAGCCCTAATCCTTCAATCCCGAGTAGCCTGAGTGTGAAAGCTGTGATGGTGTGAGGCAGGGTCATGACCTCAGTCTCGAATACTCCCACAGATTGAAACAGGACGAAGCTTTTAAAGCCACCATAGTTGCAGACTGGAACAGGTAACATCAAAACACAATTAAACATGTGTTCTTTCATTATCATACGTCTTTTTTTTCTCTGATCCACAACCATTGGCTGACCCCTGGAAACAAAGCTGTGACCTGCTTTGGGCTCAGAGCAGCAGGGTTGAGATTCAGTGATGTGTTATCTGCTCACTGCTGCTGTCGTTATCTGACCTGAATGAACTAAATGCTGTGTTATTTCTCCTCAGGATTCACAGAGTATGTTTATTCAGAGCTCTAACAGCGTCTGCTGGTCCTCATCAGTGATTTAAGAACTAATCTGACCTCATGTGACACCCCTCTGCGTGTTTAAGTCATCTAAAGCCAGATCACAGGTGTTTCCTGGGAATATGTAGAGAACATGTTGTCCTGAAGCAGACTGCAGACCAGACTCAGAACACACAGCTGTGCAGAGTGTATCTGCTGCTGATTCGTAGCTCCTTCATCACTGTTCACTGTTACAGCTGCTGAGTGCTGCTAATACAAAACAGTGAGCACAACACCTTCAAAACTTTCCACAGCTGAAGGGGTCAGAGCTGCTTAACCAACCTTCAGACAGAGACCATGGTGGGTACCAAGCAACACATCTATATAAAAATTTAAATTTACCCCCCCATTAAAATTTGGATAAAGATCTTTAAGAGTGTGATGGAGCTGATCCCTCTGTACGAAGTGAAGTCTGGGGTCCTTTAATGGAAGCAGAACTCTGGGACTGTAAGCCAGTAGAAAAGGTTGACCTGGAGTTATGTAAGAACATTTGAGGAGTCCACAGAAACTGTCCTGACCACGACTGCAGAGCAGAGCTGGACCAACTCCCTCTGCTGACTCCAATTAAAAAGAGAAGGATTCAATGAACCAACCACCTGATGGACTCTGAGCCCGACTCAGACAAACACAGAGCTTATCTAGAACAGCAACGCTCTCTGAACACAGAGGAAAACACCACAATACAGGAAATAAGATCTGTTTTTCAAAATAAGAGCCTACAAGTCATCACCAACTCCAACTACAGAAAATAGAGCAAAATAAACAGGACAAATATTACCATCAGAGGAAGCTGGAGACTCATCAATCATCAAATTAGAAGGTTATCAAGAATTAAAAACAGAATTTAAATATGCAAAGATCCCTTAAAGAGACAGGCACTCTCTAAATACAGACTCTCTGATCATAAAGTGGCCATTGAAACGGGTGGATTCAGAAATCAGTGGTTAGAGAGGTCTCAGTCTGTAGGCTGTGTCACACAGGACAGGTAGAAACTGAGATCCATTTCCTGATCACCCGTCCAAACTAGACAAATTTTAGAGACATGTTTTTACCCAAATTGACAGATTGAATCCCTGACTTTCTTCATCTGCCCAAAGAGGAACAGATCCAAAAGATTCTGGGGGAAGAGAGCTCTGTTCAACTGTCAGCTGAATATGTGACAGCTTGTCACAGAGTGAGACAGGCGTCAGTTAAAGATGATTAATAAGGTGTTATTAAGGAAAGAAAAACAAACATCTATATCCATGTAAACATAGATCATTGTTTGTTTGTTATTGTTCTTTCTATTGGTTTGGTTTTATTCATTTTGGTTTTGAATCATTTGATTGTTGTTATTGTTTGTTATTGTTTTCTAGGTGATTTTAACTGTACTTCATGCCAGAAGTAATCAATCAATCAATCAATCAATCACTCAATCAATCAATCAATCTTTATTTGTATAGCACCAATTCATAACAAGTGTTATCTCAAGACACTTTACAATAGAGCACAAAGCTCTTCATTTTGAGGATATACATATATGCATAGATACATATATACATATAAAGATACACATATACATATATATACAAATATATACATCCAACACCCAACATGAATCCATCTTCTGAACACTTTCCTTTTTACAGCACAAATATTTTCCTCCACATACAGCAGGAGTCAAACCCTAAAGACAGGCAATGATTTATAACTTATACCTCTGTTAGTGGCTCAAATTTACCTGAGATATCAGTCAAACTCTGTCTTCAGTCTGACAGCTGTAAAACGTGATCCTAGGACTACATCTGCTGCCCCCTGCTGGAAGTTTGAAAGAAAGCAGCTTCCTGTTGTAATAAGCCTGCATTCAGATTTCTGTACATGTACAGAAAGATGTTAAATAAAGCCAGGGGTAGAGACATGTAGGACAGTTTAATGTAAAATGCAAAGTTAAGACAGTCTGTCAAACTTTAATTCAGCTGAGACCATGACTTAAAAAGCTACAACATGAAAGTTATGATCATCCTCAGCTGATGAAGACAATCATCAGCTCCTGCAGAAGGGAGATTTACAGCTCTCTCTTGGGTCGGTGAAAGCTCTCGGGGCTCTGATGAATAGAGACCATCCCTCAGCTGAGCAGGAGGTCTTCAGAGTGTGTGTGTGTGTGTGAGGAAAGATGCTGCAGTCTCTGGCTCGACTCCTGTTACTATCTGTAAAGCTGTTAAAAAGTTGTAGTAATGATATCCTGAGATATCATTACTACAACTATCACTCAGGGATTAAATCATGTGAAACGATTTTTTTCATTCAGTTTTCACTGACTTATTTTTCTGAAGTCACTTTTCTGAAGACTTTTTAGACTTGAAAACATTCCTAATGCCAGAGGATCCATGGATATTTTTTTTTCCTCCCCCAGCGTGGATAGCCTGTGAAATACTGAAAAGAAATCTGCGTTTCGGTTTTCTGTGTCCATGACACAGATGTCCACTGAATCGAAAATGAATGTATAGATTTATGAAGAGAGCAATGATTTGATCCTGTTTTTGTGGTTTTATAGTTTGATGGACGTTAGCTGACGGTGTCCTCTTTTAATGGAGCAAAACAGTGTCTAAGTTTCCTTTTATTTAACATCAGATTGTTATTAAAAAGTTTCTTTTTGATAAAATCACAATAAAACTGATGGAAAATTACAAGCATTTTTTCTTGATTTCTAAAAGAAGACATTTATCCACACTATAAAGAGGCTGCCATCAGAAATACACACTCCTGGTCTGGGTTTGAGCTCCTCACCTGATAACTTCAGATGTGGTCCCTGTGTGATGGTCCACTCTGAGTGAGTGACAGAGCCTCCACAGAGGGACACAAGGCTGGATCAGGGTCACTTTGATAATAAATTGAAGACTTCATTAGCACATTTTCCCAGGTGTGCACAGCAGAGCGAGTGAGCGAGCGTTACCATCAGCATATTTAAACCAGACATGAATCAGGCCGACGCTCACAGTTCAATAAAACATCTTTATTACAAACCAAACCCATTTCAAAGAAAGCACACAGTTCCCATGCTTTACAGTACTGCTGAACATTATTAGTGCTACAGTTAGCTTCTTCGGTCTGCAGAGAGCTCACTAATCACAGGCCATGGTCTCATTTTTATTCACACCTCATATTAAAGACATCTGAGGACCAGATCACTCTATGACCTCTCTCTGCCCCGCTCCAGGTTCTTCTTTTAGTTTATTCAAGCTGCTGAAACGGGCTCAGGTTTTTTGGATGTGAGCACTGAAGATTTGTCATGGTAACTGGTAAGGCTTGGACAAAGACATGGACCTGTCTTTAAAATATAACAATTATAGAGTTTCATCAATATATTACAGTTATTTTTAAAGATCAACCCTTTCTATCCACTCAGGAGTCAGGCTGATATTGTGCTGTTCACTTCTGTGCCTCCAGAGGACGCTAAAGTACTTCCCTAAACTGTCACACATTCCTTCAGAATTTGTAACGAGTGTAAAGATTTTACAGCATCATCTCAGAATCTATTAGATATTAATTATCAGTTATAAGTGATAATCATCAGAGTTGAAACAGGTGTGTGTGACTGACAATGGAAAGAGATGGCATATCCCTCTGAGGACAAGAAGCAGAAGACAGATGAAGGCAAACGATCCCGAAGGGTGATAATGACCTTTAACAGCTGCTACATTTTCTGGATCATGACCTGGAATTTACCTGCAGAGAAGAAACAAACACAGAAGAAGATGAACTTCAAACACTTACACAAAACTGCAAAGCAGGAGAGTCCATCTCTGAATCTGGGTCTCTGCTGGACCTCAGAGAAGACTGAGAGCCAGCAGAAACCCAGACTCCAGCTGGAACTTGTCTCTGGTGGTTTCTTTACTCTTCAGTCAAAAGGTGAGTAAATTCTTAGTGTCTTACACGCAGGCATGACGGAGACCTCAGCTGTCACGATACTCTTCACTCCTAGGTTGGACAGACCTCCTCTCACCAGGCCACAGGTGAAGGCCAGATACTGCAGAGCAAGTAGTATGAGCAAACACAAACCTCATTATTTAAAGACACAGTGAAGTAAACGTGATGCTACACATGTGACCACAAATCCTCAAAATATTTGATGTTGTTTTCTGCTTCTGTGGCTGCTCGTGTGTTAAGGTTGAATTTATCCAGAGCCAAGTACCTTCGGGGCCAGATCCAGATATTGTTTCCCCGCTGAGAGCTGACTCAGTATCCTGAACTTGTTGTCCTGCAGAACGTAGATTCCCTGAAACACAGGATGTCACCACTTGAACACAGTCCACAGACAAACAGCTGAAAGTGTAACAGACAACTTGTTCTTGATGGAAGGCCAATCACAACTCAGAGCTACCTGGTGGTTTGTTCGCAGGTTATCGATTTGCTTCTTGAACACACAGGTCCAGAAATCTTTACAGACAAACTTCATGACGTCCAGCTCATCTTTAAACCTCTGCGTGTCCTTAGTCAGTCTGCCGAGAGAGGACAAAGACTTACACTACAAGACCAGGACCCTGACACAGACAGGAGACCAGAACTCTGAAAAAGAAAGGAGACCAGGATCTGACACATACAGGAGACAAGGACCCTGACCCAGACAGGAGACAGGAACCCTGAATCAGACAGGGGACCAGAACTCTGAAAGAGATTGGAGAACAGAACCCTGACACAGACGCAGACTAGGACCCTGACACAGATGGAAGACCAGTCCCTGACTCAGACAGGGAGACCAGGACCCTGACACAGATACGAGACCAGTCCCTGACTCGGGCGAATAACCAGGATCCTGACACAGACAAGAGACCAGGACCTGACACAGACAGTACACCGGGACCCTGACTCAGAAAAGAAACTGGGCCCTGGAACAGACAGGAGACCAAGACCCTAACACAGACAGTACACCAGGACCCTGACACCTACAGGAGACCAGTCCCTGATTCAGACAGGAGACCAGGACACTGACAAAGATTGGAGACCAGAACTCTTTTTTTTTTTTTTTTTTTTTTTTTTTGTTGGAGACCAGAACTCTGACACAGACAGGAGACCAGGACCCTGACCTCACAGGAGACCAGTCCCTGATTCAGACAGAAGATCAGGACCCTTGCACAGACAGGAGACCAGGACCCTGACACAGATGTTGTTATAACAAATTTTGCTTATGGACATTTTGGTCGTCCACATGTATTCATACACATATTACATAAACAAGACCTACCAATATAACTTTCACACACTCATTTCATGGTATATCTATATACATTATAAGCATATATTTTATCAATAAAGCCCGACAGCAACCCCAAAATGCAGACACTCATGTTTTATGTTTGACCCTACTAAAGAACGTGCAGCTGCCTCCGTCTCTGTCCTCGAGAGATACTTGCTGCTTTGATTTCTGTGTGCTTCCACCTCCAGTCATGAGAAGTGTTGTGTTTCATATGCAAACACAGCAGAGCCTGTGTCAGAAACTCTTCCTAAGTGGTACCACTCTTCAATGTAAATAATTGTTAATAAATAAACATCTTTTTAGGACAGTAGTAAACACCACACACAAAATGACACCACTAGAAATTCAGCCAATAAGAACATTTCTGGAGAGTGATTTGAGATTTGACAAATAGGGCTTACTTTAAAAAGCTCAATCA
Organism: Labroides dimidiatus; assembly: GCA_030710495.1. Taxonomy (NCBI): domain Eukaryota; kingdom Metazoa; phylum Chordata; class Actinopteri; order Labriformes; family Labridae; genus Labroides; species Labroides dimidiatus. Next base: position 32,644,305 of record CM061151.1, read on the forward strand.
AAGCTAAATAAATCTGTTGACTCCACTTGCTGACTCTTGCTCTTTTTTTGACTCTACTCTGGACTAAGTGCGTTTTCTGAGGATCGGACTAAGGCTAAAAGTTGAAGTTTTGCAGTCAGCTGCAGCAGGTAATCTGCCTTTGAAGACCCATCTGGCTTTATCCCACAAAAAAATACACAACAATAGAAGACAAGTAACCCTGACACTGATTCAAAACCCTGACACAGAGCAGAGACCAGAACCCTGACACAAAGAAGACCAGACCTCAGCCAGAAAGAAGACCAGAACCTTGACACAGATTTAAAACCCTGATACAGAGAGAAGACCAGAACCCTGACACAGATAGGAGACCCACATACAGATAGAAGACACAAACCATGACACAGATTGAAAACCAGAACCCTGACACAGAGAGAGGACCAGAACCCTAACATGGACAGAAGAACTGAACCCAGACACAGATAAAAAAAAAAAACAGAACCCTGCTCCAGAGCAGGTTAGCTGTGAATAAGAGATCAACGAGTAGAAAAACAACACCTCCTGTCCAATTAGCTCTCTCAGAAAATATTCTGCCCATTATTAGAAGATGTTAGTGTGCAGAGCGCTTAGGAGAGAGAGTTTTTAGGGACAGACACAATTCTTTTGATGTCCACAATGACATCCTGTACAAGAGATTCAGATTTTTATCAGATGGACTTGTTAACTAATGGATCCATAAATAAATAAATTCAGTTGATTTCATCCAAACATCAGAGACAGAGTGAAGAAATAAAGCCTCACTGACCGCTTTGAAGGAGGTTTTTGTACTTGTTCCTCAAGTCTGTTTAGCTCCACTGTTTGCATCTTAAATAATGATGTTAATAATAATGGTCACACATGACAGAACTGGAGAAACAGGACTTCATGGAATGAACAACTACGTGGGAGTTAAGGGATTAATATTAATTTCATTTAATATTCCAACATAAAACACGCTCACACAGGGGGCGGAGCCTGAAAAGAACTGAATGTAAAATCTGAACCAAAGGAAGGTCACTGAGGAAGAGCTCTGCTCCAAACGTCTGTGCTGTAATAAAGTCAAACTGAGTGATCAGAGTGCTGTCTGTTTATATTGTCCTATGAATTAATGTTGGATAATCTCATGAAATTACACATTAACAGAGTCACAGTTTGCTGACAGCATTCCTTCCTGGGTGTTGCTGCAGTAACAGTGTTTCTCTAGAAGGCTTCACAGAAGAGCACAATGATCGAACTATACAGAAAATTCTCCTGCATGATCAGTGATATTTTACACGAAATGGGCAGTATTTTACAAATTCTGTGAACTTATGAGCACAGCTGTATTCAAACATGTCTCATAAACTTTGAGGTGTATGTGCAGATAACTGTACCTATGCAGTACCCTGAACACCTTTACCTGTGACACTGTAACGGACCAGGAGTGAGACAATTACCTCTCTATGAGTCCTTGTCCGACTCTGAAGCCCAGGTTCTCCAGCTTGGTGATGTTTCTTCCATTTTCCTGAATGATTGACAGGCGGAAGTCGTACTTACAAAGACTAGCAGCTGTTACCTCAAACCAACAGGAAACTGGTGTTTGTATACAGTTTCTTACCGCCTCTCCATTTTCTGAAGTCTTGCAAATGTATTGAACCAACTCGTGATGTAAAAACTGGAAAAGAGCTTCTTCGGCCATTCTTCCTCCTCTTCTTAGCTAAATGCTGAAAAACTAACTAATATTATTCAAAGTGCTGAATCACCGCCTCACTTAGACTTTATCTGATACTATTACAGAACGAAGTTGACTGTTATTAATCAGAAACGTGAATTTTGATCTAAATTAGAAAAAAATAACAAAACAAACGCTCTGTCTCATCAGTGTTATTCTTCCTTTACCACCAGTCGGGCGGGGTCACAGCAAACAGAGCGTCATGTAGCAGTGCTGCCACCTGCCGGTCAGGAGGTCCGACTGCGACAAAGGATGCGTCTCAAAGCGCCAAATGTCCATCCTTCCTTCCTCCACTTGCGTCGTTCACTTGCGTCTTAGTCCCTCCCACCAGAGATGCATGGGAGAGATGAAGGAAATGAAGAGAGGAGTCGAGGAGCCGAGGAGATTCGTTTTAAGAGAATTGAGACGTCCTCTCCTCGGGAGCGCCACATGAAGCGACATGTTTTGGTGATGACAGCATCACCAAAATCATCATTGGTGGATCATCTGTCAGTCAGCTCTAACAGCTGTTTGTGTGTCTGCTCATGTGCGCTGTAATAACTCCAATCAAATAAAAACAGTAACAGAGCTTTGTCTGTGTTTTTAACCTGTTTAACAAACACTTTCACATGAAGAAAACCTGACCTCTGTTTATTCTGTGTCCTGTTTAGAAGCACACGGATCACTTTACCGCTAAAATGCCTCATTATTAGATTATTTATTAATTATTCAGCCTAGAGCATATCTGATCATGAACCCTGAAACTTATTAATATAACCTAGTTTATGATGTCTGAGGAACACTTGATATTCGTTGTTTATTAGATCTCAGGGAAAACAGAAATCCTGTTACTCTTTACAAACCTCACAGCTGTTTTTTCTCTCCGTTTACATTTACCTTAATTATTTGTTTTAGGCTTTATTGTTCTTAGTTTTCACACCCAAATTCAAAACAGTATTTATATGTATTTCTTTTTATAAAGCAGCCTACTTGTTAGACTTGTCAGTGTAGAGATGACCTAATATCTAATCCAGAAACTGTTTTATTGAGTTTACATTTGACACTTTTACACATCCTGCTCCAGAGTAATGAATTTTGTAAGAAGAGATGAGCAGGGAGCAATATTCCAGTCCAAAGTTTTATTAAAAGAATAAAAAAGTGGTCCAAATATAACACAGGTAACTTAGCAAACCATTGTTCATCTTAAACTATTGTCACAGCCTGTCTGCAGCTGCTGCAGTGATGGAGCTGCTCAGTGCTGCCACCTGTTGGTGTTCACTGCTCCTCTGGACAGTGATGAGAGAAGGACCTCAACCATTTCACAGGACAGTCCCTGAAACACACACACACACACACACACACACACACACACACACACACACACACACACACACACACACACACACACACACACACACACACACACACACACGAACGGTTAGCACACAAGGAATAGAAGTGAGGAGAAAGAGTAAGAGAAGTGAAGCCAAAAGATCACCACCACAGGACCTGTGGCCAGTAAAAGAAATCTCCCAGTGTTGTAGAAAAACCTTCAGTTTCTTGAAAGAGGAACGATGTCTTAAAACAAAAGAAAAAAAAACTGGACACATAAATCTTTCCTTACTCTGGTGGATTTTTCTGTACTCTTTTCAAGCAATTCAGGCAATGTTTTAGTCTTTAAATATCTTGAAATCAGACAGATTTTACTAAAAATAAGACAGACTTGCTTAAATTTCAGTTTTTGCAGGGTTTGTTTTATTTCTTCTTACTGTTCCTCCTCTGCTGCAGGAGCCTCATTGGTCGACAGAATTGTCAATCAATCATCTTTTCACATTAAATCACTAATTTAAATAAAAATTCTCTGAAAAAAAGCATCAGGAAATAAATGTACCTGAAAAGAAGAAATGTTGACAGCTGAAACCATGTTTGATCAAAATAGTGTTGAACTTCTAATTTAATGTCATAGTTTGTCTGACATTTCATTTGTTGACATGGAGGAGGCGGGGTTCATGACCTATACAGCAGCCAGTCAGCAGGGGGAGTTCTAAATCTTTTGGCTTCACTTACATTCAGTCAGAGGTTTATACCTATGATACTTCTGTCCTTTCCTCCTCCGGTACTCTGCTTCGTCCACAGTCCACACCGCTCCCTTCCCTCCCTCCACTCGCACAAAACACTTGTGGAGGCTGAGGTTGTGACGCACTGCGTTCTGTGTAAAAGAGTACACTATGTCAGAGGAGAAAAAAGTCATCCTGTAAGACTGATGGTGAGGGAGGTTATCATGTCAGTATCTGTCAAGTTAAAACCATTTTCTGGAAGTTCCTGGTTTATTTTGTTAACCCTTGTCTCTTGTCTTTTCAGTTCCTGTCAAGCTGCCTCCCTCACTGCTGATCACCGGGCCCCTCCCTAATGTGTTGCACTTGTGTCTTGTTATACTCACCTTCCTTCCCCTCTTATCCCCGGGTGTTCCCTCACTTCCCTGCCAGATTATCGCACCTGATCTCGAGTAGATGCATCCAGCCATCTGTAGTTTGTCCCTCATGTATTTCTGATCCTGTTACTGAACCTGTTTTCTGACCTGCTTCCTGAGTTTTGCCTGCCGGACTTGTTACCTTTGCCTCGCTGACTGACTACCTGTGTGCCGAACCTGTTTGTATGAAAGACTCTCTTTGAACTGAACCTGCTCCCGCATCTGTGCTCCTTCCTCTGTGCCTGACAATCGTGGTTGTTCATAAACGATTACTGAGTCAGCTATGTGGTGAAAACTATGACTACATTTCCCATGATCCATTCTGCTCCCAAGCTCATTATTATAATCAGACCCAATTCTACAGAAAACTTCTGATAATATTTACAATCATATAAAAAATAGAAACATTTCAGGCTGAACTTTAACGTAACATCAATATCTTATCCTGTCTGTTTGGTGGACGCTTACATTTCAGTGTTTACCATGGAATATGTCACAAAATAATAAAATAAGGCCGCTCAGTCCATCCCTGGAAAACACACACTTTGTCTGCACTTTGGTCTCATGCGTGACTGAGTGAGGAGCACCAGTGAGAGCTACAGACCTTCCAGGTGGCTGTGTTGTGTCTGAAGTAGAAGAACATGGTGGTGAACCAGGTGTAGATCTCATTCAGGGTGCGCTGTTTGTCCGGAGACTCCAGGATGGACTGAGAACAAACAAACAAAAAAAAAAACAAATAAACAAATAGACAGACAGAGAGACAGACAGATAGACCCGGCTGTGATGAGACCCTGTCCCCCAGAGAACTAAGAACTAGACCACCTCTTTGCAGCCAGGTGTTGACAAACCATCAGTGAGGATCACTGTTCGAATCAAATATCCAGATCTCTTCCTTTGTACTGCAACAGTCTGACTCTGCACCACAAAAACTGAGCTCTAAACAAGAGTTCATGTCTCACTTTTGGTAAAAACTCTACTTTTGGACTCAGTGGCCCTCATTTATCAGTCCTGCATGGAAATTGGTACAGGTTTGTTTGTAGAAACGAGGTAACGGCCACGTTCACGTGTGATTTATGAAACTTGCGTATCAGTTCCAATCACTCTGTACGCCTAAGAAGGTGATGATAAAACAAGCGTGATTTAAATAACAAGCCCCTGAATATTCCAGGTCCAGCTGGAACCCACAGAATTTATGGCATGGAGGGACGCATTCTAGAAAAAAAGGAGACTTCACTGAGCTGGAGATCAACAGCACCACAGCAACCGAGGTCGAGAGAAAAGAAGCTGTGCTGTTTGTCAGTGTGAAAGAGAGTCAGAAGAACCACGTCTGCAGCCGTCTGCAACCGTCTGCAACCGTCTGCAACCGTCTGCAACCGTCTGCAGCATCAGTGTAACAAACCAAACTACAGCAGAGTGCAGAACATTTCATTTACACCTTCTTCATTTAAACTTCAATGAATAAATCTGTCAAATCAAACTATTAGAAGCTGTAATATTATTGGTTATTTCAGTCCAGGTCCAAAAACATGAAAAGATCACTGTTAAAGATGTGCCTCAGCTCTGAAAGAAGCTGCAGACAGACTCCAGCCTGGACCTGGACCTGGACCTGAACGTGGACCTGGACCTGGAGCTGGACCTGGACCTGGACCTGAACTTGTACCTGTCACAGACTGAGGAGTTAGTGGAGCAGTGCTCATCAGATTCAGGCACAGGGACAGAGGGACAGACAAAGCTGCAGCATGTCTGATGGAGATAATAAGACCTGTTCAATATGCAGGACTGTGAACTGCTTCACCTACAGACGGATTTCATGGAGTTTATCATGAAAGCAGCTGATTGGCTGTGATCACATGTGAATGAATGTCTTGAATTATTAAGGTGACTTTTCCACACACACTTCAGATTAATATAACCATATATTTAGGAGTCAAACAATCATCTGCATGCTGAATCCTGTCATCAATAAGGCTTCCTTTAAAAACACACTTCAAGTTTGATCCAGGCTCCTCTGAATAATCTCTGCTGAGACTTTTCTGAGGACATGGGAGTGTTTTTCTCATGTTCAAAGATCCATAAAGGAAACATGCTTGTTTTATATGAATAAATCAGCTGACAGCTTGTGTTGCTCTTTCATTAATGCTGTATTTTACAGAGATTGGTAGAAAAAGAGAGAAATGTTTGAAACTTTCTTGGTGTCATATTTAATTCAGCTATCCAAATATTCATCTGTGAACCTCTGTCAGTCTGTCTGAAAATGCTCTGCACTCATATGATCCAAGAATTCTCTACAGACTCATTTTCCTCACTGCACTGCGCTCCCCTCTGACATGAGACTTGCGTACACAAACTTAGACCTGGTGTGGGATTTGAGTGTACCATCCGCCCACGTTTAGATTGATATATGCTGATCTGTGCTTGAAAATGAGCGTACATCCATTTCTCAGTTGTACGCATGTTTGATAAATGAGGGCCAGTGTGAGCCACAGTCAGCTGAGCAGTCCAGGAAAACATCTTTTTTCAAGCTACTAAAAGACAAACATGATGCCTGTAAAATACAGTCACAAAGTTAGTCATGAATACTTCTGAAAACATCCTGCACACGAGGAAATGATAATTACCCATCTTATCAAGTAGGCGTAGGTGTACGGAGGCCGGATGTTGTTGTATTTGTAACAGTCAATACTGGGGACCAGATCTATGAAATAAAGACAGGATAACTTAGGTATGATGAGGATTTATAGAGCTGACCCCTACAGCCTCACTGATGCACATACTGCTGCAGTGCATGGGTGAAAAGATGAAGTAAAACACAGCAGACTACACAGGCTGTTCTGAAAGCACGGAGGGACAAAACACTGAGGTTAAACTGCTGATAAGTATGGTGGCCCTGAAGGGCAAAAAAAAAAATCAGAAGCTGACAGAGTTAGGATTTTACCTCTAAAGGTTTTCTGATGCTCAGAAACACTGACTGGTGAACTAAACTCCATCTAAAACATGTGTTTGGCTTATCTGAACAGCTGTAAGAAGTCTGAGTCATGTTTTGATTTTCCTCCAGAATAAACGCTCACTGAGTGTCTGTTACCGGGCAAAAAGTGCACAGGAGCAGCAACAGCAGCAGCAGCAGCTCTGGATCTGTGCTGGGACATTTCCTCCAGGTGTTTCAGGGTCCACTGCTGCACTGCGTCCCTGTCTGTCATCAGAGGCTGAGGCAGGTACAAAGGAAGGCTGAACGGCCAATCAGATGACACCTTCTGCACGAGGTGATGGAGATAGAGGTAAACATGAGAGGAGAGTTTGAGCCCCTCCTCGAATACTTTTCCAAACATTAAAAATTCCTTCAAATTCTCGAAAGACAAATCTCTCCATTAGTTTGAATTATCATTAAAAAGAGAAAAGGCGAAAGTCCAGATACCAGATCAGTGTGTTTGTTCTCTGAGCACTGAAGGTGAAACTGCATGGCAATAAGTTTCTGTTTTTCCAGTATGAGCTGAAAGAAAGAGAGAACAGAAGTCAGTGAATTTATAATAAATCTACTGAAATCAGGGACTTTAATCAGCTTAAGAGCTGCAGAAGAGTTTGTGAGTCATAAGTCCTTATAGCAGCTGTTTCTGTCATGCTGTGTTGTGTCATTGTACATGTGAACAGAATGCGATGATGCTCCGCCCATACATGTTGGATGCATCACTTTGGTAGATATCACAGGTTGAATGTTTAGGGAACAGTCTGTTAGAATAAGATAGAAGAGCTGCAGCTGATTAACACACAAATTAACCTTTTTAAATGATGTTTGGAAACAGGTCTTAAAGGGCTCGTAGTTTTACTGCCTCTTCTCTGAAAGGCACAAACAGACTTAATGAAGAGTTTAAAGTCAAGATCTGGATTTGGGGAAAAAAAAGCATACTGATTATTTTTATATTTTTAAACTTGAGCGTGTAGGATGTAGATGTGGACGTTGTGTCTGTATTTTTCACCTGGCTCTCCATGTGCTGAACAAGATCCCGCTGCACCTTCCACTGAGCCATGCTTCTGTCGCTGTGGCTGTGCTCAGAACGCAGGTGTCTGAGAGAGAGAAAAGAGAGTAAAAAGAGAAAAGGGAGAACAGAAAGAAAAGAGAGCAAAGAGAAAAGAGAGTAAAAGAGAGATAAAAAGTAACAAATAGATGAAAGAAAGCAAAAAGAGAAAAAAATAATAATGATGAAATAGATACAAGAGAGCAAAGAGAAAAAAGAGAGATAAAATTGAGTAAAACAAGAAAAGTGAGCAAAAAAAAGCAAAGAGGTAAAAAAAGAGCAAAAAAGAAAAAAAAAGCAAAGAGGGTTAAGAGAGAAAAACAAGAAATGAGAGAAAAGACAGTAAAGAGAAAAAAGGAGAATAGAAATAAAAGGAAGCAAATAAATGAAAGAGAGCAAAGAGAGAGAAGAGAGAAAGAGCAAAGAGGGCAAAGAGAAAGACAAGAAAAAAAGCAAAAAGAGCAAAGAGAGAAAAAAAGAGCAAAGAGGGCAAGGAGAAAAATTAGATAAAATAGAGTAAAACAAGAAAAAAGAGCAAAAAGAGCAAAAAGAGCAAAAAGAGCAAAAAGAGCAAAGAGGTAGAAAAGAGCAAAGAGGTAGAAAAGAGCAAAGAGGGGAAAAAGAGCAAAGAGGGCAAAGAGAGAAAAACAAGAAATGAGAGAAAAGAGAGTGAAGAGAAAAAGAGAATAGAAATAAAAGAAAGCAAATAAATGAAAGAGAGCAAAGAGAGAGAAGAGAGAAAAAGAGATAAAGAGATAAAGAAAGACAAGAAAAAAGCAAAAAGAGCAAAGAGAGAAAAAAAGAGCAAAGAGGGCAAAGAGGGAAAAAAGAGAGGAATGAGAGAAAAGAGAGCAAAGAGCAAAGAGAAAAGAGAACGAAAAGAGAAAAGATAGTGAAGAAAGCAAGAAAGGAGAGTAAAGAAAAACAAGAAATGAGAGAAAAGAGAGTGAAGAGAAAAAAGAGAATAGAAATAAAAGGAAGCAAATAAATGAAAGAGAGCAAAGAGAGAGAAGTGAGAAAAAGAGATAAAGAAAGACAAGAAAAAAGCAAAAAGAGCAAAGAGAGAAAAAAAGAGCAAAGAGGGCAAAGAGGGAAAAAAGAGAGGAATGAGAGAAAAGAGAGCAAAAAGAAAAGATAGTGAAGAAAGCAAGAAAGGAGAGTAAAGAAAAAAGAGAAAAGATAAAAGGGAGCATATAAATAAAAGAGAGCAAAGAGAAGAGAGAAAAAAGAGTAAAGAGATAAAAGAGAGAAGAAAAAAGAGCAAAGAGGGCAAAGAGAGAAAAGAGAGGAATGAGAGAAAAGAGAACGAAAAGAGAAAAGAGAGTGAAGAAAGCAAGAAAGGAGAGTAAAGAAAAAATAGTAAAGAGATAAAAGTGAGCAAATAAATAAAAGAGAGCAGAGAGAAGAGAGAAAAAAGAGAAAAGAGATAAAAGAGAGAAGAAAAAAGAGCAAAGAGGGCAAAGAGAGAAAAGAGATATAAAAGAAAGAAGACAGCAAAGAGAGAAGATTTATTTTATTTCCTGGATCATCAGATCTGACATGAATATCTTCTGTTGATCACTCTTGAAGTGGTGACATGATGTCTGCAGAGATGTTATAAAAAAATAAAACATTTCCCTTTTGAATCATTTGATCTGAAGAGGGATGAAATCCTCTTCTGCACATGCTGAGGCAGTGTGTAAAAAGTAGCAGCTGAGGATGTAGAGGAAGGCTTTCTTTAGCTGCGTTCAGCAGTCTCATCTGACCCTTTACCCTCCGACCCTAACAGCGGTTTCAGGTATGAGTGTAAACACATAGAAACTGTCCTTCCTGCTGCTGATGCTCTTTCTTTGCTTCTGTGGCTCATAATTAGACATCCTCATTGATTTCAATCTGTTTCACAGGTTATATTTCCTCACAGGAGCTGTCAGAGGTTCAGAGTGACTTTATTGGGGCGGCAGTGGCTCAGTGGAGTTTCCGTCCCACAATCAGACAGTTGTGGGTTCGATTCCAGCTCCTGCAGTCACATGCCGAAGTGTCCTTAACAAGACACTGAACCCCAAGTTGCTCCCACTGTTGTTCAGTGGTGTATGAATGTGGTGTGAATGTTAGATATAGCTGATGGCTCCTGTGATAGCATCAGTCGGCCATCAGTGTGTGAATGTGGTGTGATTGGGTGAATGGGTGAACTAGCAGTGTAAAGCGCTTTGAGTGGTCAGAAAGACTAGAAAAGCGCTATATAAGTACTGGTCCATTTTACCATTTTTTTTCATTGGTGAGTTATTGTCATCCTCAGCAGTCTGCTTACTTCAGGAAACTGTGGAAGTCTTCAATCACTGCATCACAGCCGGGCCAGTGACAGAAACGGTTCACGTACAGAGCACTGGCCTGTTCAGGGACGCTGCAAAGAGCAGAAATCAGAGGGTTTAACCTGGAAGAGCAACACCTGAAAGGTAATATTTGAGATCAGCAGCTTGTCTTGAGACAAAACTCCAGACTGAACATTCAGCTTAGGAAGATGCACTCAGCTGAAAACAATGCTTGATCTATCTCAGTCCTGTTTTTCTCCGACTGAAAACTTGTTTTTTTTCGTTTCTGCATGTACAGATTCTTTGCCTAAAAATCTTTAAAAGAATCAAAAAGCCAAATTACAACGGCACCCGTTGCTCAATGAAACAAACTCTCAGCTGCATGCCCCAGAGGAAACAATCAATATTTGTTTTTAAAATTAGAAAAGTCTCAGTAAGTCAGAACTTTATTTCAGCTTGAAGTTTAACTTCAGTCCTTCGTCGCAGCATATTTACGCAGCATTAATCAGACATCAAACACTCCTGATGTATCATGGTGTTGAGTCACTTGTGCATGTTTTCTTACCTGTTATGAAGCCTGATATCGAACACGCTCTGCTTTGGTCTGTCACTCCTGGAGGAGAAGACGTGACAGCTCTGCCCAGGAGAGGAGGAAGAGGAGGAGGAGGAGGAGGAGTGTGACAGCTGGCCGGCGTCCACCTCTTCTTTACAAACAGAGACGGCTGCACTGTTTCCTGGAGGAGCTGGGAGCAGAAAACATTCATGTCCACACAGATGGGTGCAATCACTCACACCCTGCATACTTTGTTTCAGACAAACATCAAAGAGAGAAACAGGACGAAGCTACTGAATAAAATCATCAGGTGTTCAATGTGTGGAGCTAAGGAGGCTGGAGCGTCTGAGTACCGTGATGTTGTCTGGAAGCTATTTGGGATAGTTGACGCAGCACAGACGGTCTCTGCTGCTTCTGCCTGATGACTCCCACGCTGCTGGAAGTCTGAGGAGAAACCCAGGTCAGACACAAGGAGCATCATCTACTACCTGGACATGGTAACACAGCACCTCTTCATTTCCCTTGGTGACTTACATCCCTCTCTCTCCGCTCTCTCAGCTCTGTCTGCAGGGGACCAAACCTTTCTTAAAATCATTTTAAATGATTATTTTATATCTACTTGTATTTTCTGGTATTTTTACCTTTAAAAATTCTGAATTTTCTTGATTTTGCCTCCATCTCCTCTTTTTTTCTCATTTCCACTGGCTCCGTTTAACCAGAACCAAGAAATGCTTTCAAATTGGCTGAAGGTTTGCATCTCCGCACTGGACTGATTTAAAGATTTGACACCTCACTTCGGCAGATAAATAAAAATCCTTGACATGTTTGTTGCTGTTCTTGGTTGATGGATTTGATTTGGTGTCTTTGGGGTCCGTCTGCAACTTCCTGTCTTTCTAAGGGAGGACGTTTAGAAATAACCACAGCACATCACTCTGGGTAGAGACAGTCATAACCCAGTAATAATGGAATTCATCACTGATAGATCATCTCCAGTGTGCTCAAATAAAAACATTTCCTTGAACCAAAGATTTTCCTCCATGTCAGTTTGTTTTCTTCTGTTTTTTTTCTTTGTTTCACTCAAGAGTTTCATGTCTGGAAATGAAATGCAAACATGCAAAGCTGGACTCAGCATCAGCCTTCATTTTATCTGAGTGACGTTCAGTACCCTGTAATCTGACTCACCGAGCAGTTTCTGATATTTTTACTGACAAAAATGAAAACATCTGAGGGTGAATCCTCTGCCTTCCTGTTTTAATTTTCTAAGACTAGAAATTTTGATCACATTTACAGTAAACTGAAATCAGATCAAACCTGCAGAGCGAGTCCTTCGAATTCAGCAGTGAAAGCACAGCTTCACCAAAAACGTTTGTTTCTACATGAGTCTGTTACAGACATGAGGGGAGACGAACCAGACGTCTGACTGTATGATTTATAGAAATGTGAGGCATGTTTAATAGGACAGTCTCTGATTTCAGTAACAATATGATCATGGAGCGGTAAACTACATGTCAACGTGTCGTTGATGATCTGATCATGATATTGGATACCTGACTTCCTGAAGTGGGTGGGTTCACATCTCTTTCCTGTGGAGGGGAAGGAGTCTGAGGAAGAGGGCGTGGCTCCTCGAGGTGTCTGCTCCTCTGTCCACATCTCACCGTCTTGCTGGGGGTCTCAGACATGTCCTGCTGTAAGCAGAGGAACATCCAGACATGGCTCTGAAAACATCCGTTAAAGCTGGAGGAAAATTAACCTCCTACATGCCTCAGTCTGTCCTCCAACCTGCTGTTATTAATATCCTTATTATTCATATCATTACATTAAATATGGGTAGGCCTGCACAGAGTTTCAGTCATGGTGAAAAAGGAAACTAATCATAACACCAAACTCCCACTCACGCTCACAGAGAGGGCTTTTCTTTTTAGTCAGAGAGAAACTAAACACATCAGAACCACACTGACATTCGTCAACACTGTTACACCTCTTTAAACACATTCTCATATTCCTAATACTCTAACTCACTCTTTATAAATACAGGATACCAGCTGTTTCCTTTGATGCAAACATTAAACCCAGACCCCTCCCTCGGGAGCTGTTTTAGACATGCCTAGCTGGGAGGAGACCCCGGGGTAGGCCAGGGACACAAGAGAGACTATATCTCTTTGCTGGCCTGGAACCCTTTGATATGCCCCCAGAGGAGCTGGTGGAAGTGGAAGTGGCCAGGGACAGGGACAGGGATCACTGGTCTTTGGTGATGATATTCCTGCCCCTGTAACCCGACCTGGGGCCTATAGCACCAAACAGGATTAATATCTAAGCGAGGTGACTTCAGGGTTAACCCTGGTTTACTGACAGCACAAAGCAGGTTCAATTCTTGTATTGGTAGATCGCCATGGTGACATATTCTGAACAGCTAACCTGCAAGATAAGTTTGAGGTTGAATCTGATTCTATAAAATGACCCAACTTCTGGCCAATCAGCTTCTCAGAAACAGGCGAGGGAGGTGCCACCACACAACTGTGGGAGCAATTTGGGGTTCAGTGTCTTGCTCAAGGACACTTCGATTTGTGACTGCAGGAGCTGGGAATCGGACCCTTGATCTTCTGATCAGAGAGGCTACAACTCTACCACTGAGCCAGAGTCAGCATGTGCTGCTTTAACATTCTCACACTATGCATACAGACATCAGACTCCCCTAAATCAAATTTAACCACACAATTAGAGTTCAGTCAGTCAACTCACGTTTTAAATGGTTTATTGCAACAGCAAATATATTTTCATGTTTGGCGCCAGGCTCCGATCTCATCACTCCTTGCAGAAAGGTTTACAAGGTAACATTACGGAGTGATGAGTAAAACATACAGAACATAACCCCCTCGGAGCCTGCAGGTGGATGCTGGGGTGGCGGTGGGGGCAAAAGAACATGCAGCAACACAATGCAGGGCAACAGCGGCATTGAAAGGCAGAGGGAGAGATGGGAGATTTTCCCCAGTTTAAATAGACCGCAGAATTGAGAGGCAGAGAACATGATTGGAAGAAGGTTATGACGAGTGGGACATGTGACGTGAGTAACAGCTCAGCTCGAGTTGTCTGCCTGAACTAGCTCGCAGGCGTCGCTCCATTTCAGTCAGTCAACTCACGTTTTAAATGGTTTATTGCAACAGCAAATATATTTTCATGTTTGGCGCCAGGCTCCGATCTCATCACTCCTTGCAGAAAGGTTTACAAGGTAACATTACGGAGTGATGAGTAAAACATACAGAACATAACCCCCAAAACATAATTATTAAAGAGCCTGGCGCTGCCGATGTAGAATCTACTATGTGTGGGCCTTGGCACCAGCCGCCGTGTGGCCATTCCCCATAAGCACCTTGGCTGTAAGGGAATATACTACCTAGTGAACTATTATGTGTGGACCTTGGCACCAGCCGCCGTGTGGCCATTCCCCATAAGCACCTTGGCTGTTAGGGAATATACTACCTAGTGAACTACTATGTGTGGACCTTGGCACCAGCCGCCGTGTGGCCATTCCCCATAAGCACCTTGGCTGCAAGGGAATATACTACCTAGTGAACTATTATGTGTGGACCTTGGCACCAGCCGCCGTGTGGCCATTCCCCATAAGCACCTTGGCTGTTAGGGAATATACTACCTAGTGAACTACTATGTGTGGACCTTGGCACCAGCCGCTGTGTGGCCATTCCCCATAAGCACCTTGGCTGTTAGGGAATATACTACCTAATGAACTACTATGTGTGGACCTTGGCACCAGCCGCCGTGTGGCCATTCCCCATAAGCACCTTGGCTGCAAGGGAATATACTACCTAGTAAACTACTATGTGTGGACCTTGGCACCAGCCGCCGTGTGGCCATTCCCCATAAGCACCTTGGCTGTGAGGGAATATACTACCTAGAACATGCAGACCTATTCGCACACTGAATTTGATAAGCACTATACCCAGCAGTCCACCTGATATGCAAATTAGGCAGCGAAGAAGAAGCAATTATATAATACACATTAGATGCAGGAACTCGTGAATTTTGCACAGACAGGATCTTTTGTGAGTCCTGACATAAGTTCATATGCAGAAGAGGACCAGCCAGCCAGGGATTTGAATGTAGGCAGATTGAGAGCTGCAGTAGCAGTTGCACCACTTCTCAGGGAATAGCATTCAGGTGGCAGGCAGCAGCTCAGGCAGAGAACATGCAGCTTGGAAGAGAACCAGGATCTCGTCGTAAGTTAGTGACCATCGATGACCAACAGGCGGATGTTTGTTGGAATCGATGATGCATATATTTCATCATGGAAAGGAAGGACAAAAAAAAAATGGTATTAGTTTTAGCAATAGCAGTAGGAGTACCTTTGCAAGATCTGTCAGTTTAGAGTTTTTCCAAGAATATGCAATACTCTTCTATATTCAAATCAGAAAAAGGTGAGCACATGCTTTGATCTAAGGAGAGACTTCGGAATGTATTCTTCGAACCTTAGATACCATGGAAAGTCATAAGAGAACTGCTTCTAACAGGTAATCGATAAAGGTTAAAACAGCTTTCACTTAATCTCCACACCAACTTGTTACCGGTGATGAGAGGCATTCTTATCATCGCTTGAAGGACGTGCCTTTAAGGCCCACTGAGGAGCCGACGAATTGGAGGATTCCCAATGAGGCTCTATGATGCTGGGTCTTGGCATTGATTGTGAAATTGGATCCCTGCTAGCATACGTTTGATACTTTGCATTTGGAGATTGCATGATTTGAATAAATATGATAAATGCACAGGCTACAGAAATGCTTATTGTAAATAACTGAGGAGAAGATTGGCACAAAGGAGGAACAGGAAACAAAGATGAACTGATGCCATAATGGTGCTTTTTGCTGTAGCATAAGTGCGGTGGATTTAGAATCACTTAATGACTAATTTTCAGCTGGCAGGCATCTGCAACCATTTATTATTATAGAATCCCCCAAAACCAAATGACAGAGCAGCGTCAGAATGAAATTGGAAAGAAACTAAAGACTTCAAAGAGGCAACGTTAAGAAGAGCATTTTTTTATTAATGTATTAATTCATTTACTGCAAGTATTATTTATTTATTATTTCCAGTTATTTTATTCATTAATTCTCTTATTGATTTAACTATTATGTTTATTAATTTATTAAGGCCCGAGCCCAAGAACTCTTATGCTATTTTAACCCAAACTGCATGCCTTCAACCTACTTCAAGTCGGAACTGAACGTGCCACAAAATTCAGCCCTGCATAACATTTATGGCTGCAGTGTTTCAAACCAATACGTGCTTCACAACACCCATCATTTATTTATTTCTCTCTCTCCTTAAACTGCGACGCCCCTTCTGTAAACAAACAGTGTTTTACTTTGACATTAAGAATTGCTTTTCTAATATGGACTCATATACACATGTGCAGAACTTGCTGTGCATGAGGCAGCTGTGACATGCCCTTACAGGCACACAGGAGAGAGGGCCTACTTATCGCCGCCTGTGGCTTTAATTTGATCTTATTTAATTCATTCTTATTTATTTTCCTGAAAGCTAGCACAAGTCAGTTAGGAATCCTTGAACTAAATCATTGATAGCTAACAAAATATCTATTGCGGTGATTACACAGAGCTTTGGAAAGCTGGCACATCACTGGAGTTGAAGGATACTTCATATTTATTTCCCAGAATTGCTAGACAGAGCCTCTTTGACACACAAAGCGAAGGTGGCCGTTTGCATGCCAACAACACCCATGCATGACTTAATTAAAAAGAACAAGCTTAGTCATTTAATAAATGCAACTAGGAGCCTTAAATCCTGAAGGAAAAGGAACCTGACCCCTTAAAGGATGGACTACAGAGCTAGACAATGTATGGCTGATATTTTAGGTGGATGGTTCTTGGGCAGAGAGAAGTCATGTGGTAAAAGGAACAGCAGATGGAGCAGGCTAAGGTGTAATACTTGGTAAAATTTCTGCTTATGAGGGCAAGGTCAACCTCAGACCAATCCAGCTTCTGATTGAATTTCAGGATATACATGGCAGCTTTAGCAGAGAAGATTTGTGTAACTCAAAAGAGCGAGCGTTACCATAGAAGAGTGTAAGGTCTGATAACATGACCGAGTAGGTATTAAGCTCCTTACTGCATTGAGGATGGATTTGCAAATGTCATTATAATATTTATATTCAAATAGTACGATATTCTATTCTTAAAAATACGATATTTAACATATGCTGTAAATATATTATATTATATATACTTCATAATAATATTGAATCATTATTGCACAGAGGAACCATCTTAGTTCTGAGTTATTAACTTAACTGATGGCAAAGGGGTGGATCTAACTGCTAACAAGTTTTAACCATAGACTGTATAACTAATGGACGTAGTCTCATCGACGTCACCCATCTGTTACTGAAACAGACTTTTGAAGCAAAGTGGCCGGCGTGGCCATATTGGAAAAGAGGACGCTCCACAGTCACGTGATCTGAGCTGTGCCTCTGATTGGACGAACTGGCAAGCTCAATACTGTGGAAACTGCCGAATGAGGAAAAATAAAAATAAATAAAAAAAAATCCACTCCCTGTAAAGTGCGTGCCGTTACTTAATTAGCGATGCAGACGGGAGACATTCTTTGTACCAGGCTGTAAATAGGCTTATTTTGGCTGTGAAAACGGCTTTTAATATTATTTTATTTATTGATTTATTTTTGCTTGGTGTGTATGTGACTTCCGGTACTTCCGGACACTCGAGGAACAGCTGACTTTAGCACTTCCGCATTGCCTCATATTTTCAGACTGGAGGTTGCCGCTTGGTTTTAACTTCTGCCTTCAAGCATGACTTTTTTAATATATATATATATATATATATTAATCTATGTAATTAATTAATTACTTTATTTATCTTTATTAATTAAGTTTATCTCATGTGTAAGACTAAATGCCTAAGGTGCTTCTTTGTGTCCACCACCATAAGACTCTTTACTAACTCTGGATGCTCCAGAGTCCCGACTGTCCCAACACTGAGCAGCCCCTCACCCTCTGGATACTACACAGCACCTTGACTCACACATGCCACGATAAACACCAATAACTCCTGCCTTTAATATTTATTTATTTATTTATATTTTAGTAATTGTATTAAAATTTGTTTTTGATCATTTGTACTGTCTATTTCGTCTTACTTGCTGTAAGCTGCAACATATGAATTTCCCCCCTGGGGAACAACAAAGTCTTTTCTTATCTTGTATATAAAATTAAGTCTATGCACAATTTCCATACCCTCCTTGAGAAACCACAATAAACAATTGATAAAATAAGTAAAGTAGGCCGACTGATAAAAATAATGCTAATAATACAAGCAAAAGAGAGAAAAGCAGAGAAGCATGACCTGCCTCCTATTTAAACAACAGCACCCAAGGCAGACTGATAACTCAATCATTTGTCAGCATTTGAGGAAGGAAGGCAACTACCTGATAGAATTGCTTTCTTAGAGAATCAGGAGTGGCAGCAGCAGGGACAAGATGAGAACCAAGGCAGGTGCTGGGACTGCAGTTCCCAGGGACCTTTGCGGCATAACGTCGACCACGAGGACCAACACGGGAGCCGGTGTTGCTAGAGACGCGGAAGAGGGGCTCGGATTGTTGACATGGCAAGCAGGTGGAGGCATCATTCTCCAAGGTGTTCAGCCTGGCGTTCGTGACGGTAGGAGCCGACTTTACTTCGAGAAGTGAAGACGAGATAGACGAGTCGGTGGAGGTGCCGGAATCCAGCTGCTTCGGAGCGCTGAGCTCCGGTGCGGGAAAGCAGGTAGAGAGGCAGAGCGCTTGTTCGCCTCCGGCTCCGTGCATCGGTGGACTCCTGAATCAACAGGTGATCAAGCTCTTCATGGCTGGGGCCGGCCAGGACGATGATGATACGGACTTATAGTTCTTACAGGATACGGTGCACGTGCCGTTCAGCAAGTCATTTGGGTTATGCAGGAGCGACGCATGGCCGATTCATTTCCTGAGCGAACAGACTGAGCCTGGATTTCCATAAAGCAATCCCCTCCATACAGCCGTGACTCACTTTCTGAATCCGAAACGTCAGGAGACACCGCGACCAACAGAGCCAGAAGGTAAGCTGACAATCGCAGAAGAAAACAATTGGCAAAAGAACATGCAGCAACACAATGCAGGGCAACAGCGGCATTGAAAGGCAGAGGGAGAGATGGGAGATTTTCCCCAGTTTAAATAGACCGCAGAATTGAGAGGCAGAGAACATGATTGGAAGAAGGTTATGACGAGTGGGACATGTGACGTGAGTAACAGCTCAGCTCGAGTTGTCTGCCTGAACTAGCTCGCAGGCGTCGCTCCATTTAATATACCAGGGAGGGATACTCAAAGCAATCAAACTTCATTTATAAAGCTCCTTTCATACATTCAAAGACAACACAAAGTGCTCGACAAATAAAAGGATGTTATGCTTGATGTGAAACGGCACATTATTCTATCATGTCATTCCTACACTTCATTCACTGTGTTTGAAGGCTTTCTTTATTAAAGAGGGAGAGTGTGTACGAGTCCAGCTGCTGATCTGTAAACTGTTAATTTGGGTCAGACATTAACTCTGTATTGTGGTGACAACTTTAATCTTAATTTAAACATGATGATACGACATGAAACAAACCACTTTACCAGACGCAGAGATGTTTTTGTACTTGTTTTTCATTTCCCCCCACGTCTTTTTCACTCCAGAGGGATGAAACTGGAATGAGATAATAACTGCAGTACACACTATTCATTTTCCCAGTATAATGATTTGTGAGATACAGGAGTGTGATCAGTGTCATATTGGGCCATTGAAGAATAACTTACTCATTTACACAGTCTGTTATATACTGCCATGCATTCAGTCTGTGATTGGTCAGCTGTCACAGTGTTTCCCCTCTCTGTGATTTGGGCTTTTTCCTCCTCATATTTCATTTATATTAAACGTTGTTCTTCACAAGTGACGCACGGAGCACGGAGCACGGAGCTCTGTTCTGTGTGTTTAGCGTTGATGACTGTGATTGGTCAGCTGCCTCTGAGTCCTCCCCTTATACGTGCGCGTTCATGGCTCTTGATGAGACAAACCTGAGTTGAGTTATTGTGTTGATAACCTGCGATGTGCTAACGATTATCCTGATTGTGGCTGTGGATAGATGTGAGTTATCCAGGATATGCTGACCGCGCTTCATGCTATAGGCCCCAGGATAGGCGGTAGAAGATGGATGAATGAATGGATGGTTGGTTGGATGGATGGATGGATGGATGGATGGATGGATGGATGGATGGATGGATGGATGGATGGATGTGAAACATTAGAGTCTGGGATGGAATTCTGCTCATTTCTAAAATCTCAGAGGAGCTCTTATCCTTCCAAACGCTGGTCATGTCAGGCTCTACTTTATGGAGGTGTTTTCCTTTTGTTCACAGATGCCATCACTAAAAAAGTATTTATCCAGAATGATCTACACCATTTTTACTATTTCTGTGTGGATGCCAATCCTTATTTATATCTCGAATCATCTAAGAGTTAAAACAATCACTGTGAATAATTTCCTGACCAACAGCTTTCCTTCTCTGTGCCAGTTTTTTTTTTTTTTTTTTAAAAAACCTTTAATTTGGGATTTAATTTTACATTTGATACATGTTGTACCCCTGTAAGGCTTCATAATGTTGATATCAATTGGATTTACACAGTTTGTGGATTATCCAACCAGAGAGAACAAAACTCTTGATCTGCTGTATGCCAGTGTCAAGGATGCCTACAGAGCTGCTGCCTTACCTCCACTGGGCGGGTCAGATCACAACCTGGTTCTACTGCAGACCTGTTATAAACCCTGTGTACTGGGGCAGCCTGCAACTACCCTCACAGTCAGGAAATGGACACCTGAGGCTAGTGAGGCTCTAAAGGACGGCTTTGAATGCACAAACTGGAGTGAACTGCTGGAGACAGATGAGAACAGCATGGAAGCCCCAGACTTTATTTCATATTTTTTATGTCACATTTTAACCACAATAATATTATAGCAATGTTCTTTTTTTTTTGGCACAAACACTCATTCTTTAAAACATTAAAAAAAAAAACACCTCACTCACACTTCTCTCAAAACCAACATTCCCTTTTTATCTTTTAAGAATTGTTTATTCAATCACTTTTTTAATTTTTAAAAATGATTAAATTAAAACTTTTTGCTTACATTTGGGATATCTTACTTAATATTTTGATTCGGTTAGTTTGTTTTCAAGTATTTTAATCTAGAAATAAACATTTTTATTCATGTTTTTTCAAACTTGGGAAGATCTGTGAAGACTTCAAGATTTCTTGACAAGTAAATTTATCTCGCTGCACATACATAATTTCACTAGTTTTGAGCAATGTTCACATAAATTTAGTGTTGTTTTTTTCTTTCTTGTGTTAAGGCTCCCACTTTTTTTCAGTGTGCGCTGGCACTTTTGGATGTGTTTCTTTGGCTTTCTACTATTGTTACATGATGTCAACATTTTCTAAACAGATGTATTCATGTAGCATCATAAAAAACAGTCTGAGCAAAGTGTTTCAAGGACAGAAAAGACTATCAGAGAGAAATGAAGTCTGTGTCAGGTGAAGCCTGGAGTGTCTCCATGTGTCTGCCTCTCGAGTTAAAACTGAAGATCAGAAACAACACACAGCCAGCCAATCAGCATCCAGCTTTCACAGCATTAGAGTCAGCCAGCAGAGGTACTAAATGTTTCCTGTGGGGCTCAGAGAGAGAGAGAGAGAGAGAGAGAGAGAGAGAGAGAGAGAGAGAGAGAGAGCTGCAGGTGCACTGACACACACACACATGCACACACAGAGGGAGAGAGAGCACGAGAAAACAAGAGAGAGAGAGGAGAGAGAGAGAGAGAGATAGCATCACCACAGAAGTCTCCAGAGTGAGTGGGAGATGAAGCTGCTCCACTTTCGCTGCAACTCAGAGAGGTTTCGCCTGAAAGCAGCGGGACTGACTTAAGTTTATCAAGATGCCTAGGTGGTTTCTTTCCTGGAATTTGACTTCACCACATGATGCTCAAACAGAGCTGTGACACTTTATCTCTGAAGTAGAAAGCCCCCCCTCACACACTTTACAGATCAGTTTCTCTTTTCCACAAAGAGCTCAGACTGAGGTCAGCCTCATGAACTTTATCTGATGTGTTTAATGTTGTTCTGAATCTCTGGGAGAGGAAAAAGAAACGTCTAAACGCCCCCCACAGAATTCACTGATCCGCTGAATATAAAAGAATGGAAAGAAGTTTTAAAATGCAAATACATGAAAACAAAGTACTAATTCTCCTTTCACCACAGGGTTAGGGTTAGGGAACCCTTCATGGCAAATGCTGAAGTGTCGAGCAATGTCGAACATGAATCGAGCATTTTTACTCTGCAGGAATACAGAAATTTTAACTATTTGAAATGTTTTTCTTCGGCTTGTTTCTGTCATTTCCAAATAATAAAAACCCTGCAAAACATTATAATTAAAGCAAAGTGATTAAGATGTTTAATTTGAACTGACAAACATTTGAGATCTGGATATAAAATTACGCTTAAAAATTATGCTTAAAACTTTAAAAATAGAAGATCAGACTAACTATGCCTCACAGGAGCGACAAGAGGCGTAAGCAAAGGAATGCTTAATCTATCAGATATCGGTCTTTACCAGTTTCTACACACTGAACTGATATCAAAAGATTTAACTCCCTGAAATTAGGAAGTGATGAAAGACACATGTCTGTTATTGTTCATAAAATAAACTTCTGCAGCCTTTTACTGCAGCTGCTGAACAGTTTTCATCAGTTTGTCAGTTCCATCATATTTTTAATTTTACTTTCAGATCTTAAGGACGTGATACATATTCATGGGTTGTTGCTTCATCGCCACGATAGCAACAGCTCTCTAAACAGAGTGTGACGACAACCCTCGTGTGAAAAAGGTATGATTCAAGGTGTGAGAGTGGGCCTCATCTCAACCTTATCTCTCTGCCACATCAGAGATTTCTTTGAGGCTGAAGGTAAGTGTGTATCATCACAATAAACCAGCAAAGACATTATGTTCTATGCAAACACACACCCACACAGGAATTCAGTGGAAAGGGTTAGGGTTCAAAAGTAAGAACATGTCTGCAAGCAGGTCTGCAGAATGTCTGCAGGCAGGTCTGCAGTATGTCTGCATGTTTTCAGCAGGTCTGCAGTATGTCTGCATGTTTTCAGCAGGTCTGCAGTATGTCTGCATGTTTGCAATGTGGTCTGCAGTATGTCTGCCTGTTTGCAGCATGTCTGCAGGCAGGTCTGCAGTATGTCTGCATGTTTGCAATCAGGTCTGCAGTATGTCTGCCTGTTTGCAGCATGTCTGCAGGCAGGTCTGCAGTATGTCTGCATGTTTTCAATCAGGTCTGCAGTATGTCTGCCTGTTTGCAGCATGTCTGCAGGCAGGTCTGCAGTATGTCTGCATGTTTGCAATCAGGTCTGCAGTATGTCTGCCTGTTTGCAGCATGTCTCCAGGCAGGTCTGCAGTTTGTCTGCATGTTTGCAAGCAGGTCTGCAGTATGTCTGCATATACGCAGGCAGGTCTGCAGTATGTCTGCATGTTTGCAGCAGGTCTGCAACAAGTCTGCATATACGCAGGCAGGTCTGCAGTATGTCTGCATGTTTGCATTCTGGTCTGCAGTATGTCTGCATGTTTGCAGCAGGTCTACAATATGTCTGCATGTTTGCAGCCTGTCTGCAGCCAGGTCTGCAGTATGTCTTCATGTCTGGAGTACGTCTGCATGTCTGAAGCATGTCTGAAGCATGCCTGCGCATGTCTAAAGCATAACTAGGCAAGCACACACCCACACAGGAATTCAGTGGAAAGGATTAGGGTTCAAAAATAAGAACTTGTCTGTGAGCAGGTCTGCAGTATGTCTGCATGTTTGCAGCAGGTCTGCAGTATGTCTGCAAATACGTAGGCATGTCTGCAGTATGTCTGCATGTTTGCAATGTGGTCTGCAGTATGTCTGCATGTCTGCAGCATGTCTGCAGGCAGGTCTGCAGTATGTCTGCATGTTTGCAAGCAGGTCTACAGTATGTCTGCATGTTTGCAAGCAGGTCTACAGTATATCTGCATGTCTGCAGGCAGGTCTGCAGTATGTCTGCATGTTTGCAAGAAGGTCTGCAGTATATCTGCCTGTTTGCAGCAGGTCTACAAGTCTGCAGGCAGGTCTGCAGCACGTCTGTGGAATGTCCGAAGCATGTCTGCTGCATGTCTGCATATATGCAGGCATGTCTGCAGCAAGTCTGCAGTATGTCTGCAGCAGGTCTGCAGTATGTCTGCAGGTCTGCAGTATATCTGCATGTTTGCAAGCAGTCTGAAGTATGTCTGCATGTTTTCAGCAGGTCTGCAGTATGCCTGCATGTCTGCAATCTGGTCTGCAGTATGTCTGCATGTTTGCAGCAGGTCTGCAGTATGTCTGCATGTTTGCAATCAGGTCTGCAGTATGACTGAATGTTTCCAGCATGTCTGCTGGCAGGTCTACTGGCCGGTCTGCAGTATGTCTGCATGTTTGCAGCATGTCTCCAGGCAGGTCTGCAGTATGTCTGCATGTTTGCAAGCAGTGTGCAGTATGTCTGAATGTTACCAGCATGCCTGCTGGCAGGTCTGCAGTATGTCTGCATGTCTGCAGAATGTCTGCATGTCCGAAGCATGTCTACAGTATGTCTGCATTTTTGCAACATTTCTGCAACAAGTCTGCAGGCAGGTCTGCAGTATGTCTGCAGGTTTGCAGGCAGGTCTGCAGTATATCTGCATGTTTGTAAGCAGTCTGAAGTATGTCTGCATGTTTGCAGCAGGTCTGCAGGAGGTCTGCATGTTTGCAGCAGGTCTGCAGTATGACTGAATGTTTCCAGCATGTCTGTAAACAGGTCAGCAGTATCTCTGCAAGTTTGCAGGCAGGTCTGCAGCATGTCTGCAAGTTTGCAGCAGGTCTGCAGTATATCTGCATGTTTGAAGCAGGTCTGCAGTGTGACTGAATGTTTGCAGCATGTCTGCTTGCAGGTCTGCAGGCAGGTCTGCAGCATGTCTATGGGATGTCTGAGGCATGTCTGCAGCATGTCTGAAGCATGTCTGCGGCATGTCTGAACCATACTTGCAGCATGTCTGCGGCATGTCTGGATCTTATCTGCAGCATGTCTGAAGCATGTCTGCGGCATGTCTGAAGCATGTCTGAAGCATGTATGCGGCATGTCTGAAGCATGTCTGGTGCTGGTGCTCTCTCACAGCTTTATCCCCCGCTGAAAGAGCCCACCAGCCTGTTTGTATCTGAGAGGAGAGTCTATGTCGCAGCAAGACACACTAAGAAACATTAAATATGATGTTTGATGGTTTTTCTGTGAGTCAATCCGTTGGCCACCGAAAGTTTGAAGCTGTACTTCCTGTTTGGATAATATAATTGGCCACAAAACGTTTGGAAAGATACCCCATTGTGGTTGTAAGATCGCTGTGTTTATTACTCACACAGTCCCGAACCTGTGATCACACTTCCCAATCACACTGAGACTCATAAATGACTGTATAGGAGACTTTTGATTTCAGACAAAAATAGAAACTCATCTCCGCTTTATATCTGATGTAGACTGACTTCAGAAACTCTCAATCAACACACATCAAATAATTCATGTTTATCAGCTGAGCTGAGCTGAGCCAAAGAATGCTTACTTTGGAAAAAAAAAAAAAAAAACCTCTTACATTTTAGTTTCTATTTTCAGTTTGTAGAGCTGTAGGCTGCAGAAACCAACTGAAAAAAAAAAAAAACCAAAAGTGGGCAGATATGCGTGCAAAGAAGGAAATCTGAATTTAGCTCATCTTGCTATGTTCTCTAAATCCAGACCAAAGATTTGAATATCAATCTCATGAAAACCAATGTGCATGTGTAATATCGGCAAAAATTTTGTGTCGCTCACACTTTATTTCCTTTCGCTCTCTGTACCACAATCCTCTCTGTTTAGGAATCAATGAGTTGGTGCAGT
This sequence comes from Labroides dimidiatus, assembly GCA_030710495.1. Lineage (NCBI taxonomy): Eukaryota > Metazoa > Chordata > Actinopteri > Labriformes > Labridae > Labroides > Labroides dimidiatus. The sequence goes on from CM061151.1 coordinate 32,670,376, forward strand.
CCCACTACCAGCCCGCTGAAAATGCAGCCTCCTCTTTAAGAGGCTGAAAGAGGAGGCTCAGATACCAAAATCTCCTCTTTATTGTCTAGCTATAATCTTTAAGATCTGGCTTTTTGTGTTTTTTGAATGACTTTATTAGTTCACATCAGGACCTTTAAATTTTAATAGGAAGGAGGTCAAGCAGGACAATCTCTGGGATTTTTCTGTGGGATGATAAACTAAATTTGAATGATTATAATGAATTTGAAAAGCATGATCTGAAATGAAATGTAATGTTTTGAAACTGAGTTTTACAGAAGAGGATAAGGGCCACTGAAAAAAAGTAATAATTTTAAGTATTATTCTGAGAAAAAAGTCGGAACTCTGAAATTAAAGTTAGTATTCTAAGTTCTGACTTTGATCTCAGAATTTATATATATATATATATATATATATATATATATATATATATATATATATATATATATATATATATATATATATATATATATTTTTTTTTTTTTAATTCCATTCTCTGTTTTTTTTTATCCAAAAATCCAAAATCCATTTTGAGCTCAGCACAGAACAACAGCCATGTCATCTACATCTGTGAGGACCAAACTTCTTTACAGTCAGTGGTTGAAGTCTTCACCTCAGTGGATTACTCAATTTCCATGATGGATGAACACCAGGGTCTAAATGATCAGGTTTGCTTGGAACTTAAATTTTTGTGGACATGAAGAGGGTTTCTGTGAATCTGTGCTCAATTCCTTATCAATGAAGATGACATGATGGACGTAACCAACTGAGCTCAAATAGGATTTGGGATTTTTGAATTTAAGGTATACAAACAGTTGAATTTTCAAGAAGGTTAAAAAAAAAACATTTCAAAGCAAAGACAAATCAATTTCAAAAAATTAAAATCACTTTCAGATCTTGCCTTTCAAATTCAATATAATAAATTAATAAAAAAATGAATCACATTCAGTTTCTAGAGATCTCAGCCCATAGTTTTCAGCCAGACTGAGTATTTTGTCAATTAATGACTTAAAACAGCTCAAACACTTACTGTAACATCAAGAGATCTTAATTATAATAGAGAATAAACTAATCCTTCTGTTACTTGGTCATATTTAACCTTTAATATGTTTATGGAAACTTAATGCTGCCATGGCAGGAGAGAAAAAATAATGGTATTATGGTATCACTCTTTTGTTTGAAAAATATAGCCGATAATACGTGATCATTTACCTTAAAACAGTTTCACATTTTACAGATAATTTAAATCATTGCATTTGTTTTTGAACTTTCACAGATGATAACAATAAGAATCAAATAGTTCTGACTGTTACTTAAGTGCATTTATTCACCACTGGTTGTAATGTGATATAACCCCCATTGATGGTTGTTGGGCACCCAAAAGCTGTTGACTTTTTACCATTTAATAACAGAAAAACTTTCATGGCAACATAAGAAAGCATCAGAGCCCACTGCATGTAAAACAGGTTGAGTCACTGTGAGAGTCAGAGCTGGAGAAAAACCTGTGCCAAAGAGTTGTGGGTATGTTATCTCTAATGAAGCTGAACAAGATGAAGAGATGTTATCTTGTTTGATCGTTTTGCTCTGACCAGTTTGTCAGCTCTTCCTGGCAGCAGTGACACAGACGGTCTAAACTTTTTATCAGTAACAAAATCAAACTGATCAGGTATGTTTATCTGGAGACCATGACTGATCTCCTGATGCTGAGATAAACACGTGTCTGTACATCACTTCTGTCCTAGTGCGTTTCATCGCCCCTCTCAGCCTGTGTAGGTTTTCCTTCCTCAGAAGTAGGCCTACACAGAACATCCTCCTCATCATGTCACCTTTACTTTTCAAAGTTCAAAAACAGATTATGAGGAAGTGTAAATTAACCTCATGTGACATGGGCCAACCAGTAAAACTTAATCCTGGAGCTTGATGGCTCTCCCAAACGTCCCCTTTGCACAGCTTTCACATGGACGTCCATCAGCACAGTTTCAGATGTTAAATGATGAAAAAATGTGTAAACCATCACACACTAGTTGAAATGCTTCAGATGAACTTAACTGCGCCCATTCAGACTGCTTCAGAGAGACATTTTGATAACCTGAAGGTCGTCAACCCAACCATTTATTAAATAAGTGTCCTCCTAAGATGAACTCTGTTATAGGAACATAAAACAACTGAAACTTGTATTGTATTGTATTGTATTGTATTTACTGAACTGTATTGTACTGTACTGTATTTTAATGTATTGTATTGTATTGTATTGTATTGTACTGTATTGTATTGTATTGTATTGTACTGTATTGAATTGCACTGTATTGTATTGTACTGTTTGTATTGTATTGCATTGTACTGTATTGTATTGTAATATATTGTACTGTATTGTATTTTAATGTAATGTATTGCATTGTACTGTATTGTATTGTAATATATTGTACTGTATTGTATTTTAATGTAATGTATTGCATTGTACTGTATTGTATTGTAATATATTGTACTGTATTGTATTTTAATGTATTGTATTGCATTGTACTGTATTGAATTGCATGATATTGTATTGTACTGTATTGTATTGCATTGTATTGTAATGTATTGTACTATACTGAATTGTATATCATTGTATTGTATTCTAATATATTGTACTGTATTGTACTGTACTGTATTGTATTTTAATGTATTGTCAGACTCCAGCTGCTACGGCTTTTTTTAGTTTCTGTATTATCATTAGTACAACACAGAAATATGGACTTCTTGTTTGTGCCTCTTTGTCTGTGTTTCTCAGTGTCTGCCCCCCCCCTTCTGTAATCCCATCACAGTCTCCTCTGATGTCTGTCTAACATGAGTCTAGTTCTGTCCAAGGTTTCTGGCTGTTAAAGGGAAGTTTTTCCTTGCCATTGCTACATGTTGCAAAGTGCTGTACTCATCATAGTGGGTTAAGATAAGATAAAACTTCTTATCTTGTCTTGATGTTGGGTCGCTGTTAATAAAATTTACTATCAATTTCAGGTCTAGGACTGTTAACGCTTTTGGAAAGCATCTTGAGATAACCTTTGTTATGAATTGGCGCTATATACTGTAAATAAAGATTGATTGATAGATTGTATTGTGTTGTACTGTACTGTATTGTATTGTATTGAATTTAAATGTATTGTACTGTATTGTATTGCATTGTACTGTATTGTATTTAAATGTGTTGTATTGTATTGTATTGTATCGTATTGTATTGTATTGTATTGTATTGTATTGTATTGTATTGTATTATAATGTATTGTTTTGTATTGTAGCCCTGCGATTGACTGGCGACCAGTCCAGGGTGTACCCCGCCTCTCACCAGTCAGCTGGGATAGGCTTTAGCCACCCGCGACCCTGAATAGGATAAGCTGTATAAGAAATGAATGAATGAATGAATGAATGAATGGTATTGTACTAAATTGTATTGTATTGTATTGTTTTGTACTATTTTTCATTATAATGTAATTTGAATAGATTGTATTTTATTGTATTATATTTTATTGTTTTGTATTGTACTGTATTGTATTGCATTGTATTGTATTGAAATGAATTGTACTGTTCCGTATTGTATTGTACTGTATTGTATTGTATTATACTATATTGCATTGTATTGTTCTGCATTGTATTGTTCTGTACTGTATTGTATTTATTGCACTGTACTGTATTGTATGTACTGTATTGTAATGTATTGTACTGTACTGAATGTATTGTTCTGTACTGTTTTGTATTGTATTGTATTGTATTGTATTGTATTGTATTGTTGTCTAATGTATTGTATTTATTGTACTGTATTATATTGTAATGTATTGTTCTGTACTGTATTGTATTTATAGTACTGTATTGTATTGCATTTCATGGTATTGTAATGTATTGTACTGTATTGCACTGTTCTGTATTGTACTGTATTATATTGTATTGCATTGTTCTGTGCTGCATTGTATTTATTGTACTGTATTTTATTGCATTGTATTGTATTGTAATGTATTGTACTGTATTGTATTTTACTGTATTGTATTGTATTTTATTGTATTGGACTGTGTCTTGGAGATGTCAACACAGGATGTACTAAAGTATTTGTGAATTTATTTGTCAAGCATGTCCACTGTTACAGCCTTTTAAGAGAACACGTAAAATACATCACTTCATCTTCAAATAACTTCATAAAAATATCACCAACTCCCCATTAGTCAGATGTTTTTGAAAAGCTTTGCATCAGATTTAATTCAGTTGCTCCAAACAGCCCTTGAACATATCTGAATACTTTTCAGAGAACAGTGTGGCGTGTGCAGCCACCACCTGGTTTACAAAGCCCTATCCTGCTTTATAATCCTTGTACACGTCAATGGAAATATACAAAATATCTTAGAGATAGACGGGTTAGTTAGTCAGCAGATTAACGTAACTTTAAAATGTGTTTTTAAAAAGAAGAGCCTGAGTCTAAACTGGTCATACCAACAACAGAGAAATAAAAGTTATAGTGTGGCAAAGTAAATGTGATTCTCTGGGATGTTTTCACCAAATCTTCAAGAATGTTTGAAAAACATCTGCTCCTCAGCCCTGCAGAACCACTTCCTGAACTCTGCTGAGAAGATGTTCGCAGCTTTAAGAGATTCATGAAATGTTAAAGCGTGTGCACAGGAAAACCCTGGTGATGCCTGGATGTTGTTTTTGTAAACACTTTTAACTGCACATATTGTATCTTTCCAAGAATGGATACTGGCTCTATAAAAGTTCACCCCGCTTACACCCAACATTTGAAATCTCAATAAATCTGACATCCTCGACTCCAACAGATAATTATAAAGCGTTTATGCCTCAGAGTCAGCAGATTGAAAATAAAAACTAAAACAAAATTAATTTCCATGTTGAGCACAACAAACTTTTTGTTTTGCTAAGATATCAGTTTCAATTAAATATGCACACATAAAATAAATTTTATCTGGACAGGTTTTAAGTCTATGGCTTCATAGATGATAGGACAATCTAGCATGGTTACATAAACTCGTTTTTATTTAGTTTCTAAACGTTAACCCTAACCCTAACCGTTAAAAATAACCTGCAAACACTTAATATATTTCCATGTTTCATTTAATTCTGTTTTATTTGTTAAATAAATATCAAGTGTCACCTTCCTTGGCTTCCAACCACTGAAAGCGATTCACACCATGTCACACCTCAGTGATTTAAACAAAAACACACACACACACACACACACACACACACACACACACACACACACACACACACACACACACACACACACACACACACACACACACACGTTCATACGCTGAAGATGTACAGTTTCATTACAAAGGTCTAATGAAGGTCTAAAGAGCCACGCTGTGCAGAAAAACAAACTAAAGGTAACTTATGAACTTTATCACTCTGATGAGCTGAATATTATCTGATAACGCCCAGAGGACATGTTGATGACATAAAATGCTGCTCTCATGTATTAACACAGAATCACGTCGAAAGCAGAAAGATTCTGTGAATGCATTAAAATGTGAAAAAGTGTCATCCTTCTTTTCACTGTTTCCTGTTTTCTCTGCAATGTGACCACAAAACCTGTCTGAATGTTTCACATTAAAACACGCTAAAGATGGATTTTAAGATCAGTTCAACAAACGGACTCTTTGGTTGTTATTTCACTCTGCCTGGGACGTCTATCATACATCTGAGTTAAGAATTTTTTTCTATTTATTTATTTAGTTAGTTATTTAGTTAGTTAGTTACTTAGTTAGTTAGTATATAAGATCTTCTCGTGACCATTTTTAGAGACAAATTGAAGAGACTGTTCCAAATTTCCCACCTTTCTAAGATGTGAGTAAAAGATGAGGATCATTATCATGAGGAAAATCATCATCATCTTCTTCAAAATGTTGACTTGAGTCCTTTCAGTCAACTGAAGGCCTGCTGATTTAGCTCTGAAAGCTTACATGCCTGATGTGACTGCTGCACATGAAGTACCTGGACTCGTTTCAGGAGCTGAAAGCAGACACTGACCACATATTTAAGTTGTACATACAATATCTTCGACCTGTCTTTCTCTGTTTTCTCTGTTAACTTAAAGTTTTAATGTGAAATGTGAAGATTTCTTCTTACCGTGTTTCTCCGTTCAGAACCGCCTGCTCGTCTCTGTCTTCCTTTTCTCTGGTTCTTTGAGGGAGCGACTTTCTATTCCACAGGTTTGGGCAACCTTTAAGAGAGAGGATGACAGACAGACTGTGTGATGGGCAGAGAAGTCTGCATCATTTTGGTTGGAAAAGTGAAAATAAGGAAACATGCTTTTCATAACATAAACACAAAGTTTGATGGTAAACTTTATATGAATTCACCTTTTAACTCGTTTTATTTTATTTATTTTTTTTTAAAAAAGCATTAGAATCTAAATCTCTAACTGTTTTATCACCCCCCCTCTCCTTTACAGAAAGTTAGTGCAGATACTGACACTGACATAAGAATGAAAGCAGACATGAAGTTTAAACTCACCTCAAAGCAGTCTGAGAGGAACAAGGAGCATCAAAGCAGAGCGATATCCACGTAGTATTTATGTCCTCACCAGGAGAAGGAGGACAGCGTCAGCCCCTGTCTTCAGCAAATCACAACACAATAAGAAATGTGATGAAAACTTGGGCACTTTTCAAACAGCGCTCTGACAATCCGAGAAAATGTGTTTGTAGGAAAGTTAACTGGTGAAAAACAAGCCGTCACACTACAAGATTTTCTACTGTTCTGCAAAAAATAACACCTTTTCTGTCCTTACACTGAGTTTATCTGCTGAGGAAGAAACAGAACTGACTGTCTGTAATAAGTTCGGTTACATGTCGTATGTCTGTCAGTCTCATCTGAAACTCTGGATCTTGAGAAAAGCCTACAAATGTTTGATACAGCATTGTCACAAAAAGACATGTAGGAATTCTTTCACACCAAACGTATATAAAACATTTTAAATGACAATAACCTTTTTTCAGTATTTACTACTTTTTGAAACTTTGAACCAGCCTTTCTGTTCAAAGATTTGATCTAACTGCACATGCATCATTTTCATTTTCACTCCATGACTCCTTTGTGTCTAAATGGCTAAAAGCATTTTTTTTTCTGTAGTAATCGCTGCAGAAATGTTTGCCAAGTAACCCACAGACGTTAGTAAGTCCAACACAGAGACCCTGATCACGGCCTGCATACAGTTCAGCTGACTGAAAGGACTCTCATCATGCCGCTCCAGTTTTCTCAGAGTTTCAGCTCACTAATAATAATCCACTAACATCAACAGGAGCAGTGTGAAGAGACTCGTGTAGAGGATACCAGATTACATTTTCCCTGTGTTTCTGGTTGACCAACATTACACACTTTGATATGAATTCAGAAGTTTTCACTTTTCTTTTAAATCTAGTAACTGTTATGTGATTGAACTGAACTGTGATTCTCAGGCTGCTTACTGGTTTTTGTGATTTAATCAGTACAGTAAGAAAAAACAAGCTTTGATGAAAATTCTAATAAAAAAAGTTCAATTTCAATGTCATTTCACATTCAAAGTTTGATTTAGATTGACTTTGACATGTATTGTTTGTATTCATTTTAATTCTTTCAAACCTTTGAGTAAACAGGAAAAATTGGCTGAAAGAAAAAGAAACGTGTCCAAAACAGAGACCAGAGAGTAAATGGAAAATCCTGCTTCAAATAGAACAGTAAATATGTCTTCAGCCCCCAGCAGAACAGGTTCTTCAGCCAGTCTGAAGTCTGAAACTCAGAGTTATGGAAAGACTCTTGTCTGATAATCTGATAGAGGCAGCAAATGATGACCAGTCTTCTCTGGAAAATCAACTCTTAGGCATAAATCAGCCATTTCCACAGAAAGGAAACGTGTTTTGATTATCACAGCGGCTTCCTTTTTTTTGTTTGTTTGTTTGTTTGTTTGACTGTTGGGTGCTATCCTTTTCTATATAGCCTACACATTTACATATTTTCACACATCTGTCAATGTTTCCAGTTGATGTTTCTAAGTCGGAGAGTGTTTTTAGAGACCTCATGTCGCTGCTAATTTCTGACAGTCGTACCAGTCAATGATTTGTTTTATGGCTTACTGTCACAATCACAGCACAGACAGTTTGAACCTCGGCAACTGAATATCTGAAGAGGTTTAACTAGAAGCATTACATGGCTGGGCTCTGTGCAGCCTGAGACTGTAGCAGATAAAGAGTTTTTCATACCTGTAGGAAAGTTTTTCTACTAAAGGTCTGTAGTTGCAGGTTGCTCTTATCAGACATTGCCACTCTTTCCAAACCAAATTTCATGCAGATTTGCTCTGATTTCTGATCAGCTCGACAAACTGTACACACTGACTAAAAGCACAGCAGCTATGTAAGGGTCCATGCATGAAGTCACATTGAACTCTTCTGCTGTTTTGGTTATGTCTGATGAATCAACAGGTGAAGGTCAATGCTGATGTGCTGGAGACAGAGTATCGTTTTCACTCCTACATTTATCATTTAAATGAACTTCACTGTCAAAAACACGGTTTAGTGTATCTTAAAGGTGCAGTGTGTGAAGACAGGAATATTCAGAGATATTAAGCTGTCACATTTTGTTTTAAAACATTTCTGTGTTGGGGACAAAAAGCCCCTGTGATGCATGAATGAGTGTGATCGTCTATTGGTCAAGATTTCTTGATTAAAAGCATTTGTTCGGACGTTTTATGTGTACATCAACCACTGGCTTTATCCAGCAGGTACATCTCGCCTGGCCAAACACTAAATACAAAAACACAAACGTTACTACTTTGTCCTTTCTTTGCTGCAGTAGAAAGGTGGAAACGTGGAGACTGCAGGCACAAATTTAAATAAACTTATGAATATTACTTCATTTCAGTGTCTGTTCTGCGTAACACCATACTCCTCTGAGTGTGTGTTCTCGTGGGAATTGTCGACGGTGTGAGAAAACCTTTCATGACTGTCCTTTTTGATCTCACATTGTGCCCGTTTGGCACCATTCAATATGCAGCTGATGCTGAGGCGTTGATCCTGTTTTGTTTCCTGCTCACAAAGATCTAGGACATCCCATGTGCACCGTGAAGGATGTTAGCCCTCAGCGCGTGTGTGATTCAGAGTGAAATTCATATTGTCATTGTGCCAAATGATTCACACCTTCCCTCGCAAAGCTTACTCAGCACATTCAGGAAGGAGTTTTTACAAGAGATGACAACTTACCAGTGAAAACATCATTTTATAGTGAAAGTCCTGAATGCAAGATTTTAAAGAAAAGGCTTTCTGTCAGCTTTTTCAAGATACAGAGTTCACTCCTGTGGTTTAAAGGAGCTATAAAGGTTTACCGGTATGTAGTGTTACTCAAAAAGTGTGTGAGCACAGTCACAGATCAGTTCTTCGCTAAATTTCTTCTGTAAACGTCCCAACAGATAAACACGTTGAACCTGAGATACTCAGAGCTTATACTATACTAAATCAAACCAGCAGAAAGTCTTTCATTTAAAAGCTTTGTTTTCAGGGACTCGTTCTTATGTAGTTACAAGATATGAAGATATAACTGGAGTTTGTCTCTTACCTCAGTTAAATAAAAATTAACTTCTTCGAGAAATCAAATATGTATATTTAACATTTTTTGCAACTTTATTTTGTTTCTGTTCCTTATTTTTGTCTTTTATTGGATGAGAACTATGAAGGATGAATTAGCAAATACAAATTTCAGTTTTGATAACTGGTTTGAGAAGTTACAAATAGAAGATTACCTTTTATTCCTCACTAAGGGAAGAGCTGTTCCCATCCAGAGGAGCAATGGCAGCTCTTCGGTATAGATTATTTTCTATCTTTAAAAGCTCTGAAAGTCATCCTGAACATGCTTACTGACAGTAAGGGTTGGATGCTGATGTGTGGGGATCACAACAGAAAACTGATTTCAACACAGACTTCAGCCATGTACTGATACATGTACTCCGTACTGATTCAGCTCCCAAAACCTCAATCCAGTTCCCTCCGTAGAAACAATTGAGTGTGTTTCAAAATTCTCTGTGTGCTTAATATTTGCTTTAACTCAAGGGAGGCTGAAAATGAGAATGTGACGTAACAAAAAAGGAGTCATGTTCTGGCACTAACAGCAGTCCAAGACCTGGAGGTCACACTCTTGCTAAACACATCTGGTTAGTTTCTTCTCTGTTAACGTTGTCCTGCCTCCTCTCACAAAAAAAAAGATGGTAAACCAACACAAATCAAATTGGACTCTTTATGCCTTTAATCCTACAGGAATATGACTTAAAACAGCAGCTACCTTCCTTCATCCAGATGAAAACGACCAGATAAGGCTGAAACTGTTTAAAAAAAAAAAAAAAAAAATCAGCTTTAGGATCATTTCAGAAAAAGGCCATTAGGATCACAGTCAATCTCTACGCAGACTTCAGTTTGTGTTTCAGAAATCTCTGCAGAATTTAAACTGGTATAGGGAATTAACATATAAGAGAAATGTATTCAAAATAACTGTTATTATTTTATAATAACCGTTTTACTGATTTATCCTGAATTGTCCTATTAAATGAGTGAATGAAGAAGCCTTTTAAACACGAGTTGTTTGTAATTATCGTGAGGACAAAAAGAACACAATGGAATAGACAATTTTAAACAACTTGATGCAAACTCAACCTTTAATCGTCAAAACCAACATGTTAGTTTTATAAAAGTCCTCATAGACAGCCTCTTTCCTTTTCTTATCATCCACTGTTCAGTTTTCTGCCATGGTTTGATTTTTAACGTGCCTTACATTAATTTCTAGCCCAGCTTTTGGTTTCTGACTGTTGTGTCTGTACGAGTTATTCAAATCAACTCTTCACACCTTTAGGCTTCACTTTTCTCCCATGAAAGCTCAGCCTCTCCAAGCCGGGGGCCCAGACTAAATCTAGTTTTAAAGCTTGCTGTAGAGAAACTCATCTTTGGCTAGGTGCATTTCAGTTACAGAGGTCTTGTTTTTGTTTTAGACACCTTATGAATATTTTTTTTTTGGTACCAGTAGAATTCTTCTCTGTAAACCCAACTTTGAAGCCATTTTCAGCATCAACAGCCTCAGACTGTTCACCTCTATATGCTCAAGGAGGAAGCTTTAAGAGCAGTGAGTGGGGGGAAAGCCCAGTAGCATGCTGCATGACATTCAAACAGGTGTAAACAACTTGTTCTGAGGTTATTTTTTGTCTTTACAAAGGTCATCTCAGCCCAGAAAGGATGCCACGGAGGCAAAACGGATGTCTCCGACCTCAGTTAGAGCTCCAGCATTATTAGCATTATTAGGTACACACGTATTTCCTGGACTTCATCAGGTTGTTCAGCTCTTATTTTGTGCAGTTCTTGTCCTCTGAATGTGAAATGTTTTGGAAAAAAAGAAAGAAAGAAAGAAACTGCTGCAAACTAAATAAAACTATGCATGCAGAAACTCATGTTTTCCAGGGTAAGTCTATGTAATTCTAAATTCTAAATAATTTTGTCCATGAACATGTTCCTGTCTCTTTAAGCCAAAAACAGAACTGGTTTTAAAGTGTAACTTTGCTAGTTTCACACCGACTTAGTAATTGCGTCTTTTGTCTTTTGACTTTAATTTAAATGTCTATAAATTTAATTTTTCCAATTTCTGTAACGTTTGTAGTTAACTTGGCTTAAGCTAAGGCTCTTACCTCATCCAGTTAAAGCAGCACCTTTGTGTCATGTTGTTGACTTTTCACTTTGCCATTTGTATAATTTGTTGAAATTATCATCTTTTTCTAAATACTGTAATGTATAAAAATACTGTAAGTAATGATAAATGCATGATGATTTTGCTGAAAGACAACTTCTGCCAAAATTAGTGAGGTTAAGTAAAGGATGTTGACAGACCCACCTACCCTGCTACCGACAAAATAAATAAATAAATAAAATAAAATAAAAAAATAAATAAATAAATGTTAGTTATCACCAAATATGGACAATAACCTCCATTAGCTGTTCCTGCTCTAGGGTTTGCCTGCTCTCTCCTTTGAGTCTTTTCTGGTGAATAGTCCACCTTTAACACTGAATATAAAGATTCACGTTTTCAGATTGCAATTAAATTCAGAATACACAGTAAATCAAACCAATTTATAAAAGGTGTGGTCAGTCGATTTTTGAGGGGGCTGTCATGGGTAAAGGGTTTAAACTGTGTTCCTGTGCAGCAATGTGAGGTTTCTGTAAAGCTGTGTAGCTCTTCTATGTTAATACCACCCTGCCAGCTACCTGTAAGGTAGTTCACCTCAGCCTGCTGGCACAGTGATAGTACTGAGGTACTGACTGTGACCTCTTTTTCAAGATCCCTGCTGGTCACTCGTCTTAAATTGAAGAGTCAAACAAATTCTTCACAAGTGTTTACTGAAAAGTGTACCGATGTTTTCTGTAAATGTATGATTATCATTGCAGTACAAAAACAAAAAAAAACATACCTAGGATTTTGAGAATAAGTGGTAATGTTATGGAGTTGTAATGTAGAGAGTTAAGATGTAATTTCATAAAGTGAAAAGTCACAGAATTTGGACAGCTAATCTACATGAATGCTGAAACACCAAATAGGAGGTGAGGAAAACATCAGCATCAGCCGGCCTCCTCCTCAAAAATAAGGGACGGGGATAATCTTCTGAAGTTTATTGAATAAAAAAAATAAATAAGATGGCATGGCCATGTCCAGATGCCGTCCGGCTGCATGTTTTTTGTATTTACTTATTTGTTGTTTTTGTAAATGGTTTTACATAGCTCTTTCAGCAAAGATAACTCATGATTGAATACACTTTTGGACATAAAGAGACTGGTTGAAAGACAGTTTCCAGTGGTTTGAACAATGATCCATGACATCACAGGCAAAGTTGACCTGTGGGGTTCCCCAGAGGCCTCCTCTTCTCCCTTTATATGCTACCCTGGAAATATCATGCGCAGCCATAACACAAGTTTCCACCTTTATGTGGATACTGCATTTCAGCCCTGCCACAACAGGACCAGCTAACATAAATTCAATGACACACAGGTGTTACACACATGAACACAGGTGTGGGTGTTGATGAGGACGAGGCTGGAGATCAATCTGTCATGATTGAGTGACTGGACACTTTAAAAGGAAGATGGTGCATGACACCATTGTTCCTCATCTGTTAGCCATGGTTACCTGCAAGGTAACACATGCAGCCATCATTGCATTGCACAAAAAGGGCGTAACAGGGAAGTTTATAGCAGCGAGTAAGATTGCACCTCAGTCAACTGTCTATCGAATTATCAAGAACTTCAAGGAGAGAGGTTCAGTTGTTGCCAAACAGGCTCCAGGGCGCCCAAGAAAGTCCAGCAAGCACCAGGATCATCTCCGGAAGGTGTTTCAGCTGCTGGATCGGGCCACCACCAGTGCAGAGCTTGCTTAGGAATGGTTGCAGGCAGGTGTGAGTGCATCTGCACGCACAGTGAGGGGAAGACTTTTGGAGGAAGGCCTGGTGTCAAGGAGGGCAGCAAAGAAGCCACTTCTCTCCAGTAAAAACATCAGGGACAGACTGATATTCTGCAGAAGGTACAGGGACTTGATTGCTGAGGACTGGGGTAAAGTCATTTTCTCTGATGAATCCCCTTTCTGATTGTTTGGGGCATCTGGAAGAAGGCTTGTTTGGTAAAGACGAGGTGAGCTACCATCAGTCCTGTCTCATGCCAACAGTGAAGCAACCTGAGACCATTCATGTGTGGGGTTGCTTTTCGGTCGAGGGAGTGGGCTCTCTCACAATCTTGCCTAAAAACACAGCCATGAATAAAGAATGGTACCAGAATGTCCTCCAAGAGCAACTTCTCCCAACCATCCAAGGGTAAATGGTAAATGGACCAGTACTTATATAGCACTTTTCTAGTCTTTCTGACCACTCAAAGTGCTTTACACTGCTCTCCCCATTCACCCATACACACCACATTCACACACTGATGGGAGGAGGAAGTTCTATGCAAGAAACCATCAGTTCAACTAACCCATTTATACCCATTCACACACCACTGAACAACGGTGGGAGCAATTTGGGGTTCAGTGTCTTGCTCAAGAACACTTCAACATGTGACTGCAGGAGCTGGGAATTGAACCCTCGACCTTCCGATACCACTGACCCACAGGGCCTGACCCTAGGCCCAGTCCAAGGGCTGTTCGGTGATGAAGAATTCCTTTCCCAGCATGATGGAGCACCTTGCCATAAAGCAAAAGTCATAACAAAATGTCTCGGGGAACAAAACATTAAGATTTTGGGCCCTTGGCCAGAAAACTCCCCCGATCTTATTCCCATTGAGAACTTGTGGTCAATCCTCAAGAGACAGGTGGACAATCAAAAACCCACAAACTCCAAGTATTGATTATGCAAGAATGGACTGCCATCAGTCAGGATTTGGTCCAGAAGTTGATTGACAGCATGTCAGGGAGAACTGCAGAGGTCTTGAAATAAGGTCAACACTGCAGATATTGACTTATTACATAAATCCTGTGTAATTCTCAATAAAAGCTTTTAATACTTATGAAATGATTTCTAATTGTATTTCACTATACCGTAGAAACATCTGACAAAAACACCTAAAAACCCTGAAGCAGCAGACTTTGTGGAAATTTAACATTTACGACATTCTCAAAACTTTTGGCCATGACTGTACATGTGTTTAAACCAACACAGTGTGCAGAGGTTACAGCTGGTCCAAAACACAGCCGCACGACTCCTCACAGGAACCAAAAAGAGAGACCACATCACTCCTGTTTCAGCTTCTTTTCACTGGCTTTAGAATTGATTGTAAGATTTTACTGTTGACTTTGAAAGCACGCTCTGGTCTTGCCCCAAAGTAGATTTCTGATCTCCTCAGTCCATATGTACCCGGTCTTGACCTGAGGTCCTCAGCCAAGGCTCTGCTTGCCATCCCAGAATCAAGGCCGAGGACCAAAGGTGACCGGGCCTTCTCTGTCAGAGCTCCCACCCTGTGGAACAGCCTGCCTGAAAAGATCAGAACTGCAGACTCTTTATCCTCTTTTAAATCTCTTTTAACACGTTTTTATCAGTGGAGAATTTGGCTGAGCGCGTTTTAATGATCTAAATGCTACATTTACTTTTATTTTATTTTTTTTTACAGTATCATGGACAGGATCTTAAATCTTGTATCTTGTATTGTTTTAATCTTTTATTTGTTGCTTTAATATTTTATTTGTTTTTATTTTTTATGTTTTCCTCTCCTTTATCTGGTGGTGGTTTTTAGCCTTTTATATATTGTTGTATTCTTCCGCTTCTCCTCACATTTCTCTTTTACTTCTCTTCTATTTCTATTTCTTTTTACTGTTTGTTTTTATTATGTAAAGCACATTGTAACATTGTTTTTGAAAAGTGGTATATAAATAAAGTTTATATAATAATAATAATAATAATAATAATAATAATAATAATAATAATAATAATAATAATAATAATAATAATAATAACAGTGTATCATAATATCAACCAAAATAGTAGGTCAAGAGCCACCTGCTAGCATCTTTGCTGCTCAGTAGGGGGGGCTATTACACTTTACGAACACAGTCTTGAATTCTTTTTTTGCATACATGCACGTTTCTGTACATGTGTATACACATACATTGTTAGCCTAATCGCATAATTGCGTAATTCAAAATTCAAGGTTTTCAGAAAAGAAGAAAAAAAACAACACTCTTTTCAATTTCTATTTGTTATCTTTTAATACTTAATTTAATGTGTTGATATTATCATTACTGTCATTGTTTATTTATTTAATTGAATTTTTTTTTTACTTAGGTATTTGTGCTACAAGGCTCACAAAAAAAATACTTTCAATTTTTCTCATTCTGGAGTGATGAAAAATCAAATTTCTCTCCGAAGACCTGAACTTATTGAAGTATTAATTAATTGAAGTATGCTCTGGGTCGAAGGTGTTTAAAGAATTATTGTTTTGTTTTAATTAAAAATTGTCTTTGTGTATGGTTTTTAATTTAAATCTTAGTTTTTTTTTGTTCACAAACTAATAGATTTACGTCATGTATTTCACTGTTCATTGAGATGAAAAGGGATTGGTGAATAATCACGTGTTGAAAACTTGAGTGTTGGACATGTAAATGCAGTTAGGTGATTTGTTCTGTGTCTAATTTGAATGAGTGAGTCACAGGAAGACAAGATATTATCTGAACCTTTTAGGCTGTCTATCTTTGGCATTTCTTTGGCGTTAAAATTCTTTCTGTCGATCAAACTCTTAGTTTATTATTTAGTGGGATTGAGTTTCTTAAAGTGTGATGTGGTTTTTTTTATTATTTATGTCAATGTTTTCTTTTCTTTTTCTTTTTGTTTGTTTTTTGGACACTTATATCATCAGATGAGTCATAAAACTAAGAGGGAAGTAAACCACAATTATGAACAACTTTGGCATACTTTGACTAATTTTAATCTGGTGCCACGTTATTTCAGTATCATTCTTAATGTGTTCATGAAGCAAAGCTGCAACAACCAGTTTCGCTGACATATTTCAAGAGGAGACAGATATTTTCCCTACGCCAAAAACTATTGAAATAAAGGCTGATCCTTTGTTGATTTTCATTTTCACAACACTAAAAGTGAAACATCACATCACTGGGAGTGAATTTGATATCTGGCCTCCTCAAAATACAGGCATCAAAGAAAACCACCCAAGAGCTCAGGAATACAGGTCATAAAAACAAAGAGGGGAGGAAAAAATTGCAACTCATGATTTCCTGATTTTTCCCCATTAAAAAACAATGTTAACCTTTGTCTTACACAAATGTATTAAAAAGTACAACTGGTCAACATGTGCAAATGTAATTTCTTCATCTTTGATTTAAATACAGAGTACTACCAATAAGGTTTGGGCGACAAATGAATGTTGAGGTCTGATTTTATGTTAAATGATTCACTTTTTTTTCCTCCGAATTCTTCAGAACACTAAATTTTGAGTTGAATTTCTGACTTTTCTTCTCAAAATAATACCCAAAACAAGCTTTTGAAGTTGCCTACATCCTCTTAGAGATTACTATTTCAGGGATAAAAATGAAATATGGTTGATTACCTGGGAATTTTTCACCTTCTTCCATATTCCAAAAGGCAAGGCAAGTTTATTTATATTGCACATTTCAGCAACAAGGCATTCCAGAGTGCTTCACAGAGATAGAAATCAACATTTTATTTTCCTACTCAACCTTTTTTTAACCAGGTTAGTCCCACTGAGATTTTTGCAACAGGTTCAACAGGCAGTGATGAAAAATGCAGGGCTAACAGGATCAGGTTTCCCCTGTTATTGATTTTGCTGTTGGGAATTAATCACAGCCACTATTGTTTGACCCTTTTGTATCTAGTATTTGATATTTTTGCTGATACCTTTCTGCTATCAGCTTCACCCTCTTACTGAAATCTGGTTGGAAGTTAAAAAAAATCAAAAATTGGCTTAAAATGAAATTTTATACTTGTTCTTATCACACATCAGCCTACAAACAGATAAAAGCCATGCATTTCTCCTGTGTAAAATGATGAAACAAGGCAGGACATATGTCCGTATTAATACATACACTTCTAATAATCAGGACATCAAAGGGCCAAAAAATTTCGGAATTACCTCCAAACAAAGAACTTCATAGCTGGACATTTTCTGTGATAAACCCACTCTTACACTTTGAATTAGTATTATGTCACTGATGTTTTAGCCAATTAATATCATAATAATATTTCAAAGTATATTAAGAAACAACAGAAGTGAGGAGTGAAGAGTTTAAATAAGAAAACTTAAATTCAACCCCACACAGTGAGTGAGACAGACTGTCAGCTGCTGCAGTCTCATATCCTCCCACTCAGGCTGACTTTTGTAGGACCTTTTTTCAGTAAAACAAGAGTCTGCATGAAGTCCAGGTGAACAGATTTGGTCCTGGATGCCCCTGGACACTGTCTGAACATTTCAGGAGTGCAGTGATTGTGTGAAAAGAAGCTTAATCCTGATTTACCTCAGGAAAAGAAAGGTCCTGTGAAGCTGTTTGCAGAGTCCAGCTAACCAGCAGAGCAGACATCTGTTGATGTATAACCCCCCCGCAACATACACACACACACACTCACAGAACCGACCGGCTGTTAGTAGGGCAGTGATCCAGGCCATACTGTGAAGCTTTTCATGTCACCACCACTGCCACATGTTCCTGTGACCTTAGTTAACTCCTACACAGTGAGCTGCAGACAGACCTGAGCGAGCTGCATGACTGCTATTAAAGTACGCAGAGTGCCACTGCAGCCGCCTCCTTAGTTAACATGACATTCATCACCAGGATTATCCGTCTGACAGAGGTGAGAGCGACTGGACCCAAACTACTCAATAGATGAGATCTTAGCATATATAACTTTGCTGGATTTTTGTTTTTCTTACTGACATTTTAAAAACAAGATTGGTTGATTTATACACCACATGTGACATAATTACCTCAAGAATGTCTAGAGATCCATAACACATCAAAAACCAGCATAAAAGAGAAAGATCTAAAAACAGAACAACAACAACAACAACAACAACAACAACAGTACAGCGTGTTTTACCTACTATATAAAAAGATCAATATCTTCTTTGTTTTTTTTTTAGAGCTGAAGGATGTGGTGAGTAGATGCCATGCCTTTTGTGAGAGTGCAAAGCCTCAGTCATTACTTTTCAGAGCACACTGCGGTCGTGTTAAAATGCATGAGCTGGGTGACACTGCAGAAGTATTTTGTACATGTTGCATTCACCAAAGAAGAGAAAACTCTAAGAACTATAGAGGATCTCCCAATTACAAGTTATGGGGTTCATTTTTGGTCTTTGGTGAATGCTAAGTGCTTAAGTAGTTTTGAAACATTTCAGGCCTTTAATAACTTTACCGCATCAATGCAGTGAGAAAGTAATGATCTACAGCAAAGCAAGAAGCAGAGTGACACCCAGAGCTTAATGCTAAGTTTCACATAGAGACAATGCTAACATCTGCTTTGCAACATCACAGCCTAACATCCCCAGCAGCTGTAGCTGGGATTAGCAGCTGATGGCATAAGAATCTTTAAAGTTTCGTAGACATTTGACCAGAAAGACTAAATCAACGTTTAATCAAGCGATAGCAGAAAAAGAAAATTCAAGATGTCAAACACATCTCTAATCAAATAGCTCTTTTCATATATTTAGATATGCAGCCCAAAGTTCAAAAGTTGTGCTGAAATGAATAGTGGAAATAATGGCGATAATTCAGTCTGGTGGCTAAAAAGAAACTATTCCTACTTAAAAGCTAGA
This sequence comes from Labroides dimidiatus, assembly GCA_030710495.1. Lineage (NCBI taxonomy): Eukaryota > Metazoa > Chordata > Actinopteri > Labriformes > Labridae > Labroides > Labroides dimidiatus. The sequence continues at coordinate 32,689,689 of CM061151.1, forward strand.
TCACAAAGGTTTGTTTAATTTTCCCCTTAAAAACACCCTGAGAGCTCTCAGCCAGTCTGAGGTCCAGAGGGAGACAATTCCAGAGTTTGGGCCACAAAAACGGAAAGGTCTCAGGCCAGCCTGTTTGAGAGACACCAGGAACGTTTAAAAACTAAAAGCTCTGATGCCAACTTGTTTAAGAGAAACCGCCGGCTTCTCTGGACCCGAGCTCATCTAAGATGGACTGACGCAAAGTGGAAAAGTGTTCTGTGGTCTGATGAGTCCACATTTCAAATTATATTTAGATCATGGACGTCATGTCCTCTGGACCAAAGAGGAAAAGGACAATCTGGATTGTTCTCAGGTCAAAGTCTCAAAGCCAGCATCTGTGATGGTATGGGGGTGTGTTAGTGCCCATGGCATGGCTAACTTGACCATCTGTGAAGGCTCCATTAATGCTGAAAGGTACATACAGGTTTTGGAGCAACATATGCTGCCATCCAAGCCACGTCTTTTTCAGGGACGTCCCTGCTTATTTCAGCAAGACAATGACAAGACACATTCTGCACCTGTTACAACAGCGTGGCTTCGTAGTAAAAGAGTGCAGGTACTAGACTGGCCTGCCTGCAGTCCAGACCTGTCCTCCATTGAAAATGTGTGGTGCATTATGAAGCAAAAAATACAACAACAGAGACCCTGGACTGTTGATCAACTGAAGTTGTTCATCAATCAAGAATGGTAAAGAATTCCACCTCCAAAGCTTCAACAATTAGTGTCCTCAGTTCACAAACACTTATTGAGTGTTGATAAAGGAAAGGTGATGGAACACAGTGGAAACATGAGCCTGTCCAAAAAATTCAAAATGAGTGAATATTTGTTAAAAAAAAAAAAAAAAATCAATAGTTTATCAGTTTGAAGAATAAATATCTTGTCATTGTGATGTATTTAGTTGAATATAGGTTAAACAGGATTTACAAATCATTGTATTCTGTTTTAATTTATGTTTTACACAACCTCCAAACTTCACTGGAATTGGAGTTGTATAAAGCCTGTGTTGAGTTGCTGAAAACTGCAGTTCCTCAATGGTCCACTTGAGGCTGGCTGCAGAAACACCAGAAAGCACATACATGTCAACTCAAAAAGCTGATCCTCACAGCAAAAATAAACATGGATACACCCTGGTTCAAAAAATTTGACTTAACTTTTAGCTAATAAAATCTGATCTGGAAGCTGATCAGTGAACCGGGTTTGATTACATTGGTATTTTGAAGGGATTCAGTGTAGACAAGGTGTGTCCATTGGTATGCAGTGAAAGGTGATTCTTTCTTGCACAGAAATTTTTTCTCTTCTGACTATTTATGTGAAACATTTCCTGCACAAAGGTCCAAGTGTAGAGCTGTGTTGGGGTAACCAGAGGAGGACAGGAGTCGTCTGTTTGATAGTTGAAGAGTAAAATGCACTTTTTGTTTAGTTGTGCATTAAATATTACTTTTAGATTCATAGTTTGTTTGTCTATGTGTGATAAAAATAAACTTAATAGTGATTTAGCTTGCTGTTTGTGTTTAATGTTTTCTATATGTGTAGGCAGACTGCACTTCAGGAGTTATAAGCAGTGCTGAAGAAGGGCTGGAGTCTGGGTGCATTACTGTGTCATTATTTTCTCATAAATTATCTGCTTTCTTTTTGTTGTATGGGGTCTTGTGGGCTCTCTGTGTGGGCTGAGGACCATCACAGTTCATGACATGTTGTTCAAATAACCAGTATTAATGAACTCATCTACACATACACAAACTGGACTTTCACAGTCTACAGTGTTTGAGTGAGCTCGAGCCGGGGCTCCCTGGTGTCTATGGTGGGAATCAGCTGCAGGCCCCGGTAATCCTCAGACCGCCCCTGTCCCTGGACCATTCAGATGGGATTAAATCACTACTGATAACAGCAGCAGTTTTCTCTTCTGACGCCTGGATACTGCGCTTCTTCCCGGAACCAGCCCCGCTCTGACAGCCGGTCAAAGCAGCCCCTCCACATGCCAGCGACAGCAGCTCGTCGGGGATATTTCCGCCCTCGGTATTTCCTTCGTGTCCGCTCTTTGCTGTGAGATGCCCGGCTGGCTGCTGACGGGCTGCGGGACAGAATGAGGATCGGCCTCGGTGTCATCCCGCAGCCCCAACCCGCCCGCTCGGGACTCCTAAGCCTCACCAGCCGGATCGATCTGTGACCAGAAGACATGGCGGGGAGTGTTTCGGCATGTGCGGGGATCTAATAGACAGCAGTCATAAGGTTTCCTTTGGATTGACACAAACAATGCGAAAGGAAGTGCGGCGGACGATCGACGGGAGGGTTTCCGAAAAGCGCGAGCAGGAGCAGCTCCACAGGGCGTCTGCTGGAGTGTGTCAGCTGCAGGGAGTCATGAATTTACACCCGTGAAACAAACAGATTCTGAATGGTGATGAACTCACATCCAGGGCTGTCACTGGGACTGGGGATTTGCTGGCACCCGGCAGGTGTGTGTGTGTGTGTGTGTGTGTGTGTGTGTGTGTGTGTGTGTGTGTGTGTGTGTGTGTGTGTGTGTGTGTGTGTGTGTGTGTGAAACACGGAGACATGACATGCACAAGAAAAAAGAGGAAACGCAGCTTTGTCTTCTTTAAACCTTTTGTTTTCTAAAGGGGGTCCGCAACAGGCTTCTTAGACCACCTCTGAGACGGACTGGTGCACTGACACTGCTGTATTCCTCATTTATCGTTTGTTTTCAGCCTGTCAGTTTTCGTGGGGTGCCAGGTGGATCGCTGTAGCCTGTATTTCATGTAGACTTCAACAGACGGACGGCCTGCCTGCCATAGACTGGAGGACAAGCAGCCCACAGCAGGTAAGCAGCACAACATGACTACCATTTTGTCTAACCCACAGGTCCCTGATCTGCAAAATGTCATGCTGCCTGCCGCTGCATCACTGCATGTCATTTATTTGCGTGCTTCTGCCGTCTTTCTGGCTGCCTCCTGCAGGCCCAAACTGCCCCAGCACCCAGGGACTGGTGTCTTTTGTCTGCCTCAGCCTCCACAGAGTGATCATCTAATGCAGGGCAAATCCTAACATGACATGCATGCATCACAGCAGCAGTGATGCTGTGCTGTGTTGATGATAATAAGAGGATTTCCTCCTGCTCCAGCGACCTAGCACTGCACTGGGACAGCCAAGTGATTTAATAGCATTTGGTGTAATGTTCCCTGCTGAAAGCATAGCGCCACCCCCTGAAAGAAAACAGGCTTTGTGGTGTGCGATTTTACTCTTGACTGCAGCAGCTGGTGGCTCCACAGCCCTCATCAGACCTGTAGGCTCCACATGAGGAGGCCTGATGCTGGGCCCTGCTGTCAGAGAGCAGCTCTGTCTACATCTCATCCAGTGAGCTTTGTCGCCTCCTCCTACTAACATTAAGCCAGAGGTATTGGGCTGCTGTTGCTACCCAGTTCCTGACAGTGACTCTGCCCTCCACCGCCAACCAACTTCCAGCTTCGCAAAGCCCCTCCTTCAAGACACTCAGCCTCTCTCACAGTTCCCCATAGCTACATACACTTGTCCTTTTAAAGGAGCACAAAAGGATGTTGATTTTTCAGATGATATTTTCTCCAAGGCTCTTCCTCTGTATGAGAACAGCTGCAGTGATGCTGTTCTTTACGGTCCTAAACCAAATGACAGAATTCATTTTATTTCAGACATTTGTTGTCATAGAGTCACAGGTTTTCATCTTATAACCATCATTTCTTTTCTCTTGTTATTTCCTACTCTTTTATTTACTCTTATTATCAACCCACATACTACTGGTTCCTCTTGTTTTAGACCTATTCTACCAACTGAGATAATGGAAGTTATCTCTGGCCTAAAGACTAACTGTTCTGCTGGTCCTGATGGCTTAGAGGCCAAGTTTATCAAATAAGCTGCTCATGTACTTATTTCCCCCCTTGCTGACCTATTTAATCTGTCCCTTACTACTTGTCAGTGCCCCCTATTTGGAAATGTGGGAAAGTTACCCTGCTATATAAAGGAGGAGATCCCTTAAACCCTAACAATTATAGACTGATTTCTACTATTTGTACCCTGGCAAAAATCTTTGAGGAGCTCATTTTTCTTCAACTAACACAATAAATTAAGTTTCAATATTTTATCACCTATTCAGTCTGTGTTTTGTTCTATTTTCTCTACCACAGCTGCAATTGTCAAACTTGCAAATGATATATTTTAATCCTTTGATATAGGTCATCTGATAGGTGCAATATTTATTGACTGAACTAAGGCCTTTGATCTGGTCAACCACTACTTTTTACTTGATAAGCTTTATGGTATTGCTCTTACCCAACAGGCATTATTTGGGTTTAATGCATATTTGCATAAATGTCATCAGTATGTTTCTTTTCAGTGTATCTGATTATTTGATTGCTGAAAAGGGTGTTCCACAAGGATCTATTCTAGTACCTTTGCTTTTTGCTATTTTTATTAATGATATCTTTAAATTTTGCTCAAATTGTTCTCTTCATTTATATGCAGATGATACAGTGATTTACAATTCAGACTCCGATGTGACTAAAATTCAAAGATGTTAACAAGTAGAATTTCCTTTGGTTCAGAAATTGTTTTCTAACAACAATCTGCAACAAAGTCTTGTTGCATGTTTTGCTCAAACCTTAATCACTCATCCAGTGGGTTTACCATTACTTTTATGGATGGGTCTACTCAATAATTCTTTTACTCTAAAAGTAAGAAAATATAATGTTCAGCAACTGTTATTTCCCATTATAATACCTCAGACACACATCTACAGCCTTTAAATGTAGCTTATAACAATATTTGTAGATTTGTTCTGAGGTATCCTTACTGTACACACTGTTGCTTTATTAAGATAGCCTGAAGTGGCTTCCTCCTCACTCAAGAGACATTTTCATTGGTTGCTTTTTGTTTTAAATGCATGAACTTTAACTATCCTGCATACCTTAAACAGCTTTGAGTTCCATTTACTTCTTCATATTCACTTGAGACACTCTGCAACCTTTTTTTGTTGTACCTAGAATGTTTAAAGAAGCTGAGAGATGAGCATTTAAGTTTAAAGCACCATCCAGCCGGAATAATTTACCGTTTTCACTCAGAACAATCACTTCTTTACATAAGCTTCAAGACTTCTTTGTTTTTCTTGAATCACCTTGCTCTTATTTTTGAACATTTATATTTACTTATACATTGTGAATTGATTTGTTCACTTGCTTTCTTCATTCTGTGGCCTACATACATCAACTGTACTAACTTACACTAATTTTGATGTATTGCATAGGATGGATTATGTGAGAGCTCTTATGTGTACGTGTTTGTCCTTATAATAGTTTGTTGAGTTGTTGTATTTTATTTTTTTTTTTTGTATATTTTTCTTGTTTAATGTTCTTGTTTCTTTTGTTGTCTCCCGAGGACCCTTCCAAAAATAAGATGGTTTATCTAAAAGGGTTAATCCTCTAATCAATTTTTGAATTGAATTATAAAGGCCACATCAAAAGTCCTACCATTTCCTGCCACTCCTGTCAGATTAATTGTAGTTAAACCAGATTATTGACTTCACAGCAGCTTTATTAATGCTGCACATTTTCCACGAAACTGACTTTAAAACTATATGCTGAAATCACTGCGCTTATAAGTGAGTTCACATGCTCATAACCCCTATTTCACACATACAGCGTGAGCACCACGGTCCGTCAGCACTGCGCACTATGCTGTAGTCAGTGCATTCACAGAGCCAGCGCTGCGGTCCACCTCCAACACGTGCTACCAATGGCTTCTTGCGGTTGTTCCATTGTGAGTCTATTTTTTTTGTCAGATTACACTGCAGAGACGCGTCAATTTCTCCAGAGCAGATCGTACCAAACAGGAAAAAAGACATGAAAAACGATCAGAGTTTCCGGTCTTTTCAAAATAAAGCACCATGTTCAGACTGTTGATCGTAAAATTATCAAAACTACGTCACTGGCACAGGGCCAGCAGTCATCAGCAGGTCAGACCCAGAAGAAATCCGACGCTCTGAACAAGGACAAGTTTATATTTAAGGCGGAAAACCTTATAATTACATACGATACAACACATCCTTTATATAAGGACACCAACAGAAGCTAAAAGGGAAGGACTGAATTGCTGAAGCTCTGGGAGGGCAGGTGAGTTTAACATACTAAATATCATGAATGTAGTTGTCATGGGTGTGATTCCTGCGGGAACATGTGGTTTTCCTTTGATCTTGTGATCTCGCGTATCCAGCTGCTATGAAGTACACTGAGCTGCGCTCCGCTCCAGAGACAGATCCAGTGTGAATTGGCGCGCATTGAGAACTGCGGCGCTCACAGAGTATGTGTGAATCAGGGGTCAGGGACCTGCTTTTGATATTTTTAAGGTTGTGATGTTGACATGAAGCATGTAGACATTTTCATACCTCTGGAGTTAAAAATTTAACACAGTCCAGATTGAAGATAAACCTCTGTGAACTCCTGTCCTGATCTGAAGCTATCTTATCCACCAAGCTCCAATCTCATCCAACAACAGGGCCCATTTGCACATCCAGTCATTACCCTGACGGGTCCATTAGTCCTAACGCACCGAACAGCCCAATCGGACATGGCATTAGCTGCATGCACAACTGAAAATAATTGACCAGTTAACCAGTTTCACCATGAAAGCGAGGCAGGTGCAGAACATCATGAGTCGGGGAAACTTCTGAAAAAACCCCTTCCCTAAAAATTCAAACTGCACATGAGTACTACGCATAAAAAGAGATAAAAATGGAGAGCAGTAACAGTGTGACCAAGAGAAGAGCAAGAAAAATCAATTTTCAGAGGAAAAAATGTAGATTTTATTAGAATCTAGAATGAACAAACAGCTGTTATCAGGGAGTCAGCGGTCAAAGATAAACAGAGAAAGGGAACGTTTGGATAAAGATCTTGAACGGGGTAAATGTGTGGGGTGTTTCTAAGCTCACAGTAGAAGAGCTCAAAAATAAAATCAGAAATATGAAAGCTGCTTTGAGGAACAAGCAGCGCAGCAATGCTCCAGAAACTCCATGAATAACTCTACAAGCAGCTGTTTGATGAACTCCATCATTTCACCACACACATCATGGAAGGACCCAGATGCACAAAAGATAAGAGCGAAGAAAACTTACCAAACTGACAGCAGCGAGTCTTGCTGGTTTGAGACTTCAAATGCCTCCTTTATCTGATCTGTTCAATGAAAAATGTTGTCTCCTTTATTTAAATTTACTGAAAAGCTCCACATCATCACACTTTTCCAAAGGATTTGTTTGATTCCTAAATATCCACTGTAGCATATTTTGTCTTTAACAGTAACACATGAGCATGATGTCATCCTTAAACAGCTGAACAGGTGTGGTTATCCTGTTGTTAGCTCCTGTTATGGTGGGGTCTACCTCCATTAAATTTAACCCTCTGTTGGGGTGTTAACCTGGCTTATGCAAACCACTGATCTACTTTTGTTAACGGTCCAATTTTATCAATAATAGCTGGATGTGTATATGGGGACTGCTCATTAAGATTATTTCCATGTCATAACAACAATCTGGTTTACATCAGAGCTGCACATACATACAATTTTGATATTCAACAAGCCTTGGATAATTTAAGTTATTATTGGAACTGTTAATCAATATATCATCATGCTTTGCACAAACATGTAATGGCTACCAGCTATTTAATTAAAAATACGCTTAAAAATCTTTACTCAAGCTATTTTTTGTCTAGGCTTTAAACAGAACTGGATTCGATTTAAGACGTATGATTATTCTAATATTTAGCTTTACCGTTAAGTGAAGGGAGGAAAAAAAAGCAATATGTAAAAGATTAAATATTTAGGGGAATGTCCAACACACCTTCTGGTCAAACACGCACGCATTACCAATGTGCTCCCACAATAAGCAAGGACTGCTTTGCAAATTTTGCAGGCGGCACTTTCCTTCGCAGGTTTTGGCTAGCAAGCTTTATATATGTTAATAGGAATATAGGTTAAACAGGATTTGCAAATCATTGTATTTTGTTTTTATGTACGTTTTACACAACGTCCCAACTTCATTGGAATTGGGGTTGTAAATCTCAACAAAAATGAAAGCTAAAGGGATGGCTGTGGGTCGGTGGTAGGGTAGTCGTCTCTCAGTCAAAAAGGTCAAGGGTTTAAGCCCAGCTCCTGCAGTCGCATGTTGAAGTGTCCTTGAGCAACACACTGAAACCCAAAATGCTCTCACTGTTGGGTATGAATGAGTTAGAATAAAACTGATGGTTCCTACTATAGATCTTCCTACCATCAGTGTGTGGATGGGTGAAAGAGAATAGCAGTATATATATATATTATATTTTCTCTCTGGGTACTCCGGCTTCCTCCCACAGTCCAAAAACATGTTCACTAGGTTAGTTGGTGATTCCAAATTGCCTGTAGGCGTGAATGGTTGTCTGTGTCAGCCTTGCAATGACTGGCAAGCAGTCCAGGGTGTACCCCGCCTCTCGCCCTTGGCGATAGGATATAGGCTCCAGCCACCCGCGACCCTGCACAGGAGAAGCGGTATAGAAGATGAATGAATGAATGAATGAATATATATATATATATATATATATATATATATATATATATATCATCACTACTTTTTATTAATGAAATGTCAGATTTGTTTATCAATTGTATATACTTTTTTCGAGGGACTTGTATACATACCCCAAAAACTACATAAAACACAGAATTGGTGTATATCCAAAAGTAAGTGAAGCCCCAGCTGTGCTGGTAGTCATGCAAGTAAAGGACCCAGGTGAAACACAATTGGGTGCTCAATCAATGAAGCAGACCAATGGCATGAGACATCCTTGGGAAAGGGTCTGACCAGCACTAATTAAAAGGTCCATACGGATCAAATATGCCAAGAGGGAAGGAGATATCTGATGACATAAGTAAGAGGGTAGTGACAGCCCATCAGTCTGGTGAAGGATATAAGACCATTTCCAAAAGATTCCAGCTCCATCCACCCACTGTAAGACAAATCATCTACAAATGGAAGGCCTTCAACATTACAGCAACTCTGCCCAGAAGTGGACGCCCATCAAAACATCCCCCAGAAGCACCAGAAAAGTACCAGAAAAGTAATAAATCAGGTAGAAGTCAAGTTAGGTAGAGTTGCATACCTCCTTTTTTTTTTTTTTTTTTTTTTTTTTCCCCTTGTCTGCATATGTCCTATAGTTGAACACTGTGTCCAATGCCAACGTTTAAAGACCAATGCATTTTTTTATTATTGCAGTGAAGCATAGATAGTTATGATTCATTGCCATCAGTGACCATCACCAGCCCTCCCTGTAGGCTACTCCATCAAATTAAACTTTATTTATTCCCCGATGTGAGCTGGAGGGGAGGGCCGTGCTATACCACAGTGTGAAGGAGGGGAAATTAGTGACAGATAAGACGAGACAAGACAAACAGGAAAGAGGACAGACGAGGATACAAAGAGGGGGAAAGGACAGACAGGGAAAAGGGCAAACAGGTAATGTTGATGATATTAAATAGCAGTCCAAGTGCTGTGTTGTTCTAAGTAAAATTCAAGGAGTGACAACTGTAAGAAAGCTCGGGAATGTCAGAGAAGTGGGATCCCAAAAGAAGTGCATGAACCAGCAGATACGAGAGACGGAGGGGGCATGCGTTTCACGATAGAGTGAAGAAGTGCCAGAAGTGATTCAGCATGTTCTGATGGGACACACCACCTGTCTTCGGTGAGTCCCAACAGGAGCATGCGTACTTATGCAGGCATGTATGTGGGGTGATCACCGAAGTCCCAGGTTGACCATTCCCTGCAATACCTAGGGGCCCAGAGACACCCCCGAGAGGCCAGGACATCTAAGACCCACCACCAGGGCCCCGGACGTCACCCAATCCAGCAACAGCCCCCGGACCCAGAGGGGGGCCAACCCCCATCACCCAAAGCACCGAGGGTGACACTAAGGGGGCCGCGGGGGGAGGAAGGTCCGCGCCCAGCATCCACCCCCAACCAACCCCCCATCCACCCGGCCCACCCCACAGCCCCCATACCCCCATACCCAGCCGCCCCCCCACATCCCCCACGGCTGGACCGGGGCCCCCCAGCAGCCCAGGAGCCAGATGTCCCAGGACCGAGCGCCCTCTGGGGACCTAGGGTGGGCGGGACAAGGATGGGCGGGACAAGGGCGTGCAGTGTTGAGGCCAGGAGCACACTCCGCCCCCCCCTTGAGGAACCCGTCCCGGAAGCACAGGAGACCACCGCCCACGGGCCCAGGGAAGCACCCGGATCCACCAACACAGAGCGGCACCCCACAGGTAGCCACCCATAACGAGACCAGAGCAAGCTAGTTCGGGGACCCGGTACCACAGCACACCAAGGGGCGTACGACCCCACAGGGCCAACCCGCCCCCAAGGGGCCACCCCAGCCACCCCCCACAGACACTCGGGGCCAGCCGCACTGAGAGGCCCCCGATGCCGACCCACCAGATGGAAACATGCTCACTAGCATAGAATCGTGGCCAGACAGGGCCAGACCCCACCGGCCCTACCAAGCCTAAACTAGTGTTCCACCCCTTGTCCCACCCTGTTAATATGCATCTTTGCTTCCAGACAAAGATGCATTATCCCTTCACCGTGACTAAGTGTGTCCCTACTTGTGAAGTTGTGCATTAGGAGAGGGAAGGTTGGCGGAGTGGGAGCCCACCGGTCCCCACTCCCCCGCCCATCCAAAACAGGTGAATGTTTGTTTTGCATTAAAAACAGAGGGAAGGTCAGGCAGGAGAGAGGTGAGCAGGGCAGGGCCCCAGCCTGTGACAGACTGGAGCCCATTCCTACGACCCCTGTTCCCATCCTCACCCTCCCTCAATCTAGTGTATGTGGTGTAATTAAAAACTGGAGGACAAAAAGGGCAGGAGGGTGAGGTAGTCCCCTCCCTACCTCCCCTAACTCCAGGAGCCCTGAGTGTTGTGTGCCCCCCCCCCCCCCCCCCCATCCCCACACACACACAAAAAAAAAAACAAAAAAAAAACAAAAAAAAAAAAAAACAAAAAACAAAGGTGCAGTGTACAAGAGTGTAAGGTGAAAAGGTGAAGTGCGAGTAAGAGGCAAAGCCAGCAAGGACCAGCCCCGTCTGTCAAGACACCATGCAGGAGCCTGGGGGTTGACATCGAAAAGCCCCCCCCACACCAAGCCCCAGCATCCACAGAAGACGACCAAGATGGCCCCCCACGAGCAGGCAAGCACAGCAGGGGCACCCCCACCGGCGAACCACAGCACCAGAGCCCCCGACCCAGCAGGTGCCCCAGACCCATCACAGGACAACCACCCATAGGGCACCGCCCCCCACAGGAGGACCGCGGGACCTCCACCCGGGCCCCAGCCGGCAAGTCCCCCCCAGCCCACTCCGGGCCCCGACCTGTAAGGAAGGCAGAGATGCCATCGGGCAACCCTGCCATGAGGGAGCCAATACCCCACGGTTGCCCTGACGCCCTGTCCCGGCCCACGTTGCCACGTGGGCCTACGTGGCACGGGGACAGTGACCCCACCCAGAGGGCGAGACAGGCCCCAGGGTTGGACCCCTAGGCCAGCCGGGGACCCACAGTCCCCCCGCAGGGGCAAGGGGGGGGGCGGGTAGGCAAGGAGGAAGGAGGAGGGAGGGAGACCACAAGGCGGACGGCAGGGAGGAAGGGGCATGGACGCACCGCGGACAAGCCCCCCACCCCACAACCCCCAGGGCCAGCCAAGGTGCCCCAGTGTTGGAGTGGCTAGCAGTGGCTTGGAGTTGCATACCTCCTTGGTAGCATCTGGGACAAATGTGCATGTGTCTACAATCAGAAGAAAACTGAACAGCCATGGCATTCATGGGAGGGTTGCCAGAAAGAAGCCTCTGCTCTCAAAAAAGAACAAAGCTGCCAGTTTCAACTTTGCCAGAGAGCACTTGGACAAACCAGAGGCTTTCTGGAAGTCAATCCTTTGGACAGATGAGTCCAAAGTAGAATTATTTGGTCACTATCAAAACCACCATGTTTGGAGAAAAGCCAACACTGCATTTCAAGAGAAGAACCTCCTCCCAACAGTGAAGCATGGGGGTGTATATGTAAAGGTCTTGGGCTGCTTTTCTTCTTCTGGACCTGGACGAATCCACATTATTCAGGGAACCATGAATTCTCAGGCCTTTCAAGAAATTCTTGACCAGAATCTCATGCCACACACACACACACACACATATATCCTGTGACAGAATTTCTCAGACCCTGTTTATCAAAATGACACACAGCAAGAGAATCTGACGCAACTGTGATTTCCAAACTGACACGTCTCTTCACCAACTCTGTACTATCAGGAAATCAGTGACCACCATAACGTAGACCACCATATTCCTGCCATGCTAATGGCTGCTGGTTTCAAAACAACAAAAAATAAAATTCAAGTAGTTAGTTTTAAAGTAGTTTTAAAGTAGTTTGTTGATGACTGATGTTTTTATAACTGTTTGAACATTATTCTCTTTGTCTCCAGCCTGCCACATCTCTCCAAAGTTCATTCTCCTTTTTCCTGCTTCTTATACTCTCATATTTTCCTCTTGCCTGGTTTAGTGATGCTAGTTAAAGTTCTTAATTTGTGGTTATGAAGTAGAGTAATGTAGAGCACCAGTAACAGAGAATAATTTAATGTGAATTATTAAAAGAAATATAGATGGATGTATATATGCGACATAAATATTTGTGTCAAACAAAAGTTCTTATTTTGCTGCAAACTTTAACTTTATATAACACTTTATTGTAAAGTCATGTAGTCTGTTGCTACTGGTGAAGGTTTTTTTCCATATATATATATATATATATATATATATATATATATATATATATATATATATATATATATATATATATATAAAAGAGTTCACTGGTATCTGTTTATCTGAACCATCCGGTTTTTCCATTTGGAATGATGATCATATGGCTGCCTCTTTCTAATCTGACACTTAAATACAAGGTATGCCTGTTTTAAATAACCAAGGTGTAAGGAAAGCCCTTCACACAGTCACACTTTGAAACCAAAATTAATTGCTCAGAAGAAAACCTTGCACAGCAGGTGTGAAGAACCTAGAGGCATCAGAAATGTTGTCCTTGAAACATTTATGTTTGCAAGAAATCCAATGGTTCCCAATCTAACTAATTTTCTGTCTTCTTTGTTTAGAGATCAGGAGGTTTGAAGACATATAACAAAAGGACCCTGCTCAAAATGGAGCGATGTGGATTTATGTATTCCTATTCCTTGTGAACTGTGGAAAAGAAGCAACCACGAGGACGAAGGACCAATTAGCAGGCGGAGGGGGTGGTGGGGGAGTGGTGTCAGAAGAAAAGCGGGTATGGCTGGGGGCGCATTTGGGATGGCAAATGGGAATGAGAGCAGTGAAGGGCCTGGGGGGCCCATGGCAGCAGTGGTGGCCACTGCAGGGGGTGTTGTGGCAGACAGTTCTTCTTCAGCTGTCTCTACATATATAAAGCTAGTGCTGCTGGGGCTTATCATCTGCATCAGCCTAGTGGGCAACCTGGTGGTGTCCCTGCTTGTACTGCGGGACCAGGCCCTGCATAAAGCCCCTTACTACTTCCTGTTGGACCTGTGTCTGGCAGACACCATCCGCTCGGCCATCTGCTTCCCGTTTGTCCTGGTGTCGATCAAGAACGGCTCAGCCTGGACCTACAGTGTGTTGAGCTGCAAGGTGGTGGCATTCATGGCAGTGCTCTTCTGCTTCCATGCTGCCTTCATGCTGTTCTGCATCAGCGTCACACGTTACATGGCCATCGCACACCACCGCTTTTACTCCAAGCGTATGACATTTTGGACATGTGTAGCAGTGGTGTGCATGGTGTGGACACTGTCAGTTGCAATGGCTTTTCCCCCTGTTTTTGATGTTGGCACCTATAAATTCATTCGAGAGGAGGACCAGTGCATCTTTGAGCACAGGTACTTCAAGGCCAATGATACTCTCGGTTTCATGCTGATGCTGGCTGTTCTCATTCTTGCCACACATGTTGTCTACATGAAGTTACTCCTCTTTGAATACAAGCACCGCAAGATGAAGCCAGTCCAGATGGTGCCAGCCATCAGTCAGAACTGGACCTTCCATGGGCCAGGGGCCACAGGCCAAGCAGCAGCAAACTGGATTGCAGGCTTTGGCAGGGGCCCAATGCCACCAACTCTGCTGGGAATCCGGCAGAACTTGCACAACCAGAACCGGCGCCTACTGGGCATGGAGGAGTTCAAAGCAGAGAAGCAGCTTGGCAGGATGTTTTATGTGATCACCCTGCTGTTCCTGGTGCTCTGGTCTCCCTACATAGTGGCTTGTTATTGGAGGGTTTTTGTCAAGGCTTGCACAATACCACACCGGTACCTCTCCACCACTGTGTGGATGAGTTTCGCCCAAGCCGGGGTCAACCCTATTGTCTGTTTCTTCCTGAACAAAGACTTGAAGAAAGGGCTCCTTTCCCACTTACCAGCCTATTGCAGGACTAAACCTCATCTGCCACAAGAGCCTTATTGTGTCATGTAATCAGAAATGATCTAAAAGTGGAGGAAAACCAAGGGGCAGCCTAAAGATGTGTGTGCTTGAGAGTCTTTTTGGCTTCTGATTCTATACGAGCTACATTTAGGACTGGGGTTTAAACTGTGAAGTGTTATGGTTAAAACAACTAAATGGTAGGCATGTGTTTTCATCTACCAAACCTTCTGTCACACAATCCACACAGAGCCAGACCCTTACCTTTGATAAGAATACTTACAAAGTGGAATGGACAGGTAATAATGCAGTCATTGTGGAAATTTAGCCAGGCAAATAACAAACAATAAATTACATGAGCTGCTTTATAAAGAATGTAAAAATGGAAAATGAGGAAGGATTGGTATGAGGAATATGTTGGTGGGTGTGCTGATGAAAAGATTCCTTAGAAGGACAAGGAAGCAACTTTTGAGTTAAATTTACATTTGAAAACATGCTGTTTTAATTAGATAATCCCAAAATAAGATAATTTGCATGAGCTGGCTAAGTCATGCAGCCTAATTTAAAAGAGAGATTGCCTACCATTTTCAGGGTCTTTAAAGGCATCATTTACATTTTCTAATGTAACATTCAGTCCAAATTAGGTTCCTTTTTTGTTCAGCCCTGTCATAATGAGCTGTTGCATTGTGGTAAGCAATTTATTTCGATATTAAAGTAAGTTTTAAGATAACAGAAGACAAACAGAAATTTTAAATTTGGTAAAGGTTACAAATGCACCTCAAAGAGTAACATTATGAATTTTTAATCATTGTTAGGCAACAGGTGAGGGAGATGTTTGAAACTGACCATAAGCTTGGTAAGAAATAGATTGTTCTCATGAATGCCCTTAAATAAGGTAAAGTGTAAGGTTTGAGTGTCTGACACTGATACTTACTAGACAAAAATACCAGCTTTCAATGTCTATGAAAATGTACTTGCCATGGTTCAATCTTCTTCAGCAAGTTGATGTGTCAACTTTTTATTTTGTTTTCTTTGATGTTAAACAAACTGTGGTGCTTGATGGTGGTGGCAGAATATGAACTACTTCAACATGTTTGTTTGTATCTCAATGCATCACTTGAATAGAGATTATCTCAACTTCAGCAGCAGAGGTTTCTGCTTTTTATAACCCATGATTTAAGTCTTAACACAGAGCCTAGTTACATAAAACACCACTCTTTTGCAGTTAAAAGTTGGGGTCAAACACTGATCATTGTCTGCAAATAACGTCCTATTGACTTCTTAGTAATTTTCATCTAGTTCCCTCGATCCTGAGTTTCTGAATGTTAAGAAGTCATGCCCTCAGACTATACACACACACATTATATATATATATATATATATATATATATATATATATATATATATATATATATATATATATATATATATATATATATATATAAAACCAGGTAAATTTGGTGTTAAATTAATGTAGGTATGATCGAATGCATTTAAGTCATCATCGATGCTTCACACTGAGAACTGAAGGTATGAGATCGCAGTAGAAACAAAGTCAACCGCTTTACTTTTGCACAAATCTAGATCCACTCATTCAACTGTGCTTCTTCCTCTGAGAGTGAACTGTAACTTGAAGAAGAGTTTAGGTGGAAGTAAAGGACAGGGCACGGAGATTGTAATTTGTCAGTGAATGTCTGAAAAGATTACATGTTAGTACTTGAGATTGAGGGCCAAACGGTGTGTTTGTTTGTGGGGTTTGAGGTGTCCCTTTGTCACAGCTGTGGCATATTTGAAGCACCCGACAGCAGCATGCCACAGAGAATCTTCTTTATGAGTTCAGAATTATGGCCTTACTCCATGAAAAACCAATGCAACAAAAAACAGATAAATGTGTCTCTTCTGTGTGTGCAAGAGGAAACTGAACACTGTGTACACTTGTGACATTTTTGGAAGACTTGTTGTTCTTCCCATCAACACCTGGAGGACCTGAGGTCATGGACAGATCACAGATTACCTAGTAGACTTTTCTACCACAGACTGATGATGTGAGCCAAACAGGCTCCAGAGTTTTGTTGAACTGTTTTTCTGTTTCTTTGTGTTCTTCTTGGATATCTATGTAAAAATGAAGGACAAATGTCTAGTCTTTTCATTTTCATTTGTGGGACAAAGCCAGAGAAGTGTTGGGATCCTGAGTTGATGCTAAAGGCCTGACCATGTTTTTTTTAGTTGCCCCAGGCAGATTACCTTTTGTAAATTTAATGTGACCTCTGTACTATTTTGTGTGTATTATATTGACAGCAAACCAACTTTGCAATGCAAAGAAGAGTTCCTCATCATCATATTTTTACTGTGTGTGTGTGTGTGTGTGTGTGTGTGTGTGTGTGTGTGTGTGTGTGTGTGTGTGTGTGTTTCTACTGGCAGGTATGACTGTGTGAATGTGAAGGATGTTGCTAACATGAATGAGACAGGAGGTAAAATGCTGACCAGATACATTTTGCACCGTGAAGACTTTCCTGCAAATGCTTCCTCAATATTTCTCACATCGACCCTTTTCCCCACACAAAGATCTGAATGTGTTTCCAAACCAATGACATTTACTCAAAGTCCCTTTTGTAAAACATCTAATGGATTATGATTAACTGGCGGGGTTCTTTTTTTACTTTACTTGTGAAGTTAATTGGGGTTAAAATAAGAAAAAAAGAAAAAAGCTAGATGCAAACCGTCTGGACAGCTTAAATGTAATCACAGACAGCAGCCACAGCAGCAGGAGTTTCTTTGAAGAACTCATATGGATAAAAAAAAAAGTGAAATGTCTCCTTATTGCCAAAAAAAACAAAACAAAAAGATGTAGCACTTACACTTTTAAAGAGCTCTTGGGGTGCTGTCTCTCTTTAACATTAGCACCTGATTATCCAGTTTGGGTTGCTTCCATCAGTAATAATTTCACTATGAGCAGTCTCATGATCAAACAGACTGGGAACAAACTTGCTTGCTGGAAAGTGAACTAAATGTGCATTCACTTATTATAATGAGTTTGTGGCAACAGCACAAGAAAGGAAACTGAAAAGACAAAAGAGTAGATTGGAGATCAGAAAGTATTCTAGTGCCTGTTTCTAAACCTGAGTTGTTCACAGGATAAATATCCATGTAAAAAGTAAAGGAGGTTGAATTCACTGGCTAAAATTCAACCCCTCTAAGCGATCCTCTGCTGTCAGTCGATATCTCTGTGCCCGTTTATAAAAATTACATCCAATGGTAGATTTCCATTATCAGTTTTCTTGCCTTTAAAGTTGATAGACTGTAAAAAATGATTTCTACACAGAAGAGGAATTCTTTGTCCAGATGACAGATTTTTGTGACTATATCCAGATCAAGTGGCTCCAACAAAGCCAAAGAAAAGTAGTCATTACCTTAAAAATGGGGAATCGACACCAGGCCAAGCCAGTGGGTTCCAAGATTGGTAGGTAACATAAAAGTACAATTAAATGACAGTATTTTCCAGAAAAAGTCAAACTGCAAAGTATTAACACATCATACACCAATGTATCGCCCTCTATGGCATCGACCATAATGAAACTATCAGCTAACAACTTACAATTCAAGGATTTCAGCAGTTTTAACTCACAAGGCTGTGAACTTAACTTAAAGAATTCAATTTGAATACAGTAATGTGTGCTTTATAGACCTAAAATTTGTTTACCTAGTTTATTAACTTAATTGTTGTGCACTTTGTTTAATTAAGTAAATGATTCGTATTTTATATGCATTTATCCAGGTAATAAAGCCTTAGATGAAGCTGTTTGGAGAGGGGTTGTTGCTCTGCATGATTTGCCTCCATCTAGTCTGATCGTCTGACTGCCTGTTGAAACTACTAAGAAATATAATCCATGTGTCATAATCTGAAATCAGATTAGCTGGCGTCTTACACCAGATTTGAGCAGAGTCTTCAGAAAGAAGTTGGTGAAGCCAGCTAGTGATCTAAATAAGGCATTTCAGGACATCAGTCCAACCACACTCAATACTTTTTCATTAACTAGTCAACAGGATTTCCAGATGCAGGATTTCTTTTAGAGATTAATTTGATAAACTGAGGCCAGCTCTCAACTATGAATACAAAATAAAATATGTTTGAAGATCCTACAATGTTCAGACAGAATTTGACTGATTTTAACTAACCTGAACACTGCCTGAACACACGGCATCCTTTCACATATGGTGGTGTGGGAAATGGGCCACAAACAAATTTGACCAGCGAATGTTGGATTCAAGTCTTTGGTTGATATGATGTGAAAGTAACAGAAAGAACATTTTTCACCAGCTAAGAGAATTAAAAACTCTCAGACAGGTTTAACTTTTAGATTTCAGAATATTATTTATTTAACTTTAAGTTAAAAACATTAAATGTTGAAAGTTTTAAAGAATTGTCTCATCTAAAAGCATCCTTCTCAGAGCCAAACAATGCATACCAAAAGGTTGGAGGTTTTGAAGAATGTAAAGGGGATTTTTTTTTCTGACTACTGGAAATCGTGAGGGCGAGTCAGACACTGTGGTTTCCCTTTGTTCTGTATCATTTAAAAAGAAATGGTTGAGCTATTACGCATGTCTCTGGCAATTTCTGTTGCTGGTTTTTGTAATGAAAATAAATTTCATTTGAAATGATCAGGTCATTATTCCGATGGGGCATGGTGTGCTCACAAAAAGAAAGTTTACTGACAGGTGGAGGAGAAAGATGTAGGCCAGATACCACACAGGCTGTAGTGATATTGGATTTATTCCTCAAGATTTTCTCTGTTGAGATTTTACCACTCTAACAGAACAAAACACTAAGACAAATTGTAGCAGCTCTCAGCGGACATACATCCAATGAATAGTCTACTTTTCTAGCTGTTTGAATGAAAGTATGAAGTATGACTAATCAACTATTCCAGGGGTAAGAAAACACTCCAGAAAGAGTCTAATTTTATGATGCAGGCTCACAGAGTGTGGGATAAACAATGTCTCCTGTTGCTGTTATTAAGGTGATTTTGATCTTGTCAGAAGAAAAACTGACTAGTGTTGTCTAGCTGAACTATTTTCAACCATGAAAGAGTGCAAAAACAACAAAACAGAAAAGTATGTTAAAAAGGGGGGCTACCAGTGCACAAAAACAAAACTGTGTTAGTGACAACAAGCCGTAAAATCCAGATCGCTTTCTGAAAAGAGTAAACAGTCAAAACAGCTGACCATGTTTGTTTAATAATCTTTTATTCAACACTGATCATTGAGGATGAGCAACATGTTTCTGTTTCAGTTTTCATCAACCGACACAAGGACATCAGCTCAGACATTTGATTTAGTTTACGTTGTGTCTCAGGTCAAAGCCTGATGTGTGCAGAGATGTGGCTTTTAAATGTGTTTCATCTCATATCAAAGAAACATTAGAAACAATAAAAGAAAACATGGGCTGAAAGCAGCATCATACATGTCAGGATGTGGTGCTGTGGCTGCAGGGTGTTTTTTTTTATCTCTGTGGTATATATTTCTAACAAAAACAGTCAAAACTGCTGAATTTTCATCTTTTCACAAACAATATGGAATAACACTTTGTCTTACTCAAAGATGTCACATATACTTCCTGTTTCTCACCTGTAGGTGAGAAAAATGCAAAATTAGTGCACAGCTGTTATCAGAAACTGTAACAGAATTTCTTTCGTGTGTTGATGCAAGTTTGAAAAGTAGTAAGTTCTTATCTAGCTCTGGAAAGGGTCTAATTTATCCATCGGAGGAACTTTCCTCGGTAGACTTTGGTCAGCAGTTCCTAATTCACTGAGCTGAACCACAGCTGTTCAATTTATGCCCTAAATGAGATTTTGAGACACTTCAACTTGTAATTCTCAGAGTTTTAGGATCACACCCCCAGTTTCTAAGTAAAACTGAACCTGGTTATTTTTTTAAAGCATTTCTTAAAAAGTAAAACCAAACCTTTCTGGTATCTGTTATTTTATTCCATCAGAGAAGGGAGTTAATAGACAGGAGAAAGTGTAGATTTCAAGAAATGTCTGCAAACAGAAGATATTTAATTAAAAACTCAATTCTTTGGCGTCCTGTGAAAACGGTCAGCAGCAGACTCCCTGAAAACTGGGTCAAAAGTTCAGTGCTGGAGTTTTTCCTCCTCACCTTCAGGGATTGAAGTACAGCACAGAAAGAGGCTGTGACACTTAAAAACTGTATCATGCATTTCAATAATTCAGGCTGCACAACTCTCACAACACCTGCTGAAGTTCTGGCATGAATTTTTACACAAAACAGGGAGAATGAGTTTTACTCACATCTTTCATGAGAGATGCACAAAATTCATCCAGCACAAAAAAAAAAATATTCATTTTGTTCCTAAATGTGATTTTGGGCTCCAGAAATGTGTGAATTCAAGTGAAGTTCATTTATTTATTTAGTTTTTTTTTATCTGCATTGTATATGTGAGTTCAAGTAAACTTAAACTCAAAACATTTCCCGATCATAACTTAGAGTAAAGTCTTTAATCTGGAAATTTTAAAGTAGGGAATCTCAAAGGGTTTGAACCATTGGAAATCTGATCCAAGGATGATGGACGCCAGAGTTTCAAAATAAAAGCCTCTGGGTGCTTAACAAGTCAAATCTAATCCTGTGGTTTTATTTGACCCAGACTCAAGCTCCCGGACTGATGTGACTTTTCACCTTTTAGTGACAGCAAACCTGATCCGCCACAATCCACAGCAATCCCTGCCACATGGCAAGAGGTGTACACCCTCAGGTGAGAAGACTGGCCTCTGCAGTGGACGTCATGCTGGCCTACGGTTCTTTCAGAGAAGACGGGACTGAACACAGAGCTGATTGACAGATTTAGGTCAGACAGTGTAACTATGCTTCTCCTTTCATGCAGACTTACCTCCAGACAAAACAAGATCTGATCCAGATCAAAAAAACAAGATGTACTGAGACACTGGGGTCACTTCTGGTGAAAGTAGAGAGACTGCTTTACTTTATGACTCGAATCATCATCAAGGTGCAGTTTACATCCATTAGGGGCAGTGCCCACCTGAACCTGTAGTCAGGGGGGGCATTTTTATAAACTGTGATTCAGAACACGAGTATGAACAAAGTATTAGGCTTTAATCACTTTTAACTGCTGTAAACGGAGTCTGTTCAGACAGAAAATCATGTCAGTGGCTCCCTGAACTGGATTTAATGGACCAAAGAGTTGACTTTATTCATGAACCAGTTTCATCTCTTCTCTCTGTTTTTGGCAAAAACAAAATATTCCTTCTCCTCTGTTTTCAACTACATTAGTCAGTTCATAGGGATTCCCTCTGAGGAAAGAGAGGAAATTAGACTGGTCTTAGTCTCTGTACAGATCATAGACTGTACAATTAATGGACGTAGTCTCCACAATGTCACCCGTCTGTTTCTTAAACGGACTTTTGAAGCTTAACGGTCGGCGCAGCCATATTGGAAATGAGGCGGGCTGTGAGTCTCCACAGTAACAACCATAGGACGCTCCACAGTCACGTGATCTGAGCTGTGCCTCTGATTGGACGAACCGGCGAGCTTAATATTGTGGAAACTGCCGATTTAGAAAAAAAATTCACCCCCCGTACAGTGCGTGCTGTTAGTGAAATTAGTGATTCAGATAGGAGACATTCTTTGTACCAGGCTGTAAATGTGCTTATTTTGGCCGTGAAAACAGCTTTTTTTGGCTTGGTGTGTTTGTGACTTCCGGTACTTCTGGAGCCAGCCTCAAGCAGACGCTCGAGGAACAGCAGACTTTAGCATTTCAGCATTGCCTCATATTTTCAGACCAGAGGTTGCCGTTTGGTACAGATACTTAAAGATCAAACTGATCAAAAGCACCACCCAGCGGTCAAAGGCAGACCAAAAATCCATCAATCGGCTCAAGTAAGAAAATCAACCAACAAAGACCACACAAAGCATGAAATACCTTCCAAAGAGTTTATTTCAGCTGATTTTTCCTCAAATTATAATAAACTCTCATTGTGATGTTCTAGAAAACTAAACTGGTTATTTAAAAAATCTATTTAAACACATCTAAGATATGTCCAGAGCCATAAAAGGGTCAGAAGTTAAAAATAAAAAATGTTACTTCTGTTTTCAAAAACAAAATGAATGCTCCCTTTTTAACGACAAAGTTTCTTCTGAAGATGACAGATTCTTTGGTTGAGTGGAATTGTTTGTTATAAACTTACAACAACAGTGAACAGAGATGAACAGAACAGAGAAACTAATTTGAGACATATGAGCAGAGACAAACTGAGCAGAGAAAAACTAAACAGACAAATTGAACAAAGACAAACTGAACCGAGAACACTGAGAAGAGACAAACTGAACAAAGACAGACTGAGCAGAGACAAACTTAACAAAGACAAACTGAGCAGAGACAAACTGAACCAAGAACACTGAGAAGAGACAAACTTAACAAAGACAAACTGAGCAGAGACAAACTGAACCAAGAACACTGAGAAGAGACAAACTTAACAAAGACTAACTGAGCAGAGACAAACTGAGCAGAGACCACCTAAATAAAGACAAACTAAACAGAGACAATAGGAGAAGACAGTTAGATCCTCCCTTTGGTTATTCTGTAGTTTATCTGCTGTTAATCTGCATTTTATTTGGCGTTTACCTACAGTTAATCTGTAGTTTTCTGCAGGTAGAGATTATTGCATAGTGAATGATGTGTTGAGAGACCTGTGCAGGATATCACAGGCCTGACATTTAAAGCTCCTGTGAGAGCTTAGGGAGAACATGGCTGTATTTAAAAAAAGTGAAAAATGTCCAACTTGCAATGCTGATTTAGCGTGCACCTTTTCTACAAGGCCACCTCTCTTCACAGGAGCTTTAAAAACATCGAAAACACGTTGCTCTCTGGAAATAGTCGGGTGAGGATGGGTATACACTTCCATTTGTTTTATTAGGTCTTGAAGATATGTTTTAAGAGTCTGTAGCCTTACAGGCATGAATTCTGAAACCTGAAACCTCAGAATCCAGAAACCACAAGAGGATCCCTGCCTAAGGAGAAAACCAGAAGTGACCAGTAAGAAAGAAGCACTGGACAGCAGAGCAAAGAGTCCAAGCTCTACACAAACATCAGCACAAAGAACATCAGTTTAAAAGCAGTATAGGCACATCATTAGATCCGTTAAAACCCAAGACTGGATTTCTCTGCCAGTCACATCTCTGCAGCCCTCAGTTTGTTCGTGCAAAATCAAGAACTCTCATTTATCACTTGTATGTGGCTTACAGCCTCATTATTGCATTTCATTAGAAAACAGCGACTATGATACCTTTATGACCTACTCACATTGTTAAAATACATGCTCATGTAATCCATTTCCATCTTTTTGAGGAGGGGGCAGAGAGACAAATCTAAAAACACAAGCATTAAGTGATAAAACGATCCACAGACTGAGTCTTTAATTCTCCATAAACCCATCAGTGGTATTTTTACCTCAGACAAGTTCATCAGGTTTTCAGAAACAAAGTGACGGAGAATTTCAGCCTCAGCGTGAAATAAAGAAAAGCCTATTTACAAATCTGTACAAATGTCTTTACACAGATGGCGTGTGTTTGGGTCCAGAAGTCTCAGGTCAGAACAGATACTTTCGACACAAGTCCGATCCGCACCGACACTCCACTCGGATCCTCTTCTTCGGAGAGCTGGGGAGACCAGCCAGACTGAAACTGGAGTCCATTTTGGTGCTTTCTGTGTCCACAGGATCAACTGGAAACAAACAGGAGAGGATGTTAATGGGTTCTTAGAGAAGTCAGCTTTTAGCAGCCATCAAAAAACACAATCAATCAGCATAAAATGGACCAATGTTAACAGCAAAGTGAGCATGAAGGTGTCATTTCATTTATCTTCTCTCAAAATGACATAATAAACAAGTACGTTCGTTTCGTACTTTACTAACAGTCCTTCCATTCTTCTCATGTAGTGTAATTTATGTGGTTGTGTATGCTACTTACCGTCTCTCTTTAATCCCAAACAGTTCAAAATAAGAAAGGTGCTGCTCTTCATAAATCTCCTCTTCTCCTCTCCCTGAGCTGTCATGCTACCTAAACTTACAGCAGCCTCTGAAATGACGCAGCGATGAAGGCTGAGCCACGGTATCCGTCAGCAAGCGACAGAATCACTAATAATCAGCCGACAAACTGTCAGTCTGCCATCAAGTCTCTCTAGCCAGTCTCTTCAAGCTGGCTAGCCAGTTACAGGCTCATGGTACAGTCTGGATGAGCTTCAGTTTTTGACTTTTAAGTAATGGATATTCTATACCCGTCATATTAAGTCTGAAGCACACGTCAAAGCAAACTTCATTAATACTAGGAATGGGTGAGTACTGATACCAAATATCCCAGAATTGGGCCGATGCCAGCCACC
Organism: Labroides dimidiatus; assembly: GCA_030710495.1. Classification (NCBI taxonomy): domain Eukaryota; kingdom Metazoa; phylum Chordata; class Actinopteri; order Labriformes; family Labridae; genus Labroides; species Labroides dimidiatus. The sequence continues at coordinate 32,714,619 of CM061151.1, forward strand.
GATACTCAAGGCAAATAAATAAATAAATACATAAACAAACAAATGTCGACTGAGTCCTCCTTGCCAGTAGTTGGCACTACACTGCTGCAAATCACCATGTGAGTCAGGTCCTGTTTAGACAATATGAATGACCATATCTTAAACTCAGAGAGAGATGTCTGTGTTTTATTTAGGGCTGCAATAATAAATCCATTAAAATCAATTAATAAGCACTGACTACGTCTGTCATTTAACAATGTGTTGCACCGCGCAGTTATTGTCCCCGAGTTGCTGAGCTGTTTACCTCGCATGTAAATATGAGCACAGCATGGTGAAGCCAAGTGAAGCTGGTACTTATAGTAAATAATGATACACCTGAAATATAGCGGTGGCAGAGAAAGCGGTTAGACTTAAAACTTCTTCAGTGTGTGGGCACTTTACATCAGGTAAAGCTAGAAAGTGTGTCAAAAGCAAACTGTGCTTCACCTTCATGCTGCACAGGAGCACCGCGGAGAGATGAAACAACACCTGAGGAGGAGGAGGGGGCTTATTAGCAGGTAAGTCACCACAAAACTCCACATATGTTCTATTTTAATGTTGGTAAATGTTTGGTATGTCTCTGAGAATTCATCCTGTCCTGCTGTTAAATGATCATCACGTTTGACGAGTATGAGTTTATCAAACTTACAACTAAACATTAGCGTTAGCTTGGGTAGAGACGCTCTCGCACCATCGCTCTTGATTCCCTGCATGTGCAATCACGTGCCTGCTCTCTCATACAGATCCCTGTCATAGGTATCAGGGATGACTGACAGGCTAACAGCCTCTTACTTTACTCTGTTACCTGTCCAACACATTCACTGACATGAGGGAAAACTCAGTTACTGCCAGAACAATTTCTTTGAATTTAAATTTAACATTCCATAATTGAACACAACAGAAGCAAACACATGTAACACAATCCATGAGAAGAAGTTAAGATATTTAATTCTCTAAAAGAAGGTCTGAAAGGAGGCACTGGATATATGAGTAGTGAGACAAAATGATGCATTTAGACATGGAGGATGATTCATAGTAATTTAATTTAATCAAAGTACTTCAGTGTTAATGATATTGCTATATTTAATGAACATGTCTTTTTTGAAGATGATCTTTGTGTTTCTGTCCTTTCTGTATATACGAGGGCTGATTGATAAGTTGTGATCCTTGTATTGAAGAAGTGAAGCAGGGATGTCCTTTTTCAGCTCTACTGTTCCCTGACTATTTAGAGCTGTGTACCTGAAGACTGGTGTCATTTGGTCAGTTTATGTTGAAGAGGTAGCTCTCTAAAGTAAACAAGGCAAGAGACTTTAACAACATGTACAAATCGGCTGAAAGAGCAGTGATTAGGTATTTGCATAGAAAGGTCTAGCACCTAAGGATATCCATACTGATATGGTATCAACACTAGGGAATGATGCAGACAGAGCCTTGGGGATGACGCTCGTCCTGGATGGCCTGTCACTGCTGCAACCTCAGAAATGGACAATAAAGTCCATGATAGTGTGATGGCTGACAATCAATGGCACTTAATATGCATCAATTCTTAGGCAGTTAAGAGAAAATCTTAAACTCAAGTGCCACAGAAAACTCAGTAACGGTGTGTTGTTCCACCAGGACGATGCCCGTTTACAAGTCTGTCGTTGCCATGGCTGCCATTAATGATTGTGGCTTTGAAGTGATTGAGCATCTGCCTTATTCACCTGATCTCGCTCCATCAGACTTTCATCTATTTCCAAAACTACAAAAAGCCATTTCCAGTAGCTACTTTGGGTCAGATGATGATGTCATACATTCAGTGGAGGACTTTCTGAACGGTCAAGAAAAAGACTTCTTTAAAAGTGGCATTGAGACCCTTAAACATCGCTGGCAAAAGTGTACTAAAGGGGATTATGTTGAAAAATGATGCAATATGTCCACCAAAAGTCAAACCCTTAAATATGAGACTGACATCTTATCACTCAGCCCTCATATTAATAATAGGATTGTCTCTCTGCCCCCCCCCCCCCCCCCCCCCCCCCCTCTCTCTCTAATCCCATTACAGTCTCCTCAGATGTCTGTCTAACATGAGTCTGGTTCTGTCCGAGGTTTCTGCCCGTTAAAGGGAAGTTTCTCCTCTCCATTGTAACTTGCTGAATGCTGTAAAGGTCTGTACTCATGGTGGGTTAAGATGAGATCAGACTTCTTATCTTGTCTTGATGGGGTAATAAAATTTTATTACCATTCACAGGTCTAGACCTGTTAACACTTGGAAAGCATCTTGAGATAATATTTGTTATGAATTGGCGCTATATAAATAAAGATTGATTGATTGATTAATAATGAATTTTAACAAAAAGGCACATTGTTTCATCTGCTATTATGCATACTCTTACTGATTTGATTTTTTTCATTCCAGAAAGAAAAAAAGACATGGGTGACTACTTGACTGGAAACAGGTTATGTCCACCTGAGCAAGCATCTGTCTTAATGAATAAAGAGAAATGAAGAAAAAGGTGCAAGTTTAATGGTTTTATGTTGGATTCATTGATAAATTGAATAAAAATAACTGACAGACTAATTGGTTATAATCATTAGTTGCAGTCCACTGTGCTGCTTTTTTTTTTTTTTCAGAAACAAGTCTTTGTTCAAAACGATCTGTCATTGTGTTAATTGAAATTTTATGTCTTCAAGTGTACTAGTGGTATCAGAGGATTGGACTGGTATGGGTCTGAAAAAAAGTGGTCTCAAACATCCCATATTAATACACTTAAAAAACCTGCTGTACAACCATAAAACGGTCTTAAATCAGCCCAGAACAACAAATGAGACACAAAACATGAAGGACACAGGAATAAAATCATGAAACAATGACCTTTGAGCTGTTTATTAGGACTCACTTCACAGCCCTGCTCCTCCTGCTTGGAGTTTGATCTGAACTAAATGATCTCTGCTGAACTGAAGGCACTTACTTTGCATCTTATAGTCAAAGGTGAGCTCCTCTCCTGGCCGAATGGCTCGTGTTGAAAATAGAGCGATGCGTGGGAGCCGCTCATCGATGTTGTCGATGAAGACATTAAATACCTGCAGGTTGGGATTACACTGCAAAAAGAATAAAACTAGGTCAGAGGCTTTCTGTGCACTTTCAGACAGATACCAGATGACAGCAGAAACTTCACATTTCAAGACCACATTCACAGTTATCAGTTTTAAGTCTGTCCTGATCAGTCACTGTGTACGAAAAGACACTCACACTGTGGTTAACAAAGTGAGAGATGTTTCCTTGGTGAGCTGCGTCCACCGTGTAGACATCCTCCACATAGTCCAGGTCAAACAGGTAGGTGGAGCCTTGGCGGTCATACACGTGACCTCTCCTCTCGGCTTCGTCTGTCGTGATGATCTGAAGGAGAAAAGATGGCACATACACCTCAGTTCTTTTCTAATGTTTTAGGTATGGTATGGTTTGGTATTTTTCTTTGCATAACTGTTGGTTCAATAGAACTTGGGAGTGTTTTCCAAAAAGCTTCACCTGAATTCTGGTTGATTACAAATATCTATCATTCTGAGCTGCAGCCATGTCGTCGTCTTTTTTTTTTTTCTTCCAAAGTTTATCAGGGACTAATAACTATCTCTAAGTTCTTTGAAAACCTCCACATAAAGTGCTTGTTTTTCTCACTAACAGAATAAGATGTTGTTCAAAGAGTCAAAGCACATTTCAGACATGATCCCTCCTTTCAAAGTCTGATCACGTTTTACATTTTAGAGTCAAAAATGTCCATTGACCGGCTGTGACTGGACTTCACTGAGAGAAACAGGAATTATTGGATTATTTTGTGAATACATTTAAGAGTTCTGAGAGTTTATATGATATTAAGGTCAGTGAAATCTGTTTAATCATCTTGCTTTTCAGCCTTCAGAGGGATGTCTGATTAGTCCCATACCTATTAAGTAAGTACTGAGTATGTGCTGATACCCCGTATTTTCCTACATCAAGCAGCAGAAGGAAGCAAATTTAAAGTCCTGAACTAAACTGTTGCAGATTTCTTTGTATGTCCCATGCGAAGGTTTCAGGTCACATCAGGTTCTCACTTAGGAATAGCTGCATTAGAAACAAACCCTGAACCAGGTCTTACCTCTCCTATGTACTCCATGACAAACTTGTTCTTCTTGATGTGCTGCAGTGTGCGGACGCCCCACCCTCGCCCGTTCTCTGTCCTGAAGATGCACATGTCGAATTGGATGCCTTTCTGCACCACTCTGTTGGGACAATCGGGTCCACAGCTGCACCGAGAGTTACACTCATAGATGGGTTTCCCCGCTCGAATACGGAGCTGCCCCTTTTCATTGTAGGCCATACGCTGCAGTGAGGCCCCAGGGCAGCAGCCGTTCACTTGATCCTCAAAGCAGTTCTTACAGTCACAGCCCACCGCCATCTCGTCCAACACGATGCCCTGGCCCACTCTGTAGTTGTTAATGTAGGTGAAGTTTTTGGGCGGGCCCTCAAAGTCTACATCGTTAATGACATAAATTCGACTCAGGCTGTTGCTGGTTTGATTTAAATGGGCCTCCCAGCGCTGCAGTCTCTGACGCACTTTAGCTTTCTGCACAAGGAACGAGGAAACTTCCTTATCCAGCTTTTTAGGGATGCTGCGTCTTTTGTGGCGCCTCAGCTCCTTCTCCAGGTCCAGGTGGAACTGCTTCATCAGTTTGGGGCATTTCAGGTTCCTCTTGGGCTCCCAGGTGTTCTCCGATTCAGGGAAGCCCCTCCACTTCACCAGGTACAGCTCCTCCTCCTCCTCAAACACACAACAAACTCAGCTAGGGACAGATATCTTTGTGTTTTACAGTACAAACAAATAAACAAACAAACAAATAAATAAATAAATAAATGTGGTTGTGTGACTTGTTTGCACATATGTACTTTTAGTATGGATCGTTATGCACAGTTAGATAAATGAGGCTTCTGAGCTTGAGAGGTGATATGGTGTCAGTACACAACGGGGCAAACGGGGACAGTGGATAAAAAAGGGAGGAGACATCAGAGAGAAAATGAAAGGTGGAGATAGTAGATATGTACTGGGCCTGACCTCTGAATGATACCGTGGTTTTTCCTGCAATAACTGAGTATTAGAAACAGACTGCTGTAGATGAGTGACCAGCTGTCGACAGTCTTGGGTCTCTTACCTTAGTCTTCCTATAGTCACACAGGAATTCCACTTCGAAGTCATTGACGTTGGCTTTGCTCACCCCCAGCTCTTTGCAGTAGAGTCCTTCAGCACGACAGACAGCTTCCAGCTCTGCCAAGGACAGCTTACAGCCAACACTGCAACCTAGAAGTTAACAGTAATAACCATTACATAGCACTTTCAAAACAGGAGCTGAGTACTTTCCATTAAAAAAGTTCAAGGAGACAGTAAAACATGTAAAAAAATAAATAAATAATAAAAAAAAACGATGAAATGCAAGCATAAAGTTTATGACAAAAACAACGTGTTCTCTAGTGTAAAACGTGTCAAAAACACCAAACTGCATTTAAAAGTTAAGAGATCAAAACAGTCAATACTTACTGCTGAGCTATACAAAGCAATAATACAAAATTCTGACACTAAGCAACAAAATAAGAATGTATATGACAGCTCGGCATACATTTGACCGACTAAAAAACATTTTCTTCATTTCAAATAAAACTTTCAATCTGACATGTCGGCTGTGTCTACCACACGGCTGCGGAAAATAATAGTCAAGGCCTCCGACACAGTCCACTCAACTATCTGCAGATAAGTTTAACAGCAGCTTCGCTATTTCCACTTAATAATGATCAAATGTTTCCTAACATAGCTTTTAGTAATCAACTGCCGTCAAAACAAGAGACGTCAACCCTAAAACACATACAGCTAACATTAAAGAGAGGCTGCATGGCGCGTTCAGCTGCTTTTGCCGCTAAACCACAAAGCCTGACCCTACAATGCAGGTTACCTAAATAACGTTAAAAAGTCATTGTTGTATGGCTCATGATATGGATATCGTTTGCAATACAACTCAAACATGATTTTCATTTACAAGAAGAGTCAAATGTTTGTGTTTGAGTTCATGATTACAATATCTTGGACCAACTTCGCCTCCTCGAAACACCATAAACAGTCGTTAAACCTCGTTTGGTGTTTTAGTATTCACTGATTGACAAGCCTGAGTTTGGAAACTCCTTAGAATCTTCAAACTTTGGCTTGGGTTAGACGCTTCATTGCCTGCGTGGATATTTAAAAGTAAAGTCAAAGTGGATCGTTGTGAATTACCTTTCAAATTTTCCGCCATGTTGCCCGCAACGCCGCCAAAATAAAGACACAGCGGGAGGAGGGTTGTGACGCAGAAAAGACAGAGACGGCTGCTGATTGGATGGGCGTCATCTACGAGCCCACTGATTGGTTCAGATAGTCAGCTGGTAAAGCACCCAGTTCAGTTCAGAGGCGGAACTTATTGTAAACTGAGCCCTGTGGTCACCACAAGCGGTATAATCCCGTTTTCACAACATTATTTTAAACAGAAAGAAATGCGACACCATTAAAGTGTGTTGACCACCTTTCTTATAAAAACGAAATTGTTGTAGGGCTATTTTTTTTTACATAATCAGCCCTTATTTAGCTGTTCTAATGGCTAGTAATGGCCAGATGAAGCTCTTTGAAGTCTTTAAACCAAATGGTTAACAAAAAGGTTCATTTTTCGAGGCTTCATTTGCACACAAACCCCCCTGCTGGTCGAAGATATATTGATTTCATTGGTTTGTTTATACACTCAAATCTGCTGCAACAGTGCCACCATTATCTCAAATTAATAAATGTATTTCATATATAGCTCCCGTTTTTATTCATCTGAATAGAATTATTATTTTTGTTAAGTGTACTATGAATATCTTCCATGTCAATGGAATCCATTATTGCTTGTCAAATGCTTATCAAGAAATAATTAATAATGATTTTCAGATATATACATATATACATATATACATATATACATATATATATATATATATATATATATATATACATATATACACATATACACGTACACACACACACACACACATATATATATATATATATATATATATATATATATATATATATATATATATATATATATATATATATATATATACACGTACACACACACACACACACATATATATATATATATATATATATATATATATATACACATTCATATATATATACACATTCATATATATATATATATATATATATATATATATATATATATATATATATATATATATATATACACACATTCATATATACATATATATACACACGTACACACACACACACATATAAATATATATATAAATATATAACAGAACAGATATAACAGGACAGAAATAGTTTCTTGTGTTTTAGTTATTAAACAATTAATTTACTAGTTTACTTTTCATTTCCACTGCACATTGTTGCAGATACAGTATGTTCTCCAGTGTGCAAAGAAGTAGGTCCCCTCATTTGTGGCAGATGTGCAAAACTTTACAAACAATGTGCACATCCAGGAAACCAAAACAGGGAGAAAGTAAATTCTATCATCAGTAAAGAGATGATCACTTATTTGTTTTTTCAACAATATTTGTGAGCTCAAAACAAAGATATGTTGCTTTACAGTTGTATTTTACATGTAAAGTCAGAATCCATGGATGGTGCAAAAGAGATGATACTTTTTATGTAAATATAACAACAAAAAAACTATAAAAAAAAAGTCACGAAATAAACATGTCTGAAGATTTAATGAAGCATGGAGCTGCAATATTTAGAAAATCTTTTACAATCTTTTATTCTGCAGCAACATGTAACAGGAATGCACATGTTCAAATTGTTAAAACAATAACAATAAAGCTTTGGAGACTCTTCACAATATTTTAAAAGGAGAGCTGACCCCCTGGGAAAGTTTTCTAGGTAAAAAGTTAGAGCATTTTTGCACTTTTGATCTCAGCACAGGGTCCCTGTGTCTCGGGTCAACTTTCAAGGCAGCACACCAATCCAAGCCACTTCAGTGTTAAAACTCGGGCCTGTTCAGTCTGGCATTTCAGGTCTGCCTTCATTTGTCAAACGACAGTGACATCCTTTGAGTCCTGAAAGTTAACATCAGCCCTGACAGTAATGTGGGTCACGTCTGCACCAGGCTTCTCTGCAGACCTGAGCTCCACTGGCTCAAGTCTGCGTGACCTTTGACCCCTCGTCGGGGGGAAGGGGAAACCCTCAAGAGGTGCATGCTCTATCTTGCACAGACTGTCCTCTGCGTTACTGTAGCTGGGGTTAGGGGCACTGATTACGTAGTGGCTGGGCCAAATCTCCTCAGACCGTTCACCAGGGTCAATATGAGCTTTCTGAATGTCCTCTGTTTGAACAGCTGTCTCCATCGTACTGATGGGCCTCTCCTCATCCTCCACTGTGAGTGGCTCCACCTTACGGAACGTGTGGCGGGCGTATAAGCCAATGCAGAACATCTCCACAATCACACAGTAGTGGTAGATCACTGAGGTCAGAGGCCGAACAAAGGTTACTTTGAATGAATAGATCATGTTTTGTGACTGAGACTGAAAGAAACCATATGAGCTGAGACTTACACTGCGACCTGGTGAGGACAGAGAAGGGAGGAGCACAGGGGATCACCTCTAGAGCTCCCATGGTCTCTAAGATGCCACTCTGCAGACCACACAGCACCAGCACCATGATGATGCAGAAGAATTTGGCTCTCAGGCTGAAGCCGTGCAGAGCACTCTTTGTGGCTTTGTAGAAGAGGAGGTGTCCATAAAAGGACAAAAAGGTGGACACGCAGATTATGGCGTTCACGTACAGGTTTGGGTCAACAGAATCAACCTGCAGATCAAGGAGAAAGTCAGTGTCACAGAGATGATCCATCAAGTCTCTCTCTCTCTCTCTCTCAAAATAAAAAAATAAAATAAAATAGAATAAAATTTGAGTCAGTTTAAATTAGAGGACATCATGGCTCCAGTTCACAGAAATTTAAAGTCTTCAGGCTTCTGCTTGCTTCAAATCACCAGTTCTGTGTGTAATTTGCATCTTCAGTTCTTGCGCCCTCTCTTCTGTGTATCCTCCTGACTGCATGATCTCTCTTACACAACTTCAGGTTCACATCTTTTATACTTTCAAACCATCTCTGCATATAAACATTTGAAATTTTGCACTCGAGCAAGTTCTTCATTTGAAACAGACCAAGGCTGTTTGGAAGGCTGTTTTTGGCACTTCCCATCTGAAAACTTTAAGGAGCTCTAAATTTTGTTGTTAAAGACACAACAAAGATAAACTGAATCTTCAGGCTTCAAAAAAAAAAAAAAAAAAAAAAAAAAAAAAAAAAAACACTGTTGCTGTACAAGCTGAACAGGCATGCAGAGGACGCGCTGAGAGCAAACCTAATGCTGGATGAGAGAATAAGCTTTGAGGTCTGAATCGTTGACTCACATCTCCGTAGTCGTACTGTTCATCCGTCCACAGAACCAAAGTGACAAAGAACAAAATGCTGCGGACCACAGAGAGCTGCAGCACAGCCGCCATCATCCAAATACGACTGCTGCTGCAAAAACAAGGGAGGAAAAGTTCAACATGTCTGCAGCAGGACACTTTATGCTTTATTTAACAAAGAGGACTCTGCAAGGGATTTAACTGTGTTAGAAACATGTTAATAAAAGTATGAATCAGCAGATGCTTCATTTTTAAAATCATGTAAATAAATGTATAAATGAGCAGACGTTTCACTGCAATATCATTAGTGAATGTACACTTTGATGTACAGTGGTAAAAACAATCACAATGAGGGTTAGTTTACAGTGTTACACAACCAATGGTTTGTTTAACACTAATATGAAACTTTCAGTTTGTGATTTTTAAAGCTGTTTTTATTCCCCACTTCAAAAGCAGATATACCAGTTACACAGATGAGAGCTGATACAGATGCCGTATCTGTCCATAAAACCAATGGGCGACAAATACAAATTAATCTCGCATTGTAATTCTTCTTATATGCTTTTCAAACACGCAGTGTGATGGGATGTATTTAATGTTTTTTGGAGGTCCCTGCTCTTAAAATGCTGCTTGAACATATCTCACAAACAGAATCCAATCTTTCTCACAGCCAGAGTGATGCTCCCACACTGACAACATTTTCTTTCACCTTTGACCACAAAAACAAATTAGAATTTGTCCAACAGGTGACTCCTTCTGCTCCATAAAAGCCTCTTAAAGGATGAAACACAACAGATAAACCTTGGCTGAAGACATCAGTGCTCTGCACATGATTTGCTGTTATCAATGGTAAACTCACAGTTGCACCGCTGGTTAAAGGAAAGGGTGGAGATGGACAGAAGCAGGGACTTGGCAGATACCAAGTAATGAGCTAACACTTGCTTTGACTGGTTATTAAACAGGTGACTCCTCATTCAATACTGTACAAATCCTCATTTTACAGTGTGAAGATCACTTTGCACATAACATAACTTAAATCAGGCAATTAGCACCAAAAACTCTTCATGAAAATCTCTCCTGAGGGAATAAGTCAAATGAGAAGTGAGATGATATTTCACGGAGTCTGTTGAATCTCCTTCCACAGCTCCGTTAAATGACAAAAGCTGCTCCAGCCACACCTGAAAGCTCGTACAAGATGAAGTGATGACCAACAGCTGTAAGCTTTGAAACTGAAAACAAACCTTGGAAATTTATTCCATTCAGTCTACCTTTCTATTTGTTTCTGGGACTGTGTGCTCTGTGTACCTGTTGATGGAGACCATGGGGAGGCAGCAGCAGCAGCAACAGGGAAAAGGATCTGGAGAGACCTGCTGTCCAGACAGAGCAGAGAGCATACAAGCTCTTCCTCCAAAGAAGTCTGTGATCAGCCCCATGAACTTCAGCAAGGTGATGGAGTGATACCTGCAGAGAGATGCTCAGAAGGAGCAGAAATATTAACCCTAGTAGTGCAGTCCATATCAATGCTGCTGCTGCCTGCTGGCAGTACTAGGGTTAGGACCAATGCACAACAGGCATGCTTACAATAAAGTCTGTATACTCACAGTGAGGCAATGAAATTACACAGAGAAGAGGAGCGAGGCACGTACAGCGCAATGAGGGAGGTGATTACAAACACCTGAGATTAAGAAAACAATTAAAATAACCTTTTTTTTTCATTTCTGATAATGAAGAACTCTGAGTGGTGTGGTGAAGATAAGGATGCTGAAGTTACCGGGTACATCCCTAAGATCCACAGGTAGAGCTGTCTGCGTCTGAATGAGGGGATGTGGCGCAGGAAGAAGCCCACCTCCTCCAGAAACACGCCAAGTATGATGACGGCAAGGCCGGCCGGGATGAGGAAGAGCCACAGCTCATCTTTGATGGCTGAAGAAAACCACCATCACACGGTCTGATCAGAAAACAGACCCTCAAATGTTGGGTCAGTGAAGGAAACTGACTTACCACTAAAGAACTGTGAGGACAGAGGGATCTCCGGCCCAATCCAGCTGCAGTTTGTCGTCCTCCCCATTCTTCAAACAATCCTTCAAACCTCTCAAATATCAAACACAATCAGGAGGAGATCCACCACTTTCAGCTACGACTGACTGAAGACCATACCGACCCACGCTCAGTGAAGAGACGTCCCTGTTCATTTCCGTGTTGATCTGAATGGCTCCTCTCTGAAGTTACTGATTGACTTGAGACGGGTAAGAGCACAGGTGGAGGATCCAAGTCCATCCTGCACAATGCTGCTGCTCCAGCTGAGGAGATATCTCAGAAAAATAAACAAAAGCTTTGTTAGCTGGTAAAACAGAAACAGTAGGGACAGTTCTCAGATAATCCCTCTGCTACAGAAAGTTCAGTTTTTGGGCTTTCACATTTACATTAACCTACAAGGTTAATGGATTGGTATATTATGAATATGTTCTATAATGACAGACCAAAAAGAGACAAAATAGGAATCAATAAATAAATATTCAATCAGATTTATAATCTGTCAGACAACAATAACTGAGCAGGGGCTCGGGGGTGGTTAAAGAAGGGATGTTGTGCTTTTTTAGTCTTTATTGTGTCCCTCTGGGGCCTCCATAGGATCTTTATATGATGTTTAGCTCACAATAAATCTCTATTTTTCTCTCTCTGGAGTTTTATAGACTCTTCTTTCAGCCTGTTGAGGCTCCCTGCTGAACAAACCTCTTTCACTCTGATTGGTCAGCCTTTTGGAGGCCTGACAGGGGCAGAGCTTTGGGCAGAGCTTGGTGATTGAGGCCCATCTGCCCCCCCATTGACCAGTTAGATGATCCGTATGTGATGATCTCATGATTTCAGATAAGGATGTGATGAGGATCTGGTGAACATCTGAAGAGGATCTGATGAAAATCTGATAAAGATCTGGTGAGGATCTGGTCTGCTCTGGAGAGGATCTGGATCTGATGAAGATCTGGTGAGGATCTGGAGAAGATCTGGTGAGGATCTGGAGAAGATCTGGTGCGGATCTAATGAGGATCTGATGCGGATCTGGTGAGGATCGATTGATCTGGAGCAAAACAGGTGAAGATCTGGTCAGGAGAGGATCTGATGAGAAACTGGTGAGGTTTTAGTGATCTGGTGAAGATCTGGTGAAGATCTGGTGAAGATCTGGTGAAGATCTGGTGAAGATCTGGTGAGGATCTGCAGAGGATCTGGTGAAGATCTGGCTAGGATCTGATGAGGATCTGCTGAGGATCTGCTGAGAATCTGCTGAGAAGATCTGGTGAGGATCTGATAAGGATCTGGTGCTGTATTTAGAACATAGTGTTTTGATTTGTTTACAGATGGATTCAGGGATTTCTACAACATTTGAATACATAGAGATTCGAAAATCTGCGCACGCCTAGTCTGAACGTCCAGCACTGGTACTTTCTAGACATGTTTATAACAAGGGAAAGTGGATAACCTCCTCTTTAACTTATAAGAGCAAAGGTTCTTTGTGTTCATTATAAAGTAAAGCGACAAAAAATATCTAAAACCTGTATTTCAATTAAAAACAGAACAATAACTCCCCAGAGTCTAGGCTCTGACTCATATGTTTTTTTATAGAAATGAAAGCAGCAGTACAAAAATACTTGGTTGTAACAGTAGAATATACAAACACAGTTATGGAGCCAACACGTAGCTTTACTTAAACATTTCAGACTGAATTGTGTAGGACATCATTGGATCCCATCATTTCAGCTCAGTTCTGCAGGAATACATCCAACCTCGGCTCTCTCCAGTGTGCAGGGAGAAGTGGTTTATTGCTTTTTTTGTGTCAGTTGTGGAGTTTTGCATGCAGGATTGTGTTTCTTTGGATCATGTTTTAAATTCAGTCAAGCCATCAGAGAGATATTTCTCTACAGTTTGTTTTGAAATGTGCTGGAATGGTCCTCCAACACCAAGATATACCGGAAACCACCCACTCCACTGTAGGTGCATTTTCAGATAAATCCAAACAGGTGTGAGAAAGTTCACTTCACCTTTACTTCCAGAACAGCAGACTCAGGCTCCACCTGTCAGACAGAGTTTCCCTTTGAGCAGATCCTCTTCAGCAGATAAGAACATCCTGTGTTTGAACTGGTCTCTGTCAGCCTCTCTGTTCTCACTGAATTAACCGATAGAAGACCCAGCAGAAGAAGACCACCCAGTGACTTGCCCAGTTCAGCTCAGACCACCTCTGGATGGTGTGGATGGCTGTGTATCCCTGCAGACACAAACATCAACACTTCATCCTCCATCAACAACATGTGTGAGTGTGTTTGTGGTACTTGAATCAAACTTTGCTCCAAAGGGAGACAAACAGAGTCAAACTCTTGAGGAGTCGCCTCAAATGCAGAAAAAAGGTTTTTATTGAGACGTGTCTGTAGGAAGCTGCTGCACTTTCTGATCTGCTTCTGTGCTAAATGTACTATTAATCCTGACTCCACAGGAAACAAACACTAAAAGGATTTATGCCACTATCACCTGACAGATGCTTTCTCTAAAGTTCTTAAAACATGGTGCTTCTGAGGCGTGTTCTTCTGGATACTGTAAGGCTTCTGTTTATTACAGATGTTCAGCATAACTCTCTATTTCCTGATGGGTATTTTATCCAAACAGTGCAGCCACAGTATCCTGCACTAAATCCTGTTGGTGAAAACATGTTTTATTTGTATACATCAGTAGAGATCTTGTACCTCTTCTGCTTCTTGTTCATCAACTCCAGGATCAAACATGGAGCCCAGGTAGGTGAGGTGGAAGACGGCCAAGAGGCTGAAGACCAGATTCAGCAGCATCACCAAATAACCCTAAAGACCAAAGGAAAAGAAAAAATGTACTGTAGAGCAGCTGCAAGAACATTTGTGGACAGCTGCTGGCTTCATTTCCCCACTGCTTATGAATGCTGTTGAAGACCCACTTGAAGAAACTTTTGTTGTGTTGCTGACTCTCGACTTGTAACCAAAGACCATCAGGCTTTCAGTGTGTTGGCCCTTAAGCATTGGAAGTACCTGCCAGATGATGTGAGGCTAATAAACCCTGCTAATTCTTCTAAATCCTCATTGTAAAGCTTCTTCTGAATTGGTATGCTGTGAATATCGTATATGGTTTATTTGGGTAGTTTTACCCCTGTTTTAAAATACCGTATTGGCCCGAATATAAGACGACCCTGATTATAAGACGACCCCCTCTCTTTCAAGACTCAAGTTTGAAAAAAGACTTTTTGAACACCAAATTTAATTTATACAGAAAATAATTACAGTACATCTGAAACAAATGATTATAAGAATATATTTGAGAGAAAAAGCGTGTTATTTTGCCTCATTCAAATCATGCAAAAACTGTCTATCACATCTTAATATCTGAACATTTAAGTATGTAAACTAAAGTGCGCACACCCTCCTGTCCTGGAAAGCTTTTCTCTGACTGTGAGCATTTTTTAGATGATCTTTTTGAGTTCTCCATCTCCGTACATTACACTCTGTGACACCATATTTCACAGCCGCTTTGCAATTGTTTGAAGACTCTGCCTGATTTATCACCATCATCTTGAAGTTTGCATCATAACTTCTCCTCAGCTGCCGGTTAACCTGGCCGATCTTCCACCCACTTTTCTCCAGATTGTCGCTATGCTTCTCCTTTTTCTGTTATCTCTTCTCTTATTTTCTTCTCTTTTCTTTCTCACCGCTGTTTTTTTTTTGTTTTTCTTTTTGGTGACAGGGGTTTGCTTTGGCCTGGGGAGTTAAGTTCAGCATTCACTTTAAAGATATCTGGCGCCATCTAGCGATGTGAATGGGTATAACGTCTAGACCCTGAATGTAAGACGACCCCCACTTTTTCAGTCTTATTTCAATGCAAAAAACACAGTCTTATATTCGGGCCAGTACGGTAATCTCTGTATGACACCATGTAACTTTGGTTTGAAAGGTGCATTATAAATAAAATGTATTAGTATCATTTTGATCATAATTCATCATTATTATCCGTTTCTCTAAATTTTAACACCTTAATTTGTTTCTTGCTTTGAAAGGTGTGCAGAGCAGCACGCAGCTTTACCTTCTTGTGCTGATGGCTGCAGTCAGAGGCACAAGGTCGGGAGAGGACGCAGGCGCTGAAGATGGAGGCAAGCTTCTGTCTCAGAACTGAGGAATCCAAAGACACAACATGGAAAACGTTCATGGTGGATATCTCTGGGTTTCTGCATTATCAGTTTCATGCAGTCAGAAGTGACAGCTATGACAGCACTCAAATTGATCTTGTTTTTGAGCAGAAATATAATTCTTACCATGTTCAACGTAGGTGATGAAGCCCAAAGAGAGCAGGACAGCTCCCAGGTGGAAACTCAGACCCTGAAGGAACAAACAGCACAGAGTTAAAGATCATGAATCCTGACAGTGAGGAGAGAGAGAAGCATGAACTTTTAAAGCCACTGATTTAAATACACTAAAAGTACTCCAAGCTTATACATTGTGATCACTGTAAATGTCTCACATGCAGTAAGGCGCTGGCTGTGTATGTCACCAGGATGGATGGAAAAGTTCCCAGTTTCATGGCGTTTTTAAATACATCTGACAGAGAATGAGAACAAGAAACAGTAAACACAGCCATGCACTTTGAAGTTCACTTTTAAAGTCTTATTTAAAGAGTGTGACAGCACAGTGAATAAGAGCAGCAAAGACCTGTCTCAGATGTGTAGAGCTTTAGGCTTAA
Source organism: Labroides dimidiatus (assembly GCA_030710495.1). NCBI lineage: Eukaryota > Metazoa > Chordata > Actinopteri > Labriformes > Labridae > Labroides > Labroides dimidiatus. Next base: position 32,730,839 of record CM061151.1, read on the forward strand.
ACATTGTGAACGGTAGGACACCAGGAGATTCTCTGGGTAGGTTTACCTTCTGCTCTGTTAGGAAACAGTGTCATCCATCATACAATCACTGACCTCAACCCAGCAAACATCAATGCATGGTCACAGTCTGACCACAAAGTCCCCTTTCAGATCACATTCAGATCACTCTGTATTTGAAGAAGTCAGAGAGTCAGAGTCAGACAGACACACCTGATGACCACCTGTCAGCACTCCCAAAGCACTACAAATGATCCCAGAGCAGCCCAGCTGGCCTCACCAAGGCCTTAACAACAGCACCATCCAAAACAGACAGAGACAGCATGAATTCAGCCACTACAAACTGAAACAACATCTTTAGGAAATGAGCTACAGAATCTAAGATAAAAAGAAGGAGAAACAAATGGGAGCAAAAACAGTCAAAGGAACAACCATGGGTTGATAATGAACGTTCCCTTCTCAGGAAACATCTGAGAAAGCTTTCAAACAAGAAACACAACCAGCCTGAAAATCAAGACCTATGGCAAGATTAGCACACAGTCCTCAAACCACATCAGAAGGTTATCCACTACTATCTTACCTGGCTAAAGGTCATGTTCTCCAAGATTGGTTTTATGCCCAAACAAAGAACAACTGATCACATATTTACTCTACACACACTGATACAAAAACACATCCAACAGAAGAAGAAACCGAAGATCTTTGCCTGTTTGGATGATTTCAGGAAAGCTTTTGATTCAATTTGGCACAACGGTCTTTTCTAGCAGTTACTCCGAAGTGGAACTGGAGGAAAAATGTCTGGATTGATTCAAAGTAAATAGTGTGAGAATGAATGTGCTGTTATAAAAGGTTATATCTATCACCAACTCTTTTAATATTTACATCTACCATTTATCCAAACTGTTCCAAAACATTCAGGTCTCCATTTGGAGGGAAAAGATGTGAAATGTCTTTTTATGCAGACGACTTACTGTTGTTGTCTAAAACAGAACAAGGAGTTCAAGAGCTCCTGAACGTCCTCTATGATAACTGTGAAAACTGGAATATCAACGTTAATCTAGAGAAAACTAAACGATGATATTCCAAAAGAAAGGCAGAAATCAGAACAATCAACATCTTTTCTTAATTAGGAAACACAACAGTAAGTCACACCATGGAGCACAAGCACCTGGGCCTGGTTATTACTGCTTCAGGACATTTTAATAAGGTCGTCAGTTCATTGGCCAATAAAGCTCCAAGAGCTAATTACCCCATAAGAAAGACAGTATTTAAATTTAACCCCCCCATTAAAATTTGGATAAAGATCTTTAAGAGTGTGATGGAGCTGATCCCTCTGTAGGAAGTGAAGTCTGGGGTCCTTTAATGGAAGCAGAATTCTGGGACTCAAAGCCAGTAGAAAAGGTTGACCTGGAGTTGTGTAAGAACATTTGAGGAGTCCACAGAAACTGTCCTGACCACGACTGCAGAGCAGAGCTGGACCAACTCCCTCTGCTGACTCCAATTAAAAAGAGAAGGATTCAATGAACCAACCACCTGATGGACTCTGAGCCCGACTCAGACAAACACAGAGCTTATCTAGAACAGCAACAAGGGCTTGAGACTGTAACCAAAATGGCTACATATGTGACCTTTTTTTTCAGCGTGTGCGGGTCATCTGGTCGCGTTTGTGCAACTTTATATGTTTTAATACTGACTTTAACACACACACTAAATCCTCCACCTGCACTCTCTCTTGGTCTGAAGAGAGCACCGTCGCGCATATGAAGCAGTCTATTGCTGATTATTTAAAAAATAAAAAAAAGTGAATAGATAACAAAATGAGGAGGGAGAGGAGGAGGCTGGTGGTGAGGGAGAGCCAGCAAAAGGTGACGAATCAGACGGTGCTGCTGATGAAAAGGACAGAGAAACACAGGCCGAGCAGAGTTATGATCTTTTTTTCCTGATGTTTTAAATGTAAATTATTGTTTGAATACACCTATATAAACACAAAGTCTATATCTGTGCACATTTACGGACCAAAATAAGAGTGTGGAACTGTACTCATGAAATGTAAAAAAGGAACCCTGGAGTCTTAACTTCTTTCCAGCTCTACTGCAGCTAGCTGACAGCGGTGGTGAAGAGGCTGTACAGTGAGACAGGCTTCAGTTAAAGATGATTAATGAGGTGGTATTAAGAAAAGAAAGATAAATATTTATCTTCATGTAAAAACAGATCATTGTTTGTTTGTTATTGTTCTTTCTATTGGTTTGGTTTTATTCATTTTGGTTTTGAATCATTTGATTGTTGTTTATTGTTCTTTGTTGTTTTTAATTGCTACTGAAGTCTGCTTAATAATTTTGAAAATACAGTGGTTTTGGCAACACGTTTTTTTAAAGAAAACTTCATGCCAATAAAGCTTATTTTGAATTTGAATTTGAGTTTCAGACTGTAATTGTGGTGTTTGGAGGTTTGGTCTCACAGGTTTTGAGCCAGCGGGACATGGGGATGTTCCAGGATGTCACCACCAGCACCATGGAGCGAGGAGCCTCTACGCTGAGAGGCCTCACCACGCTCATGTCCCTGAGAGAGAGAGAGAGAGAGAGAGAGAGAGAGAGAGAGAGAGAGAGAGAGAGAGAGAGAGAGAGAGAGAGAGAGAGAGAGAGAGAGAGAGAGAGAGAGAGAGAGAGAGAGAGAGACACAGAAGTGTTAGGGAACACGGTGGCAAGGTTTTACTCATTCATTCATCTCATTTATCTTGTTCATCTCATTCGTCTTATTCATTAAGTGCCCAAATTCACCTGTTCTCTCTATAAAATCATCTTGCTCCACCACCACTAGGTGAACTTTTCAAGCTGAAAACATCCAGCAGTGACAGAATCACAACCAGAGCCTCCACAAGAGGGGACTGTGTGATACCTTATAGACCTACCACTTTTAGTCAGTCTATGCTGTGAGTTCAGGGGGTGAAATCTGGAACAACATACCGGTTGAGATCAGAGAGTGTCCCATGTACCCCACATTGCGTGTGTGTGTGCATGTTTAGTTGTATGATATAGGTTATTTGAATGTTACATCAGACAGTTGGAGGCAGCCTTCTGTGTGGTAAAAATTCTGGCACAGCACTTTATCCTCTCCTCTGTCAAGCACTTTGAATGTTTTCTTGCACCTTTTGTGAGATGGCCTCATTGTAACTTAGCATGTTTTGTTTTTGTACTATGGGCATTTCTCTTTTTGTATTTCACATCTTCTTCTAAGAACTCTGCTCTGGCCTGCCAGGGGCTACAGATGAAAACTAGCCTGATGGCTAGCTCTGCCATACTTACATTGAGGCTATACTGAAATGTTCATTAATATGCACTGTCCCTTTAAATAAATAAATATCATTTGTTCATTTCATTTATCTCATTTATCTTGTCTATGTCATTCATTTTGTGTCTGGATATTCTGAAAATGTGGTGTTAAAAACCTGGAATATTCAAATAATTGATGTGTTTTCAGGTGTTTTCAAACACAGGATCTCTGTAATCCCTCAGCCTCACTCACCATTTCACGTGGTCCTTCTCATCAGTGAAGCCGGCTCCAGACAACATGCAGGTGCCTTCACTGAGGTGACCCACGAAGTAGTTACTGAAGTGGAAGGAGACGGCGTTCTCATAAGCATGCAGCCACCTGAGAAACACACAACACACATCAAACACACACACATTAATCTGAAAAAAAAAAACAAATGACAAAAAACAATCTATCAATTCATCAAAAGACCGAAAAGAGACACTTAAAGAGCTGCCAACAGTAATCTCTTGATATGGTGTAAAAAGAAGAAAATGCTCTTTACTTCTGTGTGAAGGCGTTTCCTTCGAAGGGGATAAAGAGTGTGAAGAGGTAAGGGGCCATGCAGGTGGACACCAGCAGACACATCAGACTCTTCAGGAGGCTGAAGGAGCAACTCTGCAGCCATGAGAAGCTCTGAAGGAACAAACCAAATCACCACCAACACAACACTCTGTTAGACATGTGAAGAGATGCATGCACATAGAGGAAGCAGGGGCTGATTACATACCAGCTTTCTGCCCTCAGCTGCGGTTTTATAACTGGAGAAGCTGATCCAGGGGCCGAACACGACGGAGCCAACGAAGAGGACATAACCCAGAAACTCAGCCGGGGAGGGAAGAGAGCTCACCAAGCCTCTGTCCAGGTCAAAGGCCAGAGAGATGGCCTTCATAGCCACCACCATCTGAGAGCCTGAAACCAACCAACCAACTTCATTTCTAAAGCAATTTAAAACAACCACAGATGCAAACAAAGTGCTGAACAGAGAGATAAGAGAAAACAAACATGCATAAAAGAAAACACTAAAAAAACTAAGTCTCACCACACATCATTAACATCTGTGACAATAACATCTGATCTACTCATCAGTCTCAATCACTTCTTCTTTTTGTAACACTGGATCTTTGTAGTCCATCTCTGTGCAATAAGAATAAATATTTACCTCTGATTTTATGCCAGGTCACCACATCAATCAGTTGCAACTCCCTGAAATGAAAAGGTAGAAACAAACTTCACTCCACTCTGTAAGCTGATGGATTATTTACAGTGAGAATGGAATGTACATCATTTCCCTCTACATGTTCTCTTCAGGGCAGCAACAACCAGGTTTTAGTGATTCCCTCACCCAGTCAGGAGGAAGACCAGGATCATAACCGAGAGGAAGACGCCTCTGCTGCTGGAGTGTCTTCCGAGGAGCAGAACGAGGTAACAGAGCACGCTGAGCAGCAGCACCCACAGCATATGCAGCTCAAAGAAAAGGAACAGCGCGTACATCCCAGTCAGAGCTGACGCCACGTGCCTCAAAGAGGACGCACTGACTGGAAAACACAAGCAGGAGTAACAAGTGTTAAATGTTTCCATAATGAGATTTAAAACTCTGTAAGAGGTCAAATGATTTGAATGACTGTTTCACAGAAGGAAAAAAGATCACCCAGTCTGAAGCAGACTCTGCAGATGAGGCAGAGCAGCAGGAGTCCCCAGACCTGCTGCAGACCCTGCTGGACAGTACTGAGACCACAGCTCTCTGCAAGCTGCTGCCACAGAGCCAGTCTGCTGGACAAGTCCATTCTGTAGCTGCACAAAGACAAACATACACAGAAGAACAAGTCTTCATAGACTGATATAGCTCCACTTTGAAAAAAGGTCAGACAGACAGATTGAGCCCTTTAAACTCTCACTGAAAATGACAGAGGCCATGAGCAGACTTTCATCTGCCCTTTTTATTTATTCAGGATTTGTATTGTCAGATTATTTTACTTGTGATCTCAATAAATATTTTGGCTGCACGGTGGCACAGATATTAGTGCTGTTGCCTCACAGCAAGAAGGTTGCAGGTTCGAATCCCAGTTCTGGTGGATGTGCCTTTCTGTGTGGAGTTTGCATGTTTTCCCCGTGTGTGAGTGCGTGAAAGGTTGTCTGTCTCTGTGTGTCAGCCCTGTGAATGACTGGCGACCAGTCCAGGGTGTACCCCGCCTCTCACCCTAAGTCAGCTGGGATAGGCTCCACACACCCGCCACACTGAACAGGAGAAGCGGTATAGATAAGAAGAAGATAAGAAGTCTGATCTCATCTTAACCACCATGAGTACAGTTCTTTACAGCATTCAGCAAGTTACAATGGAGAGGAAAAACTTCCCTTTAACAGGCAGAAACCTCAGACACAACCAGACTCATGTTAGACAGACATCTGAGAGAGAGACTGTGTTGGGATTAGAGAGAGAGGGGGGGGGGGGGCACAGAGAGAGAGGGGAAAAAGAGGGAGAAAGAGACAGAGAGACAGACACAGGGAGACACAAACACAGAGTCCATATTTCTGTGTTGCAGTGATGTTCATGGAGAACCTGTCAATAGTCTTTATGGTAAAAGGGAATTCTTTGTGATAGAATATTTAGACCTATTTTCAACTGAAATATATGTTCTGCAACTTTATATTAGAAGTCACCACTTAAAAGGGTAAAAAAAACACTGAGAAAGAGTAAAACTCTTGTTTTGGCCAATAATATAACCAGAATTCTGTTTAGAAAAAGAGTTAATCAACAAGTGCGGAATTTTTAAGAAACTGCATCCAAATGCTGTTTTACATTTGAATATGAGTTAACATGGGGCCTGCACATTTGTCAAGACTCTGCTAACAATACGAAATTGGAAAATTAAACAGGTATTTAAAAATGTGTGTAAGTTATAACTGAAGATTTTTGCAACATGTCCCTCCAGAATCCCAAATAAAACTTTGAGCAATTTTTGCTCCATTAAATCTAGACCAATTTATCTTAGGGTTACTAAAAAGCTGTGAAATTTTACCTAACTGTACCAAAATAATGTAAAAACCATCCATCCAAGTTGTAAACATGCTGTTTTCACGTTAAATCATTTCTTTTTAATTAACTGTGATAAATTCAGGCTTTTATTATGTGTTTTTGTGCAGCTTTGCAGGCAGCCAACTATCTTTAAAGTGTGAATAGAAAAGAAAAGAAAAAGCTACAGTATTCATGAAATCAAATGACACTTCTTACAAGCATCCCAAAACCATGTTCTAAACTGTACTGGACCACGAACTCATCTCTGAGGGGTTGTGTTATTTCAGGACTTGCTGAGAAGACTGGGTCAGTTTGGGAAGACACCTAACCGTCCTAAACAGACTGACAACAGGTCGTATTGTCATATTTTCTTAGATAATTATCGGTGATGTAGCTCAGGATAACAAACTCTGGGTAAACTTATCCAAACCTTTCTGACTTTGAGAATACTCCTAAAGAAGTACCTTAGCGTTAACCCTCTAACTCCAAACACGAAGGTGAATCAAGGAAACTAATCTGAAACCAATTATCTGTGGTTTGGAGGACTTGACGTGCCGACAGTTTCGCTAAATAAATGTCAACATCTCAGTGAAAACAGCAGATAATTGTTACTACTTTTAATTCTGCTGCTGAAAAGGCGACAGCAGTGGGTCCAGTTAACGGTTACGGTGTGTCTAAGATAGTTAAAAATCACACCTGAGCTCTAAAAAGAAGAAAAGATGAGTTTTCACACACGAAAAGTTAAAAACATTTTCACACCTTAGCTCAGTCCTCCTCTTCCTCTTCCTCTACGATTATCTGATCTCCTTCTCGCTCGCACTTCTTCTTCGTCGATTATCTGCGGAAGAAAACTGGCTTATGGGTGCGAATGCACCACCTGTCAGACAAATGTGTGTACTGCAAGAGACACTGACGTTCTTGCAACATTATATTTGTACTGAGACTGTAATATTCAACAAAATATTATTACTCTATGTTTCAAATTGCTCGAATTAAAGGCGTGTTTGTTTATTATATATTTTTTCACTTGTTACACTACATTATGATTACAGTTTTCATATGTTTTGATGTATTTTATATAGTTTTGACTTTGTATAAGTATGTATTGAAGGGGAAACATTTGCATCTTAATTTTCATCAGTACTTGCTATCACTGAAGACCAGAAAGGATTAAAGATTTGTTCGTGCCAAAGGTGTCCAGTATGAGTGTATACACAGTGATGCAACTGTAGATATACATGTAGGCTAAAGCATTGATTTTTTTTTTTTTTAAATATAACTTTATTTTCAAGGTTTTTAGTTTATACGGCTTATATATGTAAACTCATATATATATATATATATATATATATATATATATATATATATATATATATATATATATATATATATATATATATATATATATATATATATATGTTAACATACCAAATATACTGAACGTACACAGACAGTGATCAACATTAAACCTGCCCATTATCCCTCAAATCCCCCAAGAGCACACCCTAAACCAAGAATAATGACGCCTTGATTAATTGAATAGAACAGAACTTCATTTGTCATTGCAACAAGTACAACGAAATTTCATATATTTAAATTATTAAAAATAATTTGCTGCCATAAATAAATAAATAAATAAATAAATAAATAAATAAATAAATAAATAAATAAAACATTCTTTTGATCTCGTCCTTGGACATTTCCCTCTAACAGCAATTGTGAATACAATTATGCAGATGGTATAGTGCACATAACTTTTTAATAATTCAATATTGTATTGTTATTTTTACCATGAAGGTACATGTGTTGTTGCATTGCTAACTCTGGAACAGCTAAATGACTGTATACTGTCCCTGTCAAAACAAACTAATAAAAAAACAAACAAGGCTAGAAATTATTTTTATTTGATTCCATTTATTATCAAGATTTTTTTTTCTTGTCTGGATCACTGAAAACAGATGTTTTAATCTGACACTATGGAATCTATGAGTTTATTTGCTCATTTACATCATTTACCTAATTTTGTTTAGGGCAATAGTCCTCTGTAGACTGTCATTTACTGTTTGATAGACACAGTCAACATTCTCTGTATTCTAACTGTTCGTATATCGTATCTAACCAATTTAACTGTAAAAGTTTAGGCAAATATTACATGAAAGTCCGGATTTATACAGCCCAAAATACAACTTACATATATTTCTCCATTTATAATTGTTATTTTTAAGTGTCTATAAAAAAACTTTCTATATCTCTTAAATATGTCCTTTAAATAAACACCGTCCTGCCTTCTCTACTATCTAATCTTTTTTTGTCTGAATTTGTGTTTCCTGTTTCTGTTGGCAGATCTTAGTCACATGATCAAAGTTGTGCTCTCTCATTGGCTGTTGGGTTTGTTTTTTTTTTTGGGCAAAATTCTGGCTAAAGAAAGCAAATACGGTAAACATTACCTCTGTGTTCGTGTATTTCACTGTTTTCCAGTTTTCAAGGCTCCTAATATTTAACTGTCATCGCCTCTGGATTTATATTAACTATTTGTTTCTTCCAATACTTGGTCCATCTCTGTGTGGTCAGCTGGTCTTAAGGTTCAGATAGTTTAGAGGAGCTGGTTTGGCGTCCTCCTCCCTCTCTACCGTCCTCTTTCTCTCTCGTAGCCCAGCTCCTCGGCAGCTCTTTAAATATTGTCTCCAGTGTCCGCCTCCAGCAGCAGCAGCAGCAGCAGCAGCAGCCTACGGACCGGGCCCGTGCTGCCGTGGGGTATATAGCACCATCCACCTCGGCCGGCTGCAGCTCCGCTGGTGTCCTGCAGGAGGCGGTGCAGCGGGGCTTCTGTCCATGGTGCTGAAGATTCGGCTGGCTCTGTCCGAGGTGCTAAGCAGGTTCGGGGGGGTGCTGGGCTCGATCTGAGGTTTTTGTCAGACCCATTCAGTCCACTCCTGTTCGGCTCTGGTCGTGTATTCCTGGAGTGGGTGGCTGCAGGGGGTTAAAGTAAATCTTTCAGCCCCAGAGATGTCGGATCGGAGGGGGAGGGGAGGGCAGTAGTCTGAGCGGAAGGTAAGGCTTTATGTCTCCGTGACAAAGAGCATGAAGCTGACTTGTTCCTCGGTATTTTCTGGGCTTCACGGTGGGTTTATCTGAAAGCAGGAGGACAGGATGAAACGGGATGTGGGCTGATGTTCGGCCGATGTCAGCGGGATCGAGTGTTTTTGTTTTTTGTTTTTTTTCGTGGAGAATAATTCCAGCTCGGTGTCAATGAGCATAGAGTCAGTTTTTAAACCGATTATTATTCCTGGTAGTTGTTTTCTGCCTCTCCAGCAGTTTAGTGTTCCCACCGTCTGTTTCTGACCATAAATGTGAGTGCAAACCGCCGGTGGCCTTTGTATGTTTGTTGTTTTGTCACTGTGCCAGTTTTGGAGAGGAGAAAGGCCTCGTCCTGGTAGCAGCCCGGCCTACATCTCTCCTGTCACCTACTCAAACCTTTTCAGTAAATGATACTCCTATTTGACTTTTCTTTATTTGAGCAAAACGCTTTCTGCCTTGTAAAGTTTAGCTCATTTAAAGTAACTCTGGGTCTTCTGTGGTTGGAGTAAAGTCAGTAAAATGCGTTTGTTGGTCCCTAAATGTGTCAAAGATCCCGAAGTGTCAGCAGCCCCGCGCTCTGCTGTCAAACTGTCACGTACACATATCTTTGTATCCGCACGAGCCCGGAGGAATCTCAGTATGGACATCAGCTCTTTATGGCTCTCATTTACCAATTTATCTCAGGACATTTTTTAAAGAATGTACTTTTTAGATAGAGATATATTCACATTTTAAATGCTTAAAATATTTTAAAGTACTATTTATAATATTAAAGACTTAGATAGACAGTAGGATTTGACGATTTTAAGGGAAATGCGTGTTTATTTATTGTTAGAAATAGTTGTATGATAGGAAATTGTATTTTATGATACTATATGATACATTACAGAACATTTTAATATTCATGAAAGACATGTTCATCGTTATGTTTTTTTTTTTCCTTTTGGCTCAACTTTTTTAAATGTGTTTGGCAGATGGGTGAAAAATGCTCCCACACAGGGCTTTCCCCTCATTTTTTTGCTCTAGCTAAGATGATTAGCATAGCTTTATTGTCTTTTGATATGCACAGTGCATTAATCTGGTGTGACTTTGTCTTTGTACTGTGCAGGTTGCACCAAATATAATGTATCAGCCCTTCTGTAGCAAAGCCTTTAGGATAAAATAAGTGAAAGCAGTATTCCCAAAGAAAAGCCCTCTGCAGCAACAACTTTATTTCACATTTTTCATAAAAATGGTCATTAAGTGATTAAGTGTTCAAAGTTGTCCCTCTATTGCTCAGAGTACTGAAGTACTGAAAATCTGATGTACATCAGTATTCAGGCTTAATTTCCATTAAATCTCCTAATACTCAATTTTTTACCCCTGAAATAGAGTTTTAAGAAACATCTGCAGATTTTTGAAGTTAGCTTATAACAAATGATGTTTATTTCTGATGTTTAAAGTCGAGGGGCTCAAATCAGAGAGATTTAGAAGAGACAAGTTATAATCTAAGCCTTGGTCTGAATGTACTGCTAACCTTTGTTTATTCTGTTTCAACCAGGAAATGAGTTCAAAGGTCAGGCAGTGAGACACCGGAGGACCAGGGAACAGAACAACAACAAGAGAGTGGATGAGCCACTGCATCAAAGTATCTATCCATCCATCCATCCATCCATCCATCCATCCATCCATCCATCCATTTATCTAACTGTCTGATTGTGCTCATGTCTTTTTTTTTCCTCAGATGAGCCAAGAAACAACAGAGACCAGAACAAGAACCCGTTCTAAAGCCAACAGAGGTCAGCATCCACACACACACACACACACACACACACACACACACACACACACACACACACACACACACACACACACACACACACACACACACACACACACACACACACACGTTGATGCAAAGTGACACTGATGTGACCTTTCGGTTGTGTATTTATGGAATCCAAAAACGAACATTGCCTCATTTGACCCTGAAATTCACATGCTGCGTTAGTCAGAGAATAAAAACAAACACATGCGTGGATGCTGTTTGAATTTAATCTGACGACATTTCACTCTTTCACTCATCTGTTTTTGGGTGAAGATACACAGATAAATTCCAGAAAAGAGCTTTTTCTTTTAGCAGAACAATTCAGGGTGGAGTCATGACAGTAAATCAACCAAAATCTTTCTACGATGCATCAAACGTAAGTGTTTGTGTCAGTGGATTTGTGTTTTGCACAGTAAGGTCAGAGCAGGTTGTGTTTTTCTGTAGCAGCAGACTCCTGAAACATGCTGTCCATGTTCTAATGTCTGATCCAGTGTTTACATGTGTTTACATGCAGAATGCCTTCAAACCTTTGTTTCATTAGACAGGCGTGCAGGAGAGGAGCAAACATGGATCTTTGATGTTTGCTGTTCATCAGATCGATCCTTACCTAATCAACAACTCCTGCTCAAACGTTGCCTTTTGCATGTTAGTGTTCAGAAGTTTGTTTGAACAAGGTTTTTCACAAAGCTTCCCCTTACAGGCGTTACATGGAGCAGCAAAACATTTTTCTTCATTCTAAGATTTATTTTTTTTTCACTTCATGTATCATGTGGTTTATATCAAGACAAACACTGAGCACAGTGTTCCTTATTGTACTCTGCAAAAACTAAAATCTGTTCAGTTTGTGTTGTAGTTCAGTAAAGTTAGTCAAATTGTCTTATTAGACTTACTATGAGCCACATTCACCTGACAAGTCAAGAAGACATTTTACTGCAAGGTTAAAAGAAAAAAATTATGTCTGCTTATAGAGAGTAGGTTTTTTAAACCTTTACAAGTAATTTAGGTTTCATTTTTCTCCACAATATCTTGAAATAAAACGTTTTTCTGAACTTTTCAGGTGAATGTGGCTCATATTAAGTCTAATCAGACCATTTTTTAAAAAAAGATTTTTAAGTATTTGCAGTGAGAGTTCAGAAAAAACAAAAACGTTGAATATTATTTTCAAATCTGCCAAATCCGGAAATATATGGGCTCAGTTTTTGACGGGAGTTTTATAAAATAAGTGGTTTATTATCACTCCTCGTCAATGAAACATAAAAGTGCTGAGCTGATCTCAGAAATGTGAGGTGTGGCTTTTAAAATCTGGCATCAGTCCTTTATTAAACCCTTACACATCAAAATATAGAAAGAAAATTCTAAATTTTTGGGAATGAGATGTTTTTAGAAAATCAACAAAAAATATTGCTGACAATAGCCTCTTCAAGGACCCAAACGCACAACCAGTTGAAGCACCAAACTTTAATAAAAAAAATGGTAAGAACAATTCACAGAAGGCTCTGGATAAACAGGAACAAAAAATCCTCAGCAGGAGCTGGAAAACTGAAAACTCAGGAAGATCAACAAAAATCACAGGATAACCTGGTCAAAACAAACAGCGAGCACTGGCAACAACTTGAAAGCCACAGTCTAGTCATGACAAGACAAACAGACACAGGACAAAGGGAGACACAGACATTTATACATGAGGTGATGAGCCACAGGTGGAAACAATGAGGGCGGGGAAGACAATCACAGAAACAAGGAAGACATCAGGGCAGGAAATGAAGTTATCTGAAACAAGAGGAGAAACATTACTACAAAATAAAACTAGACAAGACAATTAAAAGTCTGACTGAACTAAAAAGTGAGAGCTTAACATAAATGACGAGACATAACTGCCGTATCATTTTGTTTATGGTTACAATAACAGTGCTCCCCACTTATAAATACTGCAGTACTGTAGTACACTCTAAATATGGAAAATCTATACTGTAACACCACTGAACACTACAGAACAGTAAATCTGAGCTGTCCCAGTGAAGCTGGGATGTTGTGTAAAACGTAAATAAAACAGATTACAATGATTTGTAAATCCTGTTTAACCTATATTCAACTGAATACATCACAAAGACAAGATATTTATTCTTCAAACTGATAAACTTTTTTTTTGTTGGTTTTTTTTTTTGTTTTTTTAATCCAAATATTCACTCATTTTGAATTTTTTTGGACAGGCTCATGTTTCCACTGTGTTCCATCACCTTTCCTTTTAACAACACTCAGTAAGTGTTTGTGAACTGAGGACACTAATTGTTGAAGCTTTGGAGGTGGAATTCTTTACCATTCTTGATTGATGAACATTTTTAAATGGGGACCAGGTCTGGACTGCAGGCAGGCCAGTCTAGTACCTGCACTCTTTTACTATGAAGCCACGCTGTTGTAACAGGTGCAGAATGTGTCTTGTCATTGTCTTGCTGAAATAAGCAGGGACGTCCCTGAAAAAGACGTGGCTTGGATGGCAGCATATGTTGCTCCAAAACCTGTATGTACCTTTCAGCATTAATGGAGCCTTCACAGATGGTCAAGTTAGCCATGCTATGGGCACTAACACACCCCCATACCATCACAGATGCTGGCTTTGAGACTTTGACCTGAGAACAATCCAGATTGTCCTTTTCCTCTTTGGCCTGGAGGACACCACGTCCATGATTTCCAAAAACAGTTTGAAATGTGGACTCGTCAGACCACAGCAGACTTTTCCACTTTGTGTCAGTCCATCTCAGATGAGCTCGGGTCCAGAGAAGCTGGGCTGTAGATGATGAAATCCATCAATTCTTTGTAATTGCACATTGGGAAACATTGTTCTTAAACTGTTGGATTATTTGCTCACACAGTTGTTCACAAAGTGGTGAACCTCGTCCCATCCTTACCTGTAAATGACTGAGCCTTTCAGGGATGCTCTTTTTATACCCAGTCATGACACTCACCTGTTTCCAATGAACCTGTTCACCTGTGGAATGTTCCAAACAGGTGTTTTTGGAGCATTCCTCAACTTTCCAAGTCTGTGGTTGACCCTGTCCCAACTTTTTAGGAACGTGTTGCAGCATCAAATTCAAAATGAGTGAATATTTACATAAAATTTATCAGTTTGAACAATAAATACCTTTTCTTTGTTGTGTTTTCAGTTGAATATAGGTTAAAAAGGATTTACGGATCATTGTATTCTGTTTTTAGTTATGTTTTACACAACATCCCAACTTCACTGGAAATAGGCTTGAAGATGATATTATTACGACAGCTTCTTGAAAATTATCAATGATTTTCCTTAAACAAGTGAGTGGATGATTTAATGAGCAGCAGCCATTTTGAAAAGGGCCAAAAGACAATTTCAGATGCCTGTGGTGGAAAGATAATCCTCAAGGGGGCAGGAAATGTTTTTTATTATTATTATTATTTATTTCTAAATAGGTTTTTAATGAAAATATTGATCATGTTGATGTGATAGAGGTCTTTGAAACTCATGTGTCAAATGTGATATGTTTGGTAAAAAAAAAGGGTTATTCTGGGGTCAAAGAAAAATCTGAGCCCAAACATCTCCAGACTCTTAGATATTTGGCTGCAGTGTGTGTGTGTGTGTTCATCTAATGATCCTCCTGCTCCTTTCCTCACAGCCACCTCAGAGCTTTCAGGACAAGACATGAAGCAGGACATAAAGTGAGTGAATCTGAACCTGAGCAGCTGTTAAAAGTTTACATCAAGTTTGTTTCGTATGAGTGGGGAGTTAATCTGTGGTGCTCTGTCAGCAGCAGCTGCCCCACCCCGGGATGTGACGGGAAAGGTCACGTGAGTGGACGATACTCGCGACACAGAAGGTAAAATAATGCAGCTGTGGGTTGTTTTGCCTCAGCTTGTCTGAATTAGACATGCTAACAACCAGACTCCTCCTGCTCTTCTCAGCGCTCTGGGATGCCCTCTAGTGAAGAAAAGAAAGCTGGAGGAGGCTGAGGCCGAGGAGAACCAGTCTGCTCCCAAAAGGAGGAACCAGCCCGTGAAACAGACAGCAGATGAAGGACTCAATACAGAGAGTGATGCAGTAGAGGAGGAGGAAGAGCAGAGAGAGGAGGAGGAGGAGGAGGAAGAGCAGAGAGAGGAGGAGGAGGAGGAGGATGGAGACATGAAGGAGACCAAGAAAAACAAAATGAAAGAACGAGCGGAGCGGATGAAAAGTGAGTGAAACCAAAACAGAAACAGTGAAATGAACATCTGTCACTGCAGTGAAGGAGGAATAATAATAATAATAACAATAATAATAATAATGATAATAATAATAATAATAATAATAATAATAATAATAATAATAATAATAATAATAATAATAATAATAATAAAAACTGACAGAGAAAAGTACAAAAACAGGCGCCTGAACTCCTCTGACTGTTTTCATCACATCTTTCAGATCATCATCTTTAACATCTCAAACATAAAGTCTACTTTAGTTTCAGTCCAGTTCCAGGAACAAGCAGCAAGTCCTGGCCCCAGAGTTCTGCAACTGAAAGTTTCTTGATGTGCTGCATAAACTCAGATCCCAGACATAAAGATAGATTTAGACAGTTGACATCATCCTAGATTTTATCCTGTAGTACCTTGAAATAATATTTATATCTGGATTCTTTTGGTTTATGTGCTGAGATATTTGGACTACAAACTGACATGCTGTAATTGGAGGATGTGCGGTGTATTCATTTTCCACTTTGACTAAATGTCACATACAGTGGAGGCCAAAGCCATCAGCACAGCTGACTGATGTGAAGGTTTTGACCCTTTTTGTCTGTGAATCCTGATTCTGAAACATGCAGATGTTTGCTCTGAGCTCAGCAGACCTCAGATGAAGTAAATCCTTCTGTTTTTATCTCCTTTTAACTTTAACATGTGGTTTGTCCTCCTTTAGCAGCAGTGACAGCAGTTCATATCTCTGACAGTCTTAGTATCTTTCCTGAGAGCTTCAGCACTGATGCTATCACATGACGTCTGCAGCTTAGGACAGAGACTTTCCTTTGAGTGTCCAACAGATCTGTAGACTTCATTTATCTGCTCCACCAGATCTGCAGGGTGGGGTTAAGTTCAGACTTGAGGGATTCAGTCCATTATTTTGAATGTTCCTGTTTATAAAGGAAATCCCTGAAAAGTCCCTGTGATGGTTTCTGCTCTATAGAGCATCAGGATGACTAGTTTACCAAAAACAACTGAAACCTCTGAAATACACCGGCTGTTCTGATCATTTTGGCTACCGCTGGACGAGAGGCATCCTGTGAGGGTTGGAAGCACATGATCACCTTTATTTTTCAGCCTCTGTGTCAGGAAGTTACTCTGACTGTTAGTTAAGATTGCAGCAGACAGCTTTAGGTCTGATAACACAAAGCCATGGCTCAAATCTCACAGCAGACTTTCATCTTCCTGGTTTCATAAGAAACAAACAGATTGGTGAGAACAGTGTCGCTCATCTGTGGTCACCTGAGGACACAGAGTGCAGGAATGCTTGGAAACAAAAGTCCACTTGGAACTGTTACATCAAGGTGATATCACACACCTGCAGCCTGGTGTCTCAGCCTGAAACACAGCAAACCTCATTTTCACTACATCTTTCTCTCTCTCTCTCTCTCTCTCTCTCTCTCTCTCTCTCTCTCTCTCTCTCTCTCTCTCTCTCTCACACACACACACACACACACTCTCTCTCTCTCTCTCTCTCTCTCTCTCTCTCACACACACACACACACACACTCTCTCTCTCTCACTCTCTCTCACTCTTTCTTTCTCTCACTCTCTCACTCTCTCTCTCTCTCTCTCTCTCTCTCTCTCTCTCTCTCATGTTGCTGATCAGACAGACGACTGTTCTATAAAAAAGCTGCTTAGTATTTTTTTCAAAGTGGTGACACATGGATATTTAAAACTGTACCCATTAGGATGCATTAACTCTTATAGAATCAGAGACCTCAGGTTGTGTGTAGCTGTGGCTTTTGATAAGCTAACGTTAGCATTAACAACATCCATCTTTTTAGGGATGATAAATGATAAAACAATTTCTCCTCCTATTGTTTCTTTTTTCCATGTTTCTGTTTCTTTATATTATAAAAATACTCTTGGACGCGCTAAGACGCCAGAGACTCCACAGAACACACACCCTTAGACTTCTGATGCAAAACCAGTTCTTATTTCCTGTGTTAAAACTCAACCTTTAAAATATACTATATGAACCGACAATGAAGCTTGGGCTGGCCGTTTTTCCCCTCAACGCCACCATACATTTTCTGACTGGACTCTGGAGCCCAGGTGAGCTTATCCCCGCTGATTTTCCTGTTCCTGAAACCAGTCCTTACCCAGTCTTCTCATCTTTTTTTCCACTCTTTAAATGTTAGGAATAGCTTTCCAGGTTTGCGTTTTCTCTTAGTCCTTACCTAAACCATAATTCATTCTTTGCATCCACAGCAGACTCCTCAGAGGTGACCGCAGATGACCCCGAGCAAACAGAAACAGAGAGCTGTCCTACAATCGAAGATGTTAAGAACTTGAGTGTGTCGTCAGAAACTGAAACCATAACAAAGGAGGAATCTGAGAGTGAGAAACTGAGCGAGGAAGAGAAGCTAGTCATCCTCACTGAAGATCTTCATAAGGAGGACCAGGAGACAAGGAAGATGGGGGAGGAGGTTGTAGATCAGCAGGTGATGGAGGAACAACCGCCAAAGCAAGGTGAAGAAGAGAAAGAGGTTACAGAGCTGAAAGAAGCAGAGGAAGAGGAGGAGGTGGAAGAGGAGGCAGCAGAAGAAGAAGAAGAAGAAGAAGAAGAAGAAGAAGAAGAAGAAGAAGAAGAAGAAGAAGAAGAAGGTGGAGGAAGAGCAGAGAGAACAGAAAGAGATTATCGTGGAAGAGCGACAGATGATGAGCCAGGAAAACTCAGATCACCTGTATTCCAGTGGGGACTACAACCACCAGGCCAAAGAACTGACAGAGAAACAGAGTCAGAAGGACAAACAGGAGGATGAAGAGGAAGAGGAGGAGGAGGAGGAGGAGGAGCAGGATGAGCTAGAAGAGGAAGAGGAGGGAGAGGAGGGCGATGAAAGGGAGGTTCATCAAGAGGTTCACACTCTCTACACTTTGAGTCCAAATACTCAGGGATTTGAAGCTGAGGATTCAGTAAGAGAGGAGAAGGTCAGCACCCCCATGACTGAGGAGGAGGAGGAAGAGCAAGAGGACGAAAGAGAGGAAAAGGAGGATGAGAGGCACAGGGAGGAAGATGGTGAGGTACTGGTGGAGGAAGAAGAGGAGGACAGAGAGTCCAGCAAAGGCTCCCCGACGACAGTGGTGATAGAAGTACGCTCTGAGGAAGATGATGATGAAGAGGAGGAGGAGGAAGATGAGGAAGAAGAGGAGGAGGAGGAAGGAGAGGAGGAACAGGATCGTGTCTCAGAGGGCTCAGGGATCACAGACGACTCAGAGAACTGGGATATGACTCGGGGTAACCTGGGGCTGCTGGAGCAGGCCATCGCCCTGAAGGCCGGGGAGGTGAGGGGAGGTCAGGAGTCCCAGAGCTCCCCCGAGTATCATCCATACAGCTCATCCAGCAAGAGCTCAGAGCCTGCCACGGCAGCCCGCCGGCCCTCCCACTACAGCAAAGGTACGAGGACAATTAAAGTCGCAAGCAGCAATAAGTGGGCCCTCGCCCACGTGCACCAGTCAGGGCATGTTGCGGCCGCTGCATGTGCAGCAAGATCTCCACGTGCACATGTGTATATGAGTCCAGAGAGGGACTGTGATAGTTTGTGTTATACCTGACAATTGATGCTTCATGAAGACCTTAAAAAGACATTACACATCAGAATAGAAAGATGTCTTGCAAAAAAACCCCAAAAAAACATGGTAGTTTTTAATTCACAAAGTAAAATATATAACTTCCTGTGGACAGTAGGGGGTGCTGTACTTTTAGGTGAAAAAAACATGTTCATTCAAGCTGTGACACTGAACATGTGTGCATTTTGGCCCAGATCCAACATTGTACATACAATCTGTTAAGTTTTTCATTTTTCAGACATTTAACTCCAATTTTCAAACTTCCTGTTTAGAATTCCCTGTGGTCGTAAGAGATTTTTTTTTCTGTCATGGCATGATGGTTATGCACACCGAAAATCAGACCTGTAGCTCAAACCAGCTGCCCTAACTGATTTTCCAGGGGGCGCTGTGGATCATGTATCAACAAAAACACTGCAGTCATTAAATTTCATGCAGGGCTGAATTTTGTAGCTAGGTGTGTTCATGTTTATCTCAAGTGGAAGGCACAAAATTTGAGGTTAAAGTTGCGGAAGAAACATCCAAAAATCCTTAAGGTTCCAAGAGGGCCTTCGCCCCATTTCTCAGGCTCGGGCCCAAATAACGATAGGGCCTTGGCCCGATTCTCGGGCTTGGGCTCCGGCCCTAATAAACACCACCAAACATTATAGGCTGCAGTTTTTCAGAGGAGCTGCCTCAAAAAATATTAGGGCCCAAGCCCGCCAACTGCAGGTGAGGTGAAGGCCATATTGAAACCTTAGTGATTATAAGGGTCAGAGTCAGAGAATTTGGTGAAGGCCCTCTTGGAACCGTAAGGATTATTCCTCTGTGTTTCTTTGGACTCTAACCCCAAATTCTGTGCCTTCCACTTGAGAAAAACACAAACAAAACTAGCCACAAAATTCAACCCCATGAGAAATTTTATGACTGCAGTGTTTTCATGTTGAGATGGGCTCCACAGCACCCCCTAGCCACTGAAAAGTCAGCCAGGCCAACTGATTTGAGCTACAGTTCTGATTCTCGGTGTGCAAAAACCATTATGCCAATACAACAAAAAAGGACCACAGGGAACTCTTAACAAGAAGTTTGGAAATTGGAGTTAAATGTCCGATTTTGACCGTTTATAGGGTACATATTTGATCAAACTTGTACCACAGTTTTTTTCATCTTGAAAATGTTTTTGTGTATACTAGACACATTGACAATTAAAAGTTATGAAAGGCATTTTATTGCTAATGAGTTTGGTCTGGGGAGGTCGCCAAACCATTTTTTTGAAAAGTGAAAACCTTAACAGATTGCATGTACAATGTTGGATCTAGGCAAAAATGCACACACATGTTCAGTGTCACAGTCTGAATGCATCTATATGTGTTTTTATACCTAAAAGTATAGTGGCCCCTATTGTCAACAGGACGTCATTTGATCATGTTAAGGGGGTACGAAGGTATTTAATTGAACTTGTCCCATATTTTTATTACCTTAATTACCTTAAAAAAATTGTGAATACTAGACACACACAGATTAAAAGTTATTGAAGTAATTTTTATATCTCAATGGGCATGGCCAGGGGATGTCGCCAAAGTTGACAATTTTTTTCTGAAAAATGAAGTTTTCAGGTTATTTAGCTCAAGATGGACGTGAACTCAAGCTCTCAAACTGTAAAGCACCCAAAGACATCAAGGTGGCATTATTACTTTCAGATTTGTTTTCTCACTTTGGTCTTTTTCACTCAGTCCTTATTTCTGCTTCCCTCATCCAGAGAAGAAGGAAGTGAAGTGTCCAACCCCAGGCTGTGATGGGACGGGTCATGTGACTGGTCTGTACCCTCACCACCGCAGTCTGTCTGGATGTCCACACAAAGACAGAATCCCCCCAGAGAGTGAGTCCATCTTATGTTCTCTAACAATGAACAATCACTGGAGGAGAGCTCTGACTCTGCTGACCTTTATTTTGTCTTTTTTCAGACCTTTTTTTCAGGTAATGCACATCTGGGAAGCTTTAAAATCCAAAGCTCAGTTCCTTTTTGTTTTTATCACTAGAACTACAGTAATAACTAATCCTACCACAGCTTCTGTCCTCTTTACAGAATTAACCTCTGATGCTAACCCTGTAACACTAACTGACCTTTCTCCTTGTTTGGGTGAATAATCTGCCTTTTAATGAATGAATGAATGGTTCCGAATGAATGAATGAATGGTTCCGAATGAATGAATGAATGGTTCCTGATGAATGAATGAATGAATGAATGAATGAATCCTGCTGATGACTATCTTTTCTACAGCTCTCTCTCTTCATGAATATCCTCTCTGCTCCTGCTGCTGACTGAATGAATGACTGAATGAATGAATGAATGAGTGAATGAATCTCTGCTCTCGCTGCTGCTGTTATAAGCTAACTGACTGATGTTTGGTGTCTGTCCTGTGTCTGTAGTTCTGGCCATGCATGAGAACGTCCTGAAGTGTCCGACTCCTGGCTGTACAGGTCAGGGACATGTCAACAGCAACCGTAACACGCATCGCAGGTTAATGAAACACACACGCACAGAAATTTACACTAATTAAGAATAATATCCTTCGTACAAGTAACAAACCCATTTTCAGTTCACCCACTTTCAGTTCTTTCACTCTTCACAAGCAATTCAGGCAAGAGTTTTGTTTTTTTAATTATCTTAAAATAAAAAAAGACATTTTTCTGGACTTGTTGGATGAATGTAGCTCATTTTAGGCTGAAGAGACAATTTTAACTGGAAATAAGACATACATTTTTAGATTTCTGTTTTTGCATTGTTTAAATTGGTCAACTACCATGATAGATTTAGGCATGTCAAGAACTCAGACCCAGAAGTGGACACAAATGCAAACCCAGAGTCAAGATCCATAAAAGCAAAAGGGTTTAATAAAACAGACCAGGTTCAGTACATGAGACAGGTAGTCAGCCAGGCAGGGTTCGGTACACAGAATCAGGCAGTCAGACAGGCAGAGTTCGGTACACAGGTAATCAATCCAAAGAGAGGCAACGGTATCCAGAAGACGTGAGGAAGATCAAAATCCAAAAAGCAAGAGCACGGTTCAAAAATGGCAAGACAAGACTGTGACATAAAGGCTGGAACAAGGACTGTGAGGTACAACGAACTGGCAACGAGACAGTGAGACACATGAGGTTAAATACAAGAGGTAATGAGGGGTGATGACACACAGCTGGAGAAGACAATCAGGAATCAGGTGTGACAGACAGGGCAGGGCAGACAGGAACAAATCTAAAAGACAGAGACAAGGGTTAATGATTTCAAAATAAAACAGGAAACTAAAACAAGACTCAGAATGTGCAAAACAACAGAAACTTTACAGACATGACAAGGCATGTGTTGACCTTTAAAGGAAAACCTCTGGGGCCTTAAATTATGTACCAGCTCAAGACTAGGTTCAGTTAAGATATTTCAACTCCCATGATGTGAGATAGATATGTTTCTATTTTCAAAAAGGAAAAGATGAATAACTTAGCAACACTAACAATGGCAAACACAAGTAAAAAACACAACAAACAGACATCAGTGTTTGTATCAGCTGGATTAATGCAACAACATTAAAACAATAAATAATTCAGAAACATCTAATACTAAAAAGAAAATAATTAATAAAAGTCAAACTTGTCATGGATAATAAAACAGGAATAATAAGTCATTATTTTGGGAAAGAGGTCATTATGATCAAATAAAATGTCACAATTTTAATTTATGAGTCAAAATACTGAGTTCAAAGTTTGTTATTCAGTAACTTTTTTTATTCAGTTTTAGTCTTATCTGGAAATACTGTGACAATTTAATGAATTAACACTGAACTGAGAGAACAAATGTGTATAAAATATTCAGTGAAACCTAGAGGAAAACTTCTTCTTATGACATACTAATAAAATGAATAATCAAACTCTTCTCTGTGGTAACGTCCAGCAGCTGATGAGTATTTTTTTAACCCATTAAATTCAGAGTTCTATGGTTTAAATCCACCTCTGTCCTTCCTTTCAGTCTGTCCGGCTGCCCCATCGCTGCAGCAGCAAAGCTGAACAAAGGTCAGGATAAGCAGGTTCATCTCCAGCCTTCATCCAGTGAACCCTCATCCAACTCTGACCGAGTGCTCAGGTCAGAGACTTTCACTCAGAACTATTTTTGCCTTACTCATACACCTGAGTCCACATCACAGGAGGGATAATAATCACCTGAGGACTTCTCTTCCAGGCCCATGTGTTTCGTAAAGCAGCTGGAGATCCCTCAGTATGGAAGCTTCCGGCCGAACACAGTGACCACCACGCCCCGCGCTAACCTGGCCAAGGAACTGGAGAAATACTCCAAAGTGTCTTTTGACTATGCAAGCTTTGATGTCCAAGTGTTTGGAAAGCGAATGCTGATTCCAAAGACACCCAGCAGCACTGAAACGTCACCCAAAGCCTTCAAATGTAAGAGACACAGACACACACACACACACACTTTAAGCCAACACTTCACTCCTATGTTTGATTTAAATGTGAATGGTCTGAAAGAGAAGTCACGTGTTAATAAAAGATCTTGGATCAGATTTTTTGTGGTTTCAAATAAAAATATGTTGATTTGCATGTTTGAGCCTCAGATAGATTTTACAGGTTCTAAAACTCTGATCTTACACTCATAAACCAACGTTAAATTTAAGAGCAGGAATGAGTCATCTATGTGCAGCAAACAGGAATGAGTCATTCATGCACATCCTCTCATCCTTTTTAGGGAGCGATCAGCCTTTTGTTCAAACAAATGAATTTTGTTAATGCACCTGCTTTTCATTGCATAAACTGTAAAACACTGAGATCAACTATGCAGATTAGCTCACAGAAAGACACACTTATTGCCAAGAACAACAAAAACAGAGGGCCTGGGTCTCAAAAGGATTGTGCACTTTTTGCCTCCTCGAAACCTGTGAAAGCAAGGCAGAAAAGACGATTCATCAAACAGAATAAAGGGTTGTTAGAGGGTTAATTCTCTCTGTATTCTGCTGTATTTTAGTAAAAAAAAAAAAAATAAAAAAAAAAATCTAAAAAGTCTGTTAGACTCAATATGAGCCACATTCAGCTGACAAGTCCAGAAATGACACCTGGACTGTTAGAAAACAGAACGTTATCTCTCAGTGGGGTCAGAAAACTGTACATGACAACTTTCTTCCATTTCTTGTTTTTTCTCATTGCAACAAACTTGACAGAAAATTTTTCGCAGACCTGATTTTTTCAATTAATATCCTGCCATAAGAGTTTTCTAGACTTGTAAGATGATTGTGGATTAAATTAAATCTAATGAAAGATTTTTGCTAAAATAAGACAAAAACACTGGATAGTGTTTGCTATTAAAAAAAGGCTACCACATTCAATCTCATCTGAGCTGCGAAAGAAAGCAACATTGGTTTTATGAAAATAAAAATTAAATTAAAACTGCTGCTCAACATAACATGCAGGATATGAACACATGATGAAAAAACAAAACAAAGAAATGAGGATTTGATCCAGACAAGCTGCCTTTGCTGGATCCTAAGAGGGGGTTTTATGATAAACCAAGAGTTTTCCATCACGTCCTAAAATAATAATCATCAAAATACCCTGGAGGAAAGAGTGTGAGTGTTCTCATTCAGCTCATCATGTATGTTTAGCTCTATCATGTATGTTCAGCTCCTGCCCTCATGTATGTTCAGCTCCATTATATATGTTCAGCTCATTATGTTTGTACAGCTCCATTATATATATTCAGCTCCATCACGTATGTTCAGCTCCAACATTTTAGTTAAGCTTAACATGTATGTTCAGCTCTGTCATGCATGTTTAGCTCATCATTTATGTTCAGCTTCATCATGTATGTTAGGCTCCATTGCATATTTTCAGCTTCATCATGTATGCTTAACTCAATCATGTAAGTTCAGCTCCATCATGTATGTTTAGCTCATCATGTATGTTCAGCTCCACTATACATGTATGTACAGCTCCATTGTGCATGTTCAGCGCACTTTACATGGTTAGCTCATCATATGTATTCAGCTCCATCATGTTTAATCCACTCCATCACATATGTTCAGCTTCATGGCATTTGTTCATTCCATCATGTATGTTTAGCTCGTCATATATGTTCAGCGCCATCACGTATGTTAAGCTCCATCACATATGTTTAGCTCCATCCCATATTTTCAGCTCCATGGCATATGTTCAGCTCCATCTTTATGTTCAGCTTTATCATGTTTGTTCAGCTCACCATGCCTGTTCAACTCATTATGTATGTTCAAATCATCATGTATGTACAGCTCATCACATAAGTTCAGCTCATCACGTATGTACAGCTAGTTGATGTATGTTGAGCTCCATCAAGTATGTTAAGATCCATCATGATGTTCAGCTGTTATTTATATACAGCTCATCATGCATGCACAGTTCCATTATGTATGTTCAGCTCCATCATTTTGTTTAGCTTGTCATATATTTTCAGCCGTGTCATGTATGTTCAGCTCATCATTATGATCAGCTTATCATGTATGTTCTGCTTTTCATGTATGCATGCATGTTCACCTCATCATGTATGTTCAGCTCCATCATGTATGTTCAGCTGTTATTTATATACAGCTCATCATGTATGCATAGTTCCATTATATATGTTCAGCTCCATCATTTTGTTTAGCTTATCATATATTTTCAGCCGTGTCATGTATGTTCAGCTCCATCATGTATGTTCAGTTCCATCATGTATGTTCAGCTCCATCATGTATGTTCAGCTCCATCATGTATGTTCAGTTCCATCATGTATGTTCAGCTCCATCACGTATGTTCAGCTCCAACATGTATGTTCAGCTCCATCATGTATGTTCATCCCCATTATGTTTGTTTAGCTCCATTATGCATGTTTAGTTCCATCATGTATGTTCAGCTCTATCATTTATGATGAGCTTATCATGTATGTTCTGCTCATAATGTATGTAGGGATCCATTATATATGTTCAGCTCCATTATTTGTTCAGCTCCATCACGTATGTCCAGCTCCATGGCATATGTTCAGCTTATTCACGTATGTTTAACTCCATCGTATATGTTTAGCTCCATTGTGTATGTTCTGCTTCATCATGTATGTTTAGCTTATCATGTATGTTCAACTCATCATGTGTGTTCAGCTTCATTATGCATGTTCAGCTCATCATGTATGATCCCCTGATCATCTTTGATCCTCTCATTATGTATGTTCATCTTATCATGTATATTCTTCTTGTCATGTATGTACAGCTCCATAATATAAGTTCAGCTCATCATGTATGTACAGCTCCATAATATAAGTTCAGCTCATCATGTATGTACAGCTCCATAATATAAGTTCAGCTCATCATGTATGTACAGCTCCATAATATAAGTTCAGCTCATCATGTATGTACAGCTCCATAATATATGTTCAATTTATCATGTATGTACAGCTCCATAATATGTTCAGCTCATCATGTATGTACAGCTCCATAATATGTTCAGCTCATCATGTATGTACAGCTCCATAATATAAGTTCAGCTCATCATGTATGTACAGCTCCATAATATATGTTCAATTTATCATGTATGTACAGCTCCATAATATGTTCAGCTCATCATGTATGTACAGCTCCATAATATAAGTTCAGCTCATCATGTATGTACAGCTCCATAATATAAGTTCAGCTCATCATGTATGTACAGCTCCATAATATATGTTCAATTTATCATGTATGTACAGCTCCATAATATGTTCAGCTCATCATGTATGTACAGCTCCATAATATGTTCAGCTCATCATGTATGTACAGCTCCATAATATATGTTCAATTTATCATGTATGTACAGCTCCATAATATGTTCAGCTCATCATGTATGTACAGCTCCATAATATATGTTCAGTTTATCATGTATGTACAGCTCCATAATATGTTCAGCTCATCATGTATGTTGAGCTCTATTACATATGTTCAGATCATCATGTTTGTTCAGTTTGTCATGTATGTTCACCTCATCATGTATGTTCAGCTCATTATATATACACAGCTCATCATGTATGGTCAGATCATCATGTATGTTCAGCTCATCATGTATGTTCAGCTCAACATGTATGTTCAGCTCCATTATATATGTTCAACTCATCATATATGTTCAGCTCATCATGTATGGTCAGCTCATCATGTATGTTCAGCTCCATTAGGATGAGCAGAGAGCAGAGAAGCTAACAGCTCGTCTCTTCATCCAGATGAAAAGCAGAGCAAACTGCTTGGAACTTCAGGGCTTCATGGATTCGTTCAAAGACTTTTAGATTCAGTGTGCTCTGAAGGGCTTTGTGAAGTTTTTTTTTTTTTTTTTTTTTTTTTTTTTTTTTTTTATGAAGATGCTTTGTGAAGATGCTTTGTGAAGATGCTTTGTGAAGATGCTTTGTGAAGATGCTTTGTGAAGATGCTTTGTAAAGCATTGGGCTGAGGCAGATGATGCACGTGTCTTCACGCTGTTAGAGGCTTAGTCATACTGTGTAATCCAGCAGCTTGATGCTCTCGGGCTGCTCAGTGATCTGCTTTCCTTCACTTATACCTCTGAATTCATTTTTGCCACTGTCCCACACAGCAAAATCATTCCCTAAGGCCTCCTCCCCCAGTCACAGTGTGTCGGGAGGCTTTCCGAAGAGCGCCTCGTCCTCCTCTGGTTATGACTACAGCCAAGATGCAGAAGCAGCTCACATGGCAGCGACAGCCATCCTCAACCTATCCACACGCTGCTGGGAAAGACCCGAGAGCCTTAGCACCAAGCCCAGGGAGCCCTGCACCAAGGTGAGAATGCTAGGTTCCTGACTCACAGGATTTATTCAGACCTCTGGTCTGGTCTGGTCTCCTTCCACTGAGTAAAGAGAAGAAGGAACGTGGCGAGAAGCTGTCCAGGTTTCCTCTGAGCGTGTCTCTGCTCCCTGCAGGAGTCTGACATTGAAGTGGATGAGAATGGCACCCTGGACCTCAGCATGAAAAAGACAAAGCGGGAGGGTTTGCTGCCTCCAGAGCCTTCACCCTCCTCGTCTTCATCCTCTCAACTCATCACAGCCACCTTGTCTCAGGGCCACACTCAGCCGGAGTGGGAGGGGCCGCTGGACTTCACCAAACCCAGTGGAGTCAAGGAGGAAGACCACGAAGAGGTACAGGGAACACTCACCAAAAACAGACCCAAACACTGAGCCACTGACCTGTAGTCATCTGATGTTGTACCTGTGTGCAGGTGGAGTACACGGCTCCCTCATACACCTCATCAGACTGTGAGGAGGAGGACCCGGAGAACCTGGAGGACAGGAAGTACCCTGGGGAGGTCACCACCAGCAGCTTCAAGGTCAAGTTTCAGCCCAAAGACAACAAAAAAGAGATTTTGGTGTAAGTGTAACCCTAAATTTAATCTTTAATCTTTATCCTTTAACAGTCTGTATGGTTTATGGTGTGTTTGTCGCCCCCTGCTGTAACAGATGGTGCTGACAGTGAGCAGAGGAGCAGTTGTGGTTTGTCAGAGTTTGAAAAGCTTTATGTATGCATCTGTGCGTCTGTCCTTGCTCTAGATGTCCAACCCCGGGCTGTGATGGCAGCGGACACATCACTGGTAACTACGCCTCACATCGAAGGTAAGTTCCCTTTGTAATTATGGTTTCATCCCACTAAGAGATGATTTAAGGTGAACATCTGTTTTTCATCTGCTTCAGACAGATTTGATGCTCACCTTTTTTTTTTATTTTTTATCTGCAGCTTTTAAAACGGAAAAATCTGACTTTTTGTTTCTGTGTTTTTTTAAAGACTTTGTGAAATAAGTTGGTGTACTCAGTTCTGAACAGACTCATAGATCTGATTCCAGCCTGGTGAACTGTGCCATGAATCACATCAGGTCTCACAGACACAAGATCTGTTAACTCATAACCTCTTTGATAAATTGGTTATCACTGACCATCCTGGGTTCAAAATCATTAAAAAACCCTCCTCTTCAAGAATCATCAAGTTTACAAAATGTGCAGATGTGTTATGTTCAATATGTTGAAAGTTAGAAAACTGCTGGATAAGAGCATAAACAGAAATTGATGAGCCTATGAAACCTTGTGTGAACACGTGACCTGTACAGAGGCTGGTGTGCTTGTATTTTATGTGATCCATATATGATTCTTGGCACATGATTCATGCCCCAAGTACTGCTGCTGTTAAAGCTTTGGGTTTTAGCTACAGACTGTTTGAGAGGTGGCCATTACTGAAGCGCCCTGAACCGACATTCCCTCTACATGTCAGCAGGGGGCAGCTCTGCAGCTCACATTCTGTGCTTTTGGGGAAAATTATTCTGCTGTTGTTACTGATAATATTTTTCTCTGAGTCTGTACTCTTTGTCTTCTGTTATACCCTATGATGTTCTTTAGTAACTGTGCTCCTGTTTGCAGCAACAACAATCCAGTTACTGGGCACTAAAGATGTGCCTTTTTTAGTCCAATCAGAAGTGTTCATTTAGTGCAGACGCCATAATGTCTCCAGCTGACATAGACTGTTTCAAACATGGATGTAGTTTCAGTAACTTCACACATTAGAGGTGTTGTGAACCCTAAAGATGGCAGAAAAAAAGAGATGGTGCTTTTGTCTGCACCCAGCTTTCTTTCAAGTGTCCGCTTGGGGCTGACTGAAGAAATGCCAAAAATGCCGCCAAATTAGATGATCTTTACAGCAGAAGTTACCGTGTTCAAGCCCAGTTTAGAAAACTGTTTGGCTTTCTATCAGCACTCACTGTGCACAGGGGTGAAGTTATTTATAAGGAAGTTGTTTTTGAAGTCGACACCCTGTAGCCGTCTGCAAAGTGGCTCATGGCTCGGCCAGGCTGAGCTGGGTTGAGTTCAGCATTAACAGTATGTTCGTGTCAGTGATGGACTCTGAACAAACAGGGCGACGTCACAGGGACTACAACCACACATCATACGGCCTTTTCTTTCAAAACTTGAAGTTGCTGCTCAGGTTTTTAACCCTTTAAAGTCTCTTTGCAGAGTGGTCCTCCTCAGCTCTGAGTTCACATTCGATTTAACCTGATGTTAGGAGATCAACCTTCATGAAACCCCAGTTATTGTTCACAGTTTGAAAATGTTTGCTTAACTGTTTCACAGATTTTTTTTTCCCATTATTAGAAAATAAATGTTGCCAGGCACCCCCTAGAGGTTTTGCAGTAGTCCTACGAGTTGTCATGAAGCCAGGTGGTCTCAGAGCTGAATCAGTGCACAGGCCCTGTGTTATTGTCCAAATATCAAGCCTCTCAGGCTCCCAGACAGTATGAACTATAATCCAGATCCATTTTTGTCTATTTGAAGTCTCAGATCTGTTTCTCATCTGCTGGATACTTCCTGTCAGAGCTCCTTTAAGTGACTTCTTTCTCTTCTTCTCTCACAGTTCATTCTTTGTTCATGTGTCCTGTTCTCCCTGTGTGTGTGTGTGTGTATGTGTGTGTGTGTGTGTGTGTGTGTGTAGTCCTGGCTCTGTGGGCCAGGCTCAGGTCCCAGCTCTCTACTTCACTAATGCCTGGACACCCTGTCCTAAGTCTAGTTTTCTGATGCTCTCTCTCTGACCTATCTTCCAGTCTGTCAGGCTGTCCTCTTGCTGATAAATCTCTTCGGACCCTCATGGCTGCCCACACAGCTGAACTAAAGTATGTCTGCTTTTTCCTGTCTCTCACCTCCAACATGTTCACGAAGCACTCAGTCTGCAGCTACGGCTCGCTCCCTGCTCACTTTGTAACACTATGACATTCAAAACAGTCACACAAATTAAACCTGCTTTTTCAAATTCTGAGCTCCACACTGAGTCCTGATTATGTAGACAGGTGATGATCAGATTTCTGCCAGCACTCTGCTGATAATAACAGGGTGTAAGTTGAATGAGCATCTGTGTGTGCCTTAGGTGTCCCACTCCAGGTTGTGACGGATCGGGCCACATCACAGGGAACTACGCTTCTCACAGAAGGTAGGAGCTCTCCAGCTGTTTGGCCTGCCTGCCTTTTACACCATCAGTTATTTCAAAATGACTCTGTTCCTCTCTTCAGCCTGTCTGGATGCCCTCGAGCCAAGAAAAGTGGGGTGAAAGTGACGCCCACAAAGGACGACAAGGAGGACTCAGAGCTGCTGAGGTGAGCAAAACTATCAATCCTATCATCAGATGGATTAAGAATCTAATCCTGGTTTGTTTACAAAGTGCTTAACAGGAAAAAACACATCTTAGATAAAAACAGATCTTATGATGAAGGCAGAGGGAGTAAAATTGATGTAAGAAAGATGGAAACAAGGACAGCAACAGATTTATACTAAAAAAGAGCATCCTCAGATGTTTTGAGGATTAACTTTGCTATTCCAGATTCGTTGGGTAGAGTTTAGTCAGGAAGTGTTCTTATTTGGGGAGGAGAGCTGTGGGGACTGTAAGAAGGTCCGTCCTGAGGCACGCAGACAGGAAGTAGATCTATAAAATCTATGATGCAGAAGGGACACCATACTGTGAGAGGAAAAGATATAGATGATTGTTGGCTCGATGAGGAGGACATTGAGGAAGTCTTTCAGCAGATTTTTGCACAGCCTTCAACAGAAGATGATTGGCTGTCTGAAAACAGCATTAAAGTCATCTAGAAAAAGTGACAGGTTGAGTTTTTTTTAGTTCAGGTTAGAGGAGCCAAATTAAAGGAGCAAAGAGTTAATGTCATTCAGCCAGAATCCTGCAAAACAGCAAATTTTTGAAATAATCTGATCCAAAGGAAGCAGTATAATAAAAAAAAAGAAGAAGAAAAGGGCTGAGAATTGATCCCTGAGGAATGCCAAACCACTGTGGAACAAACTGATGTTGACAGTCTATTACCATCACTGGCTCTGATCTTTGTTTTGATGGACTTGTCTCTGGGAACTTAACTCTCTGTTTGTTTGCTGAAGCTCCAGAGGTGGAGTCAGACTTTTGTAGGAGTTTCCAGCTGTGGTAAATATCAGGCTCTTACCCCAAACCTGTCGGGCAACATTTCCGCTAATTACATGTGGTTTAACTTCTAAGACAGAAGAATTAAAGAAGTTATAGCTGTGTTTACCATTTTTTCACTATACACAGAGTGGCAACACTTACATCTACTAAACTTTGATCTAAAAAGAAGAAGTTTATCATTAATCACCATTCAAAGTGGCAAAAAAATGCTGTTTCATCTGCAAAACACTAATTCAAAAAAAAAAAAAAAAAAAACAAAACCTGGAAATGACCAGGGAGGAATATATGAATATAATAAAGATAGGATGACCAAAGCGATCCATGAGAAACATCACAACAAACTGTTAAGGTTAAAGATTATTAAAAACTAGAGTTCCTAGATTTCAGTTCACCTTTAAACAGAATTAGCTCATCATATTTTAATCCAACATGAAAGTCGTCCTGGACACAATCATCTATCTCAGATGTAAAACAAACAAAAAAAAGAAAGTTTATCATTTTGATTCTTGTTGATCTTTCCACCAGAACAACTCATTAACATTGAGTAGAAATAAAATACAATAAAAGAGATCAATTCAAACACAGATAAAAGGTTCTCTGACTTACCACAGACTTTTAAAGATGTGACACTGGTTTCTTCTTACATAGACTTGTGTGGTAAGTCTCTTGGCTCCTTCATGTTTTGTCTTCAGGTGTCCAGTTCCCGGCTGTGATAGTCTGGGCCACATCAGTGGGAAGTATGCCACCCACCGCAGTGCCTACGGCTGTCCACTTGCAGCTCGCCGGCAGAAAGAAGGTCTCCTCAATGGCACCCCGTTCTCCTGGAAGGCCTTCAAAACTGAGGGCCCGACCTGCCCAACGCCAGGCTGTGATGGCTCAGGACACGCAAACGGAAGCTTCCTTACACATCGCAGGTATCCTGAACACCTGACAGATTTTACATACTGCAGATTAACCACAAAGAGGACCAAGGACAAAACGATTGATTTAAATGATTTCTCAGTGAACCCTGATTCTGATCAGCTGCTCCTCTCAGTCTCTCAGGTTGTCCCCGAGCTTCAGCCAACAAGAAGAGAGCCAAGTTCCCCGGAGACGAGTACATCACTGCAAAGTTCAGAGCCAGCGATGGTAAGAGTCTGTCCTGTTCCAAACTGGCGTGGCATTCCTCAGGAATCAATTTGTGGTCCTCATGTTTTATTATTATTGTTATTTTCATGCCTCCTTTGGATCAAATTTATTTCTAACATATCCTGTTCTGCAGACAACACTCAGTTTTTCATTACACCTACAGGTAGAGGTGGTGATCTGTAAAGGCTTGAAAAAAAAAACGGTCTTC
Source organism: Labroides dimidiatus (assembly GCA_030710495.1). Lineage (NCBI taxonomy): Eukaryota > Metazoa > Chordata > Actinopteri > Labriformes > Labridae > Labroides > Labroides dimidiatus. The sequence goes on from CM061151.1 coordinate 32,764,165, forward strand.
ATTTTGTGTTTGCTAACATCGTGTTTCTTCTCTAACACAGTTCTGGACAACGATGAGGACATCAAGCAGCTCAACAAGGAGATCAATGATCTGAGTGAGTCCAACTCAGAGATTGAGGCGGACATGATGAACCTGCACACTCAGGTGAGTTCAGCTACCCAGCTGGAGGCTGCTGGTTTGAGATTAGTCAAAAGGTTACAGCGTCTGTAAGAGGTTTGTGATCCCCGCTGCAGATCTCATCCATGGAGCTGAACCTGAAGAGCATGGAGGAGGAGAACAAACAGATCGAAGAGAGAAATGAGGCCTTGTTCATGGAGCTCTCTGGCCTGAGTCAGGCGCTGATCCGCAGCTTGACCAACATCCGCCTGCCGACAATGGTGAGGACAAACAGTAGTTTTCAGCTGGGATAAGTATAAATATCTTTAATTTGTGTCACTGAGGGGAAAAAATGAAGGAGTGACACCCAACATCCACTCTCTTTGTGGTGAGGGTTGTAACGTTTGGCTACATGTGTGTTTCCAGCAGGAGCCGCTGTCCGAGCAGAACTTCGACACCCTCATTGAGACCCTGACCCACATGTTTACCAATAAAGACTGCTACCAGAACCCTGAGAACCGGGCCCTGCTGGAGTCCATCAACCAGGCAGTGAAGGGCATTGAGGTGTGATGGACAGGAGGAGAGTGAGGCTTCGCAGTGAACACTCTTTTCTTTCCATGCCCATTAGATACTGTATGGAATTAATTCTTCTCATTTGGATCTTTCCCATCCGTTCTTTCATTCGTTTGCTGTTTGCATGTTGCTTTTATGACGGTATGCATGGCGAGGTGAGGCCGTGTGAGGGTATACAGTGTGTGGTGGCACACGGGATTAAAACCGTTGCTGTACTGTAAGCGTGGGTATAAAGAGAAGAATTGAGGGATGCAGTACGCAGCCTTAGCTGAGCAGATCCTTAGTTAGAGAACATTTCCCATCTCACTCCACCACGTAGATAGTATTTGATATGAGCATAGTGACGTTGCACCTCCAGGACTAGTTTGTAGGTTCATTCTTAATATTGCTGTGTAACTAATTAAGTCCTTTGCAGATGTTGGTTTAACAACTTATTCATTCATGTCTGCTGTATTTATTTTCATTCCTTGGCCTATTTATTATTCATTATCTCTTTATGAACGTATGTTAGATTTCAAATCGCTACCTGAGAAGATTTTAAAACAAAGACAGGAATCATTTCCTCTGCATCGCTGAACAAAGAGGAGATATTTTAAGATATCAACTATGAATTCTTTTATATATCTTATTATTTATTTAAAATACTGGGATCTTTTTGATTGCAAATATTTTGTAACTGAAAGTTTTTTAATAATTTTCTAAGATTTTTTTTTTCTTGTTTATATGATTTTTCCTTTTTATTTTCACAAACTATTTTGAGTACATTGCAATACAGTAGGAAAAATGAGCTGCACATATTTGATATTTATTTGGTGATGAAGAACAAAGTGATGGTGAATATTTATTTTGTATTGTCTAAGTGTTAATGATGGCTGTGTATGGATTAGTCTTTAAGTTGCTCTTAAAATAAAGGTTAACCTGCAGTAAATGTGGACTGAACTAACGCGCGTTTTGTGAGTCTTTAATGATTCTTCAACGTCTGATTATTTGAAACAAGTTCCTGAAACACAAATCTCATTTGTGGCGGTGCATCAAATCTGGTATCAGTGATTAATATCCGTCCTGGGAGACTGATCACAAGGGACAGTTTTGGTTTCAGGGGCCCTCATTTATCAAACATGCGTACAACTGAGAAATGGATGTACGCTCATTTTCAAGCACAGATCAGCATATATCAATCTAAACGTGGGCGGATGGTACACTCAAATCCCACACCAGGTCTAAGTTTGTGTACGCAAGTCTCCTGTCAGAGGGGAGCGCAGTGCAGTGAGGAAAATGAGTCTGTAGAGAATTCTTGGATCATATGAGTGCAGAGCATTTTCAGACAGACTGACAGAGGTTCACAGATTAATATTTGGATAGCTGAATTAAATATGACACCAAGAAAGTTTCAAACATTTCTCTCTTTTTCTACCAATCTCTGTAAAATACAGCATTAATGAAAGAGCAACACAAGCTGTCAGCTGATTTATTCATATAAAACAAACATGAGAAAAACACTCCCATGTCCACAGAAAAGTCTCAGCAGAGATTATTCAGAGGAGCCTGGATCAAACTTGAAGTTTGTTTTTAAAGGAAGCCGTATTGATGACAGGATGCAGCATGAAGATGATTGTTTGACTCCTAAATATATGGTTATATTAATCTGAAGTGTGTGTGTGAAAAAGTCACCTTAATAATTCAAGACATTCATTTACATGTGATCACAGCCAATCAGCTGCTTTCATGATCAACTCCATGAAATCCGTCTGTAGGTGAAGCAGTTCACAGTCCTGCATATTGAACAGGTCTTATTATCTCCATCAGACATGCTGCAGCTTTGTCTGTCCCTCTGTCCCTGTGCCTGAATCTGATGAGCACTGCTCCACTAACTCCTCAGTCTGTGACAGGTACAAGTTTAGGTCCAGGTCCAGGCTGGAGTCTGTCTGCAGCTTCTTTCAGAGCTGAGGCACATCTTTAACAGTGATCTTTTCATGTTTTTGGACCTGGACTGAAACAACCAATAATATTAGAGCTTCTAATAGTTTGATTTGACAGATTTATTCATTGAAGTTTAAATGAAGAAGGTGTAAATGAAATGTTCTGCACTCTGCTGTAGTTTGGTTTGTTACACTGACGCTGCAGATGGCTGCAGACGGCTGCAGACGTGGTTCTTCTGACTCTCTTTCACACTGACAAACAGCACAGCTTCTTTTCTCTCCACCTCGGTTGCTGTGGTGCTGTTGATCTCCAGCTCAGAGAAGTCTCCTTTTTTTCTAGAATGCGTCCCTCCATGCCATAAATTCTGTGGGTTCCAGCTTCACCTGGAATATTCAGGGGCTTGTTATTTAAATCACACTTGTTTTATCAACACCTTCTTAGGCGTACAACGTGATTGGTCCTGATCCGTAAGTTTCATAAATCACACGTGAACGTGGCCGTTACCTCGTTTCTACAAACAAACCTGTACCAATTTCCATGCAGGACTGATAAATGAGGGCCACTCGAGGGAGAATAATTTCAGAGGAAAAGGCTCCCTTCACATTTTTACTCTATTTTCATTCAAGTAGCCCACCGAACACTAAACTTCGGCATGAGTAAGAGAAAGTATTAAGTGAAACACAAACCAGTGAAACCATGTCGTTTATTCATTTTAATGGTTAAAAAAATATTTCTTTGCGCAAAGAGACAATAAGTCCTTGTTCACTGAGGAGACAAGGGACCAAAACAATGATGGCCACCAAATGATGACAGGTGGAGCAAGATAAATGAGGTAAATGTTTTCTGAGGAGATAAAACAAAAAAAGGCACAATTTACAATCAATCATGCCTGAAATTCACAATAATTATAACGACAACAATAATAACAATAATTATAACAATAATAATAATATTATATCAATACAGCTAAGAAAAATCTGCAACAACAAAAAATACAGACCGAAGATATCATACAAGGCAGACCCTGCCTGTCAGGCTCCTCCTGTTCACTCTGAGCCCCTCAGTCCTGATGTCCCTCAGCGCCTACATACTATCTGACCACCAGACACGACACGCACAGTTTGGAGGGCCCGATGCAGTCATCATGGCAGAAGGCACCGCAGCCTTGGCACATGATCATGGCTTTAAGGCGGCATGAGCACTTGAGCGCCACCTCTTCGGCTGTACTGTCAGTAAAGGCCTGGATGCTGAGGGTGGCCTGGGTGGCGGTCAGGCGGGGGCGCAGCTGAAGAACACTGTCCGCCATACTGCGGCTAAAACTGCCATTGTCCATCACCGACACGTTAGCTGTGTAGCTGACTCCTCCACCCTGTTTGGGGAGCTTCCCATACAGATGGAAAGGAAGAGAAGAGGAGGGTGACGGGGAGGAGGAGGAGGACGGGGAGCCGCTGGAGTACAGGGCTTTGCTGTGCTCCTTCTTGGCCATCCTGGCTAAAGTCATCTCCATGTTGAGGAGTCCCTCCATTGCACCTCCACTCAGGTAGCCGTCCACAGAGCTGCCAGGCTCCTTTTTGGTAACACTGAGAGGTTTGATGGGAGAGGATTTGGCCAGCGCCTGGCAGGACGGTCGTGAGCCCACTTCATTCTTCACTGAGGAGGCCGGTGACAGCTGCTGGTGAGGTTGGGCGAGCTGAGACTGTGGGGGGCGCCAGTTGATCTTTATAGTCGGGACCACCTCTGTAGGACATGGGTCTGCATGGGGAGGAGAAGGGCCGTTTTGCAGGGGGCAGTGGGAGTTCTGTGGACGGTCTAGAGTGGCCCCCTTTGGGAGCTGAGAGCCATGAGAGTCTTTGATGACTGCAGACTCTTGAGAGCTGAGGTCTGCTTTGCTCCTATAGTTTGAACTCGAGGACGAGGAGGAGAGGGCCAATGAGGTGATGACTGGGACAGCTCCAGGGGCCTGCTGGGATAGATACTGTGACACAGCCGGCGTCTCTATCAGACAGGAGACTGGGCGGCCTGGTGGGGACTTGTCCTGGTTCTGAGAGGCCACAGCCAGATCTGGGCTCTGAGAGACCTCTGGCCTGCCTCGTAGCCCTGGGGTCCTCACTGTGGGCGGTTTGGAATGTGGCCCTGGCAGCCGGCTGATCTCCAGCCTGTTGGCAGACTGAACAGGCAGAACTTTCTCCAGGGGCAGGCTGCCCTGGAGAAGCTGAGTGACTAAGGGGTTGTTGGCCTCCACACTGGATACTGGTCTGGCTGAGCTGGGCGGTCTCTTGGAGGCAGAACTCTTTAAGCCTCCACGACACTCATCTTCAGACAGTCTGGACACTCGGTAGTCCTCTCCAGGCTCAATTTTGATCACAATGTTGGTGTCCCTGCTGGGAGGTCCGTGGTGGTCCTGGGAGTGGACTCGGCTGTGCTGAGGGTGGGGTAGACCGTTGGGGTAGCAGGACTGGATAACGGTCTGCCCTTGGCGGCTGGACACATGGGCGTGGATGACCGGCTGTTGGTTCTGAGGAGGAGGTGGTGGGCTGCAGATGACCAGCTGTCCGTTTCTTGGAGTGCTCAGTTGGGGGCACCAGTCTGGGTGCTGGTCGTCCTCCTGGCTCTCGTTCTCACAGTCTGAAGCAGTTTCTGTGGAGTCGCTGTGTGTCCCTGCCTCATAATCCTTCTCAGAAGAGTCTACATGATGGGGTGAGCATGCACTGGCCTGCTTTCTCTCTGCAGCTGAGCCAGAGAAGACTTCCTGGGACTCCACATGATGGGAGCCATGCTGGATGACTCCACCAAGTCCAGACTCCTTTCCTTTCAGCTTCTCTTTAGGCTGACGGGAGCTGGCCAGTGTCTGGATGACATCCACACCCTGAGCCCCAAACCTGGGAAGGGAGTCTGGGATGGAGGTTGGGACCAGCAGAGGTTTTTCACACCCCTCGTCTGCTCTCTCAGAGGTGGCTGCAGACCCTGGAACCTGGCTCTGTCTGGCTCTATGAGACTCAGATTCGGCATTGGGTTCTGGAGAGGATGACTCAGCTGCCTTCTTTGCTAGCCCATTGGAGGAGCTCTGCACACTGGGTGATGCACTCGTTTCTTCTCCAGCGCCTGGCCCTCCA